>VXBO01006246.1:301522-323428 GCA_013400135.1 Rhinoptilus africanus | reverse complement strand
ATTCCATTCCATTCCATTCCATTCCATTCCATTCCATTCCATTATTGTTATTCTTGTTGTTATTTAAACCACCCCCCCTCCACACCCCACCAGTCCGGGGTTGCATGGGGTGCTTGCTTGGTGGAAGGAGCGCCGGGGAGATTTTCATCGCCCATAATGTGGGGTTCGCTGGGCGCTCTGCTTGCCCTGACTGGACTCTCCGGTGTTTCTTCAGTAAAAAACCATAGGGTTAGGATGGCTATTTTGGAGGAGCAGAGATAAACTGGGTGCGGTGGCAGAGGGACGGTGTTTTCAAGCTTTTGCGGAGCACCAAAAGGAGCTACTTGGCGTGAACAAACACCAAACTGTTTATTTAGAATAATACATAACTGTTCCCAGGTCTGATCCAAAGCTGTTGTCGTCAGGGAAAATATTCCAGAGTTGCAGGACTTGGGCTGCTCATCTGCGTGCTGACGTTCTCAAGCACAGTCAATTTCTTTTTATCATCTGTTCTTACCATTTGCCTGGTAACAGGACTTTTTGCTGCAACGCAGATGGTTCCAATACTTGGGTAAGTAGAACTCTAATACTTGGGTAGCTGCAATATAGTATTTTCTAATACTTCAGTATAATTCCTCCATGATTTTCCTGCATCCTATAGATTAAAAACATCTGTTTGGAGTCCAAATGGCCGTGATTCTCACCCTTTTATTTTGTACACAGAAACCAAAATATTTTAGTCATTTTACCATGAAAAGGAATAAAAATTAATGACTTAAGAATAATGCAAATGTGTTAGCTTTTTCAGTCACCGCATGTTCAAGCCCCTGAATGTTCTGCAACGTTACCATTAGTATCTGATTTGTTGGTCCTTGCTTTCCTTCAGGCTGCGACTTCTATTCCTCAAGTTGTGGAAGCCTGAAAAATGCGTTTGGAGAGTGAGATCACGTAGGAAAAAAATTGCCGAGTCTGTCAGAATTGTCAACAAGGAAAGTATGCCGAGACTGTAAGATATGCAGGCTCTGAGGGGAGTGGACATATTTTAAAGGCATTAACCTAAACAAATCCCTTCTGTTTCCGCTGGCTCTCCCTGGCAGCACTACCTGCTACGCCCTTCCTAGGACATTCCTGTTTCCAAAGGGCTGCCGGTGCCCTCCCCTCTTGGTGAGGGATCCTGCCCAGCTTCCTTCCTTACTCTCTCCCTTTTTTTTGGCTGGGACCTTGGAGGAGGCGTTTTTGCAGAGAGCAGCGGATGACGTTGCTCTGGTGGGGTCTAATGCGCTGTCGATGGGTGGGAGAAGAGCAGGAATTCAAACTGGTCGCAGTTTATAGCAGAGATGGCACATCGGGCTGGGCCGAGGGGCAGAGGGGAGGGATGGAGAGAGGCTTCTGCCTCCAGCAGTACTGCTCCTGTTTTTGCTCTCCCAGCAGCCTTCTCCCTGGCAAATCCAGAGGAGCAGCAAGCCCAGCTCTCCCTGTCTCTGTAGCAGCTCCAGTCCTTCCTGTCCCTTTTTCCCATGGAAGGAGCAACCCAACTCTGTCCATGCCCACCTATGTATCTTTCTTGTGGCAAAATCCCATATTGTTTACCCTGAATTAATTTTTTCTTCGGTTTTGATGAGCTGAAGTTTTGATGAGTTTTGAGTTTTGATGGTGAAGCCCTGGCCTTGCTGTGGTCCCAGCTGCTGGACCTTCTGGCTTTCCAGCCTGGCTCTGGTTTGTACTTTGGCGCCTGTCTCCCCGAGCCTTTCTGCATCAACATTCTACTCGACGTGGCACGTTTGTATGCTGGAGAAGATAGGGCACGCTGTCTTTGCTACCTAAATAGATGCTCTCCTGACACCAGTTATGAGCCTTCTGCAAAGGTTCTGAAAGCTTTTGAGTGTTTAAAACTCCCATCCCTGCGCGCATCCTAGGGAAAAGCTGCAATGCCCCATGAGAGGCAGCACAAAATCCAAAGTATGTTTCCCGGTTAGCTCTCTGCCCTGGTGAAGCAAAGCCAGGGACAGCAGCCTTGATGTAGCTGCAGGGCCCCTCAGCACCCACCGCCGGGGTTCCTCGGCGTCCCCATGTCTCAGAAGGTGCCGTGTTGTCCCTGTGCTCCCTGACCAACATTGCCACTGGAGTCACCAGTGGCAGGAATAAGATGGCCACAAACGGGTACCTCTTCCAGCCAGCTGCTGAATTCCAGCTGTGGGTTTTGACACCAGCCGTCAGCTCTGATTACCCGTCACCTTTGTAACAGCGCTGCCAGGCCGGCTGAGCTGCCAGCGCTTGGAGGAATCAGAGACTTTTTATGCAGCTTTGGGGGTTTTTTTTAGTTTTATTGATTAGTTCAGCAGGATAGCGGAGGAGTTTTATTGCCAAGTTACAATGCAGGTTTTACCACTGAGAAACTTTCTAGAGGAAAACATTTTGCGTTTATTTAGAAAGAAGAAGCATTAAAGAGATTAAATTTATCAGGGTCATCCAATGTAAGTCAAGAGTTCTTTTCATGTAAAATCAATGTGTGTGAATTACACGGACAGAAATTGGAGGTTAACTCACTCATTAGTCACATGATGTTTGATGCTGGAGCATTACTGATAATTTATTAGGCGTGGAGTAATAGGCAAACCAATATGACAGGAAAGAGTGGAGAGAGGAATTAATAAGGGAAGGAAGAATGGCAGGGACGGTACAGGTCATCCTCAGCTTATTGAATTTCATGTCCAGGCTCCCACTGACTTTAAAGGTATGGCGTGAGGCCATCTGACTGTGCGAACGCAGGTAGGTGACGAGCTGGTTAATGAGAAGAGCTGCGGGAAGCATGGGAGGAGAGCCCAGCAAAGGAGGGTGGATGCCTCCAGGGGTCTCTATCTGCTCCCAGGGATCCAGGGGAGAAAAGAGAGTACCAACGGGACAGGGAGAAGGGATGCTGTGCCTACTGGTGGAGGGACCAGCAGCATCTGCAGCCAGCGAGCAACTGAAGACACGAAACTTGGTTGTCTCTTGATGGAGGGTTTCTCTGAGGGCTGGTCCTGGGTCACAGGAACAATTCCCTCCTGTGGGTCTGCTCCTTCTGTTGCAGCGGCGCTTGTCACACCATGGGAGCCTCTGCCTTTCAGCCAGGGTTGGTTGAAACTGGCAAAAAGCTTCTGGGGAAATGGAGGCCAGGCCGGCCAATTCGTGATGGAGGGAACCTTGTGTTATTTGGCAGTGAGGCTAAAAACGCTGATGGGATTTGTCCCAGCAGAAGGCATTTCTTCTTCCCATGGCACAGAGCAGAGAAATTAGTCCATCAATCCTTAACGTTGCCTTTTGATGTTTTTTAAAATAAGACTGTATGACTGTTCTGATTTTGAGAAGTACGTGAGGTAGTGTTCTGAGTACAGGAGCAAGTGCTGGGTGAGGGAGGAGTTGCTTACCACCTCACAGCTCCTGGGGCGAGGGAGACAAGCCGGGAGGCTGCACACACCGCCGTGGGCATGCAGAATATTTAGCACGAGGTGAGCAAGTGGAAACCCACCACCTGTGATCAAGGTGGGTTGGGATCTGGGCAGCTTGGGGGCCCTGGAAGGGGAGGAGCTGGTGAGAAGGGAGCTGTAGAAGAAGAGTGCAGCATCCTCGGTGCACTGGCAGCACGAGGCTTTGAGAAGCGGAGGGAGGCGGTGGGTGAGGCACTGGCTGGAAGAGGCTCCAGGCAGAGACCACCCCCTCCTGCCACCCCATCTCTGGGGTGCGCAGGGGAGCAGGGCATCGTACCCTCTCTGCTTGTCCCGACGGCCATCCAGGTCCCTCTCCGGAGGAGGGAACCCCCCAGGGCCTGGCTCCTAGCTGGTGACTCCATGCAAACAAGAGTAACGGTCTTTGGAGAGCCAATATGTGAGAGTGGGAAATTTGGAGAGTCGCTGCTGGGAGAAATTTTAATATTTGGGGAGAGAGAGAGATGAGGCTGGCTGATGGGAAACGTATCATCATAAAAGAACATGAAACTGCAATTTTGCTCTCTTGTGCAAACGGTATCCAGCAGAACTTAATATGCAACGAAGAAATCCACTTCCACTTTATCGGCCAGACTAAATCATGTTATGCACAGGAGACTTCCTTTTGCTGTGTGCCAAATAGTAATAATTCTGTGCAGACTTGTAGACAAGGAAAAAAAAATAAGCCACATAAAAATACCATATGTGCCAGGCATTTTATGTGTATTTCCTCAGACATTTGAGGAGCACAGTAATAAACTACTTTTTTCTTTGAAAAGCAAATTAAGTTTATGTGAAAGGGAAATAATAGTTTCCTTAGCTTCAGATAAAGGAGGATATTTCAGACGCTCAGTTGGACTTTTTATCAGCTCGAACAAAGCGAGGTCAGGACACCAGCAGATACAAATTGAACAGCATATGGGCAGTCAGACTGGACTTGCCAATTTATTATATTCATCTAGCGAATATGTGGGGCACAGAGCAGGATAAGCAAGTCCATTAATATCAGGATAAAAAAAGGTACGGGGTGGCATTAAAGGGACATGAAAAATGGCAGGATCTGCAGGATGGGCCATGATTACCTACAAGGAACTAGCTCTGCTTTTGGAGCAGAGAAACAGCTTCATCCTCAAAACCTCCTCCCGCAACCAGGCCTTCGTGGTGGGTGTGAGGATCTGTGAGGTCACAGCAACCAGGGAACTGGAGCTTGGTTTTTGTGAAAGCCTTTTCCAACTGAAAGATTGGCGTTTTGGAAGTGTAGTTAAAATGCTCACCGATATTTTAAATTTCCTCCAAAGGAGCCAGGTTCTTTTGAAGAAAATGCTAGGTTTTTTTCCCCAGTTTCAGATCAGAAACTATATATAGTGTTCCCCAGGGCTTTGTATTGGGGCCAGTTCTCTTTAATATCTTTATCAATGATCTGGACCAGGGGATTGAGTGCACCCTCAGTCACTTTGCAGATGACACCAAGTTGGGTGAGAGTGTCAACCTGCTGGAGGGTAGGTTGGCTCTGCAGAGGGATATGGACAGGCTGGATCAATGGGATGAGGCCAATGGCATGAGGTTCAACAAGGCCAAGTGCCGGGTCCTGCACTTGGGTCACAACAACCCCAAGCAGCGCTACAGGCTCGGGGCGGAGTGGCTGGAGAGCTGCCCGGCAGAAAGGGACCTGGGGGTGTTGGTGGGCAGCCGGCTGGATATGAGCCAGCAGTGTGCCCAGGGGGCCAAGAAGGCCAACAGCATCCTGGCCTGGATCAGGAATAGTGTGGTGAGCCAGAGTAGGGAAGTGATCATCCCCCTGTACTCGGCACTGGTGAGGCCCCACCTCGAGTACTGTGTCCATTTTTGGGCCCCTCACTACAAGACAGACATTGAGGAGCTGGAACGTGTCCAGAGAAGCACAACAAAGCTGGTGAGGGGTTTCGAGTGGCATAAGAGGAGTCTAATGAGGAGCAGCTGAGGGAACTGGGGTTATTTAGTCTGGAAAAGAGAGGGCTGAGGGGAGACCTTACTGCTCTCCACAACTACCTGAAAGGAGGTTGTAGCGAGGTGTATGTTGGGCTCTTCTCCCAAGTAACAGGTGATATAGGACAGAGGAAACAGCCTCACGTTGTGACAGGGGAGGTTTAGATTAGATATTAGGAAAAAATTCTTCACTGAAATGGTTGTCAATCTGATAACAGGCTGCCCAGGGAAGTGGCGGAGTCACCATCCCTGGAGGTATTTAAAAGATGTGGTGCTTAGGGACATGGTTTAGTGGTGGACTTGGCAGTGCTAGGTTAACAGTTGGACTTGATGGTCTTAAAGGTCTTTTCCAATCTAAGCGATTCTATGGAAACAGAGCTACTTTTCCCTTTCATTTTTGTATATTTCCGGAAAAAAGAGAGGTGTTTTTCAGAGAAAGGCAGAGATAATCTGTCTCCTTTCTCTTTCTTCCTCCATTAAAAGAGAGCACAAATTAGAACGCTTTTAAGAATTTGAAGTTGAATACATATGCGTGCTTTTTCTTCTAGGATACTTTTTATTATAATACATTCTCAATGAATGGTCTGAAATCTGAATGTCTTTTGAAATTTCCTATGGAACATTTAAGAGAGCAACCATCTTGGAAAGGAGGAGGATGGTCTGCTCCTGTGAAGAGTGGCAGAGTGTTCTCATGTTGCTCTATGGAGAGTGCTCAAGGTGACGCCTCTTCCTAATGGAGGGGAGATTTTCTAGCAGTAAATCAGGGATTATCATCAGTATTGTGCTAAAAAGAAGTCTTCCTCTGTCTGGCACATCCCTCGGGATTGTCATTATTGGTAAAAAGCTGAAAGGAGAACCTTCCCTGCTTTGTAATGAGGTTGTTTTGAAGAAGATGATAATGAAATCACATTTAATGGAAGCAAATAGAACATTAATTATGTGAAAAGCAGGTGAATTGAGGAGATCTGTTTTCTGCAGATAACGGGGGAGACTCAAGTCGCTTTTGGTCTGCAGAAACGCTGCCATTCATATCCCTTGAATCTTTTATTTGGGGTGACCTGGAATTGAGAGAGTGTCTTTCCCTCATTGCTGAGGCATCTGTCATGTTGTGCCATGCGACTTCATGTTGTTCAAGTGACATCGCAGGAGATAACAGTGCAATGCAAAGCCAAGCATGATAAATATGACATGGCATGTCCAAAACAATACTTGCTTTTAGTAGATCAGTTATCCTTTAAAAGCTAGTATTTAGGTTTGTCCTTAGATAATTCAATAGCTCCCGTCTCTGGTAGGAATGATGTCAACCTGAGTTACTGTTTCTGATGAGCAGCGATGATGGGACAAGATGGCATGAAAAGGAAGAAAGAACAGCAGACTCTGGCTGCACATCTCAGAGCTCTCTTTTTTCTGAGTACTTGGTCAAGGTGAGGTTCGTGGGGCTGACCACGATAATGATGGGCAGAATGGTCAAACGGGATCTGTCACAGGCCAGATGGCCTCCCTGGCAGGATTTGCCCAGTGCAGCATTCTTGATTTTTCTCTGTTCTTTTTATCCTCAGATCACCACTAGCACGCCTGTGTTAAGGTAGTGGAATAAAAAGGAAGAAAACCCACCACCAAACACATGATGAGTTGTGTGAATTGGGTAAATGAGGAACTGTTGAAATTAAATGATTAAAAAACAAACTGGGACTTGAACCTTAACCAGCCGGTTTGTCATGAGAACTGCATCTGGCGTGACCTGGCAGAGCTGGAAGGATCTTGGGTATTTGACAGTATCTTCTCTCCTTCTCTCTTGTCCTCTCTCTCTCTCTTTCCAGCACTCTCCCCTTGCTGTCTTATATATGCCCTATGTGTGCTGCTGTCTGTTCTTGATAGTAATTATTTTCAGGGATTGAAAACACTTATTATCTTAGTTATAAAAAAGTTGCATATTTTTCAGAGCCCCTGTTGAGGTTAGAAGAAAAAAAGAAGGTTAAATCAGGTACCGAGCATCTGCGGTGCATAGTATTAATACCTTATTTATTATTGCACAGCCCGTAAGTGTTTTTATTCAGAAGTATTGAATAAACAGAAAGCCATCTACATAGGACACGGCTAAAATGTCAGTCTGCAAATTAATTTGTTTACACAGCAAGCACCCAGGATTTTCGACTGGCTCTCTTGCGTGCTGTCGTGCTCCAGGTTACAGGCGGTGAACCCCCATTCAAATCACAGCCATGAGCGGGGTGAACTTGTGTTTTTTAACCCGAGCGCAGTTCACCAGGAGTTATTTACATGCACATGCAGAACTGAACCCGTGGTGCTGTTCAGTGTTTCAGATGACCGCTTGCTTGTGCCCTGCAGCAGCCCGTAACTCGCCCCGGTGCTGCCTCCCTCCGCCTGCTGTCATCTGAGAGAGTTTCCCATTGTCCCGAGGGGCTGCTGCAGCCATGAACAGGAGTATGTCTTCCCCTGCAAAATACTAAATACTAAAGCCTGAGTCTGTCCACAGCTCCAGGCTGTGCTGCCAGGCTTTCTGGAGATCCCTGGGACAGTCTCGGCAGTCTAGGGTTGCAGCCACATCAAGATTACTCCTGCTGTGAGAAAGGATGGTGAAGCGGCTGCACTGGGTGCACTCTGCCAAACTCCGTTTTGTTTTGCTGTGTTGAATGTGTTTGAACAAGGTCTTGAAATAGTTTTCTGTTCTCTGGGTGGCTGCAGAAGGGTTGTGGCAGCGAAGCTGGTGGGATAGTCTTCCTCCATGCTGGCTTCTTGCTATGCATCAAATCTGGATGCTGTTCCCGAGCAGATCAGCCCTGAGATCTCTGCTCACGCTGCCAACTCAAAGATCAATTAGTCCCTGTCATGCAGGGTACTCTAAGGAGGAGACCAGTGCACTACAGACTGGTCTGGACCTGCAGAGCCATTCTGTGGCAGTCACCGAGGAACTACCAAAGAGTAATGACCTTGTCGCTAGTTGGCAACTGAGATGGATGTGAAGCGATGACCCAGATGTGTAAGACTCCATCCCATAATTAGTCCTCCAAACCAACCAGATGCTATGCCATTGCTTTTCAACAGGCTTCCGCCCCGATTGCGTACCCTCTCGGTGCTGCTTGAGTAATTTCACAAAAAATTCTCGCAAGTGGGATATAAATCAGTGGCAAATCTACCTGCCCCTGACTGCACAGTGCCAGCTGTAGGCAGGTCCCCAAGTCCCACGGCTTCCACTGTGAATGGAGATTCATCTGCTCTTCATTGCTTAGAAAGGGAGGACAGGGAATGCTCAGGGATTTAAGGCACAGGAGTATTTGGGCACGTCCTCTAGTTTAGGATTTTCCTCGGCACAGGGTTTTTTGGTACTGCACTGTTGTTAAAGGGACATCATCCCTCCAAAAAACCCCAAACCGAAGTATTTTCCCCTCTGATTCTTCTGACAGCATTGCAGATTGCTGAAAGAAGGGCTGAGAAAATTAATCATCTGGGGAGGGCTTTTTCTTCTAGCTTGGTGTCTCCACAGAATCTTGCTTTCCAGATTCTTCATGCTTGGCAGGAGCAGTAGCCACAAATCCAATACTGAATGGGAGCAGGTAAGACCATGGAAGGAGAAAGCTGTGGCTGAAGAAATGGAGCATCAGGTTTTTGGGTTTTTTTTTATTCTCCTGATAAACTGCCTTTTATAAAACCTATAGGGCCAAAAAAAGAAAAAAGAAAAAAAGAGAAAAAAGAAATCAATTGGCATTGTGCTTTACTAAAGTGCATCCTAAAAAATAGTACGTTCAAAAGAACAAAAAAAGCCTGGTTCCTGACTGCTAAACGTGTTTGCCCAACCTCAGAGCTTCACTAAGAACTCTACTACGTTTCCTAGCACTAGGCATCACAGCAACTATTTTGCAGTGTATTGGTTTACAGAGCTACGGAGGGTTTATTTGTTTGTTTGTTTCTGAATGATGTCTAGGCGTCTGAGGACACCTCAGTGGGTTAAGGCAAGCAAGATGCTGCAGTGCTATATTGCTATTCTCGATGCTACTTCGCTTTTAACCCTCATGCACAGAAAGCAAAAAAGCTGGCTGTTGTAAATTAGCTACGTGTAACTCCTAAAACTAATATGAATGGAAATACTGTCTTCCTTAGCTGACTTGTGATGAAAAATATCGTTCAAGGGACTCAGAAAAATATCTTCTGCTCTTGGACAACGTCCAGCTGAACGGGAAGTGTAAGGAAAAAAAAGCAAGATAAATTCTGTATGAAAACATAGCACTCTTTCCATTCTCTCTCTTTCTCTTTTTTTAAATGCTGATAAACATTTCCTCCCTGGTTATCGTCACGACGGTCCCCATTTTTGCATCATGCAGCAGCACGTAATTCAAGGTAGAACAATCTAAAGAAGCAGCGTGCTTTAAAGCTGTATATTTTTCCAGAGTCAACATCATTGGGCCAGAGCAGCAGGTCTGCACCTTCTGCAGCTATAATGAGGTTCAAGAGGACCAGGCAGACCAGGTTGTTCTCCACCTGAATCCTCTCTACATCATTTGCCGTATCTGCATTTGTGAGAATCTTGCACCCATGAGAGCTCTCCATCTTGAGACGTAAGTGTGTGGGTGTTAATAAAAATGAAGTGGTTTAAAAAAAAAAAAAGGCAGGAAAAAGCTTCTGGCCAATTGCATTCAAGGTACTTGCCATAGGCATGATGCAGGAGGTTTGTGGTGAGTTGCTGGGTGATTTGAGGAGTTAAGATCCAGACTTTAAAAAAAAAAAAAGGCAGGTAATAAAAACAGAAAATAATCAAATTTTCTCCACCAAATACCTTCAGGAAGTATTTTCACATCTTCTCCAGTTACTAAATATGGTAATATTGAAAGAATTAAGAGCTGAATGTAGGAGCATATGAAATGTCAGGTTTTAGGAGGTTAAAGAAGTCTTTTGAAGTCCAACTCCCCGAATAATTTTCCACTTGCAAAAATTTGATTGCCTTTCGAATAACCCCGTTTAGGATGCATTTACTGATCGTTATCTTGTGGGCTTACATCCTGTAATGAAATCTTCCCTGCTGCCATTCCAAGCTCGGTCCTTCCGGAGGTGGGGGCTCGGCCATGGCTGGCGTGCTGGGGTGGTGTCGCAGCTCCATCTCACCCCCCTTTCCTGACACCAGCCGCTTCCCTTCCTCTCCTGCTTTTAAAGGACAGCCAGAGTGTTTCAAGTGTTGAAATCCCTGTCTCACTAAAATTGCTCTCGACTGGATGATTTCCTTCACCTTACAAGTCGTAATTAACTAGGAAAAGGTTAATTCTGCACCTTCCGGTACCTTCTCTCTGGCAATATTCAGACCATGGTTATCTTTCCTCATCTCCCTTTTTCCTCTGGCTCTCCTGTAGAAATGGCTTTTCAGGATTAGCTGGTTTCTGATGTCGGTATTTTTGTCTGTTGCCTTGTATGTCTCTATTTAAAAGCATATTACCAGTGTCACTTCGTGTGAAATCCATGTAATTATTTTTTAGGTTTGAAAGGTTTTTCCTTTTAAAGGGCAAGCAACTCCTTTCGTCAGTCTTTCCAGGTGCGTTAAAACACGTGGGAATTTCCAAACGCAGCAGGAGGAGAGGTTTCCCCATCAGCGGTGCGGAGCGTCTAGAACAGATAGCCGGTGTCCCTTGACACGTTCTTTGTGGACGATGATGGTCATCTGCAGAGGCTTTTCAGAGCCTAATTTTAAGAGCATTTTAAAGAAATCTCTCCTTTGCTTACAAAGGGAGACCACCCAGGTAAGGATGGATGTCTAAAATCTATCATGTGTGACCTTCTAGGAAAATTAAAGGTAAGAAAATGAAGTTTTAGAAAATGTCAAAACCTTTTTCAAAGTATTTATTTATTTCTGGATTCAGGGTTTTGTTTTCTTTTAAAAAGTAGTAATCAAATTCAGCATGGCTTCACCAGTCAACCAGGTCAGTCTTAGTTGTCATCAAAGGTTATTCCCTGTCCCCACATTCTCCTGGGTACGTCCAGCAAAATCAGGGGCCATGATGTGGTCTTCTTTTACAGATCTTTGCTCCACACTAGTTTAATATTCTGTGTGCCGGGAGCGCCGGGGAGCGGTGTGGCGCAGGCAGTGAGTGGTGCTCAGTTAGGGGCAAAAGCCACCAAAGCCTGGCTGATGGCCGGCACATCCCTGCAGCTGGCTCTCAGGAAGGATCTTCTGGCGTGGGGTATGTGCTTGTTGTGACTGCTGCTCAGTGAGCCGGCACCTTTCTGCTCCTCCCTTCGGGGAATGACTACAGAAAGCGGTACAGGGGTAATACATGTTTGAGACTCTTCTGATGGGGCTGGAGATTTAGTACGGGAAGGTGTTTCTTAGTTTGGTGAAGGATAGTGTTGCGTAACGTTGTTGGTATTGCTACTCCACCAGGCTATGATTAACATGTTTTGTCAATAGGCACCAGAAAAAAAATATAAATCACGTCTAGAAACACTCACTGAAAAGTGACATAGAGCAGCCAAAGGCACAGAGATGTGGAAGGGCAGGTCACACCAGCAGAGGGGTCATAACTAGCACTTGCCAGGGCTTTACAGGTTCTAATACCTCACAGGAAGGCAATGCTGTTTTCACTGATGTGGAGGAATATTTGTGAAACGCTGGTAAGGTAACGTGGGGTACCGGTGCCACAGACGATATACGAATATGTCCTGCAGCCTTTGAACCAACCTTTAATATTCTCACAATCTGGTGTGTAAAGCGCACACAGCTCCACCAGCCTTCTAGTCCCTGGAGTTCTCACAAGGGTGAGATAAGGACATGGTCAAGAGGTTCCTTCACTGTCTTTCTATTTTTGGTAGGAGTGGGTTGGAAGCACTTCAGCTGTGCTGCTGAACTCCTGTTTTTGAGACCTCTTAGTATTTCTTAATATTCAGGGTTTTGCTTACTTTATTCAAGCACTAATTATGGCAACGTTACTGTAGAACAATTTTAATATGGAACAAGCCTGCACCAACGTTTGTGAAGACATACTGCCGAGTGACTTTACAGCCGTCCTTGATGACAGGGTGGAGGTGTACAAGGAGAAGAACGAGGAGGATTGGGAAGGGCTTTAGGCAAACCCTTGCATATGGAATTTGAACTAATTAGACAGGGAGAAGGAAGAGAACTGTTGGCAGGAGCAGGAGGGAGAAGTTTCCACTCGAGTGAATCTCTGGTTACAGGTGAGCAGAAGTTGGGAAGACGTGGGAGAGCGAGTGGGGGCAGACGAGGTCCCTGCACTTGCTGTTACTGCTCAGAGCAGCAGCGGGTGATTCGCCGCAGCATTTGTCCTCTTGACGTCCCTGAGCTGCCTGTCCCCGCTGCTGACCCAGCGGCACTGCTGGAAGAGGGTCTGCGGGAGACTGCTCCAAGCCAGCGGCAGTCCCTGCTCCTGGGGGGGCCCTGGTGAGGGACCCGACACTCTCACCCTCTGCTGATGGCCGAAGCCAGGGGCACGACACCCCGCTGGCTGCACCTTTGGTGTGCCCTGGCCGGGGGGGACCCGTGTTCTCCGTGTAGCCTCTGGCGTAGCAGCCAGGCTGTCTCAGCAGGTGGCGTGTTTTGGAGTGAAGCAGTTCGGGTCCCTGGGGGAGAAATGACAGTGGTTGATTTGTAGCCAGGCTTTTAAGCACCATTTGGTAGAGCAAATGCATTTAGAAAATAATACTGTTGAAACAACAGAGCTCTGTTTTATCCTTGTTGTATCCTTGTCCTCTGAGGATTGCCTTTCTGCCAGCTTTGAGGAGAGCAAGGCCAACTGGTCAGGCTGTCCTGCAGTCGTGGCCCCAGCCCCACCTCCCTCTCTGGGCAGCACGTCCGAAAAGTCACTCACCCTCTTCTGAAATGGCTTCTTCATTCTTGGGCATCGGGCTGGTTTTTGTCCTTTGGGTTTCCATCTCCAGCACAACAAGACTTGTCAGGGTCTCAGATACGGGCTGTAGATGACTCCAAGCTGAAAGATTGTCTTTTGAGCTTGTGCCAGGCTGTCTTTCGGGTTAAGGGCTTGGGTCCAGGAAGTGCAGCGTGGGAAAACCATGGGAAAACCAGCGATTGCTGGTGTTTGTAGAGACCACAGGAGTGATAGGCAGACAGCAAGAGCAGTCCTACGCAAGCCTGAAAGACAAGGCGACAAAATTAACCTTCAAGGGGGTTAATGTATTGAGGTTATTTTCAAGCAGCTTCATCATTTTCTCCCTTTCTTCATGCTGCTTCTGGTTTTAATGCTGCCTGCAGGTGTGGGGAGAATCACCCGTGAGCAGAGGGGATGCGAAACAAGGGAAAATGGGGATTTGAGACCTCCAGCCTTTGGTGGTGGAGGGGGCAGGGGTCACTGTGTGTGAGTTACGAAAACCACCCCAGGTAAGCGTTGTGCGCGCTCAGCCTCCTGACCTCGCTGTTCTTCTGCAGGGGTTTCTTCCGCAGCAGCTTTTGCGATGGCTGCCGGCGTTGTTTTTAGTACCAGTGAGGTCTCTGTCATTGTGACAGTCCCGCCTAGGCCCAGCTCCTCTAAATTGCCGGGGCAGGCTGGCCCCCCGCCAGCCCGGCGAGCTCCATCAGCGTAATTGGGGCTCCCGGCAGGGCGCTGCTGTGCCCAGCAGCTGGCGCAACCGGGGCACCCTCGGCAGCAATCGCTGCTCTTAATGAGTTTGTTGCTGTTTCGTTAATGAAAGAGGGGCTGGAATGTCATTTTTTCCCCCTATACTGGTTTTCCAGACCCCTTCTTGAGAAAGCAGACCAAATTCAGTCAAAACCAATACTATTTGCTTCCTTTTTTTTTTTTTTTTAAATTTCCTTTTAACTGGAGCAGGGTCTCTGTAGGCACCATTGATACTTTTTGCATATAGAATGCTACTGCATTTGAAACTGTTTGCCCTTATTAACTAACACAGACATTTCCCTAGAAGACGTTGCTATTCCTGGTTGAGCAGTGTCACACATTGCCAGGGAGAATCGGGATTTTGAGGAGGAGAGGGCGGCTCTATGTTACCAAAACCTGACAAACAAAACCCACCGCATGAACCACGTGTGTCTCTTTGAATGCATTTTCCAGAGACTTCTGCAAGGTCTTGGCGAAGGCAGCAGCAGCCAGAGCTTCAAGCACCACAAGTGTCAGTGAGTGAATGAACAGCAGCAAAACAGTTCCCTTTTTGGGAGGTGGGGACACTTTCCTGCCCAGCCCCGGAGAAGCGCACGGTGACACAGGCAAGATAGGGACGAGCGATGTGCTGAGGAGGAGAGGGCAGCAAGGACTGGAGAGCAAGGACTCGACCCGGGGTCGGAGGGAGCCCGGGGTCTGACGGCCTGCTTATCTGCTTTTCTGGCTTTCAGTTAGGATTTAGTTAAGAATTTCCTGCATCTGCATCAGCAAGAAGAAATGTCTGTTCCCAGGATTTGGAAAGGTCAGCAATAGGCCAAAGATTTTTAAGCACACAGTTTGAGACTTTTAATGTGTCAGAAATGCACAGGCTGGAGTCAAATCCTGAAAGTAGGTCCTGGGTGTCCGAAAAGTAAGCATGGGAGAAGCTTCTAGCCAGGACTGCCTCACTGGATGTGCGTGCGTCTGCGAGCAGCAGGAGACGTACGCGCTCCATTTTGGGCTGGCTGTTCCTTCCTCCCTCCACACCAAACCCGCTCCGGGTGCTGCTCCCTTTCAAACCGCGGGCTGGGGTGCTGCCGGGTCCGGCTGGGGCTCTGGCGTGGGGGCGACCGTCCTGCCGGGCCGGGACTGCCCGCGCTGCAGAGCCTGCGCCCCTGGCTTTTTCAGCCCCATCTGCGCCTTGCCCACCAGCAGTCGTCTGGTAGGTGCCTGCTTTGAGGCGTTACTCCTCTGCAGGCAGAAGGAGCCCCCTCAGATTAATGGTCTGCCTAAAAGCTAAAAAAGAAAAGAAAAAAAAAAAAAAGGAGAAGAAAGAAATCATTTAAAACGTCACATTAAAATGCCACTCCACATCTGAAAGGATCCATTAAAACTTTTACAGAGCTTTTTACGTTTTGTTTCCCCTGTTTTATATTTTATTCTAGATTCAGGCACTCCTCTCTTATAATTCTCCTTTGTAATAAATATTTTCGCCTTGGTTGGCTCTGCACTAGTGGGGACTATTTGCTGTGCAGAAGGAAACACGAGGCTTTTGCCTAGAACAGAGCTTTTCTTACTGAAACCCCTATTTGCCAAATCCAGCCTGGATGGGAGCCACGGGCACCGTGGGCTCACCCCGGGAGGTTCCCGCACCATCTTTCCTAATTTTATTTTTTTTTTCCTGAGGAACTAAGAGAAGTACATCTGGGCTTCACACTGTGATTCTTCACCTCCGGTTCCTTCGCCAAAGGCTGGGTGGTGGGGGGGGCAGAGGGAAGGGCTGTGGCTGGGAAAGCTGCAGCATCCCGTGGCCAGGGCTGTGTGTCCCTCTCCCGGGTCCCACCGCGCTGCTCCCGGTCCTGCTGCCTCCACCCATGTCCCTGCTGCTCTACCTTTTGGCATCTCCCAGTCCTCCAGTGTGTTCTTGCTTTTCATGGCTTTTCTGGCAAAAAAAAAAACAAGAAAAAAAAAGACTTTAACTCACAGATATGGGAAGACACATTCCCTGCTGCCTGCGGTGGAAGCCAGGAGCAGCAGGCTGTGTCCTGCATCCCACCCGGCCCATCCAGTCCAGGGGGCTGGGGAGATGCTCAGGGAGCCAGGGGTGATGTGCTGCTGGTCCAGGCACCTCCTAAAGGAAACCCCTTGTCACGGCAGGTTGTGCATGGGGGTTTGGTGATGCTGACTCTTACGTTGTTACTTCAAAAACAATTTTGGTTAAGACCTCAAATTTAGACTTTAGTGTCCCAACAGGAAAATGCCCGCAGTGTGCGCGGTTAGTGACCCAGGGAGCATCTTGTGCCGTGTATTACCCCTTCCTTGCCTTGCCTTTTCTTTCTTTTTGTATGTGCACGGCGTTGCAGACCCTGTCAGAGGAGATCCCACTCTGCTCACCTGCAGTTCCCGACTGCAAGATTTGACTTAATCCTTCATCTTTTCTCTAGCCCCTTGCTCTACCCTATAAATCTGTATGTATGTTTGAAAGTTAGATATTTGCAATGAAGCCTTTGCCCATGGGTCAGTACGCTGGGCACGGTGTGGCTGCCCGGATGGGCATTTTTTGGGAGCAATAAAGGTTTGACACTGGTGTTGCTGGGGCGGTGCTGCCCCGTGGTGCTGCTCCTTGCACGGCTCCTCTCCTTGCTGAATTCCCTTGTTGCTGAGCCCGCTGCTGGGGCTTTCCTGCCCTCTCCTTGCCTGCCTGTCATCGGCACACCTGAGCCTTGAAAACGACTTCAAGAATGCAAATAATGTTCCCTGTGCATCTACACCATGTCTCTAAAAACCTTTTCATCGTGTTCCTTGTTGCCCTGGAGGATAATTACTTCAAAGAGCAGCCCTGTTGCCTGGTGTTTCAGTTTATCTCATTACCATTGTGTTTGCCAAGCCAGCCAGCTTTGCCAAAAAGGGAATCAAGATTGCTGGCAGTGCTGGCTGGCTCGCATGTTCACCCTCTCCGCTGGCTGAGATGCTAATTTTTCCTTGATTGCAAACCCTGCATTCATCTTTTGTGAATTAGCTGTGCCTACAGACACGGCATGACGGCTTTAAAACCCGGGCCCGAGCTTGCAGGCCCCCTTCCATGGGCTGCCAAAAGCAAGGCTAATGGATGCTGTTGGAATATTTACTTGCCACTTTTTTGGCTAAGGGGAGCAGCTGGCTGGCACCCACCGCTGGCAAAGGGCAGGCGGGAGTGTCCCATCGGAGAGCTGCACGGCAGGCAGGGCGCTGAGGGGAGGAGCTGGAGGAGGCACAGGGATGCGGACGGACAGACGGATGGAGGGATGGACGCAGGGATGTATGTGCCATTGCAGAGGTCGTTTGTGGCAGCGCCGGCTTGCGAGAACAGAGATGAGAGCTGACAGCTTCTGGCTGTAGGGGCTTCCCCAGGCTTCAGGAAGACTAGAACAGCCTCAGGATACCCTCAGGATGGTCTTAATATAATCTGATTTCCCTCTTCTTGTCTTGAGTTGATTGCAACAAACTATGTGTAAATTTTTTAAAAGTCTTTGGTGCAAAATGCTGAGCCAGCAGTGGCGTAGCCACAACCTGAGCAAGCATCTGTGCTCACGTTGGTGTGTGCTGGTGTTGCCATCATGGTCAGAACGGGGCACCAAGCTTTGGATTGCTGCTTAAGATTAAGTTAACAGCTGAAGATTTTTTAATTATTATTTTTAAACTCTCTCAAATCAAACAACCCTCCAAAAAGAAAAGAAAAAAAAAAAAGAAAAAAGAAAAAGAGCAAAGTCTGGATCTCAACCCTGGTCTGAGCAGCACCTGCAGGGATGGACAACATGGAGTGGATGGCCACATCCCTGGGTTTTACATTGCTGTTTAGGATAAACCTGCCGTAAGTGATGCTATGGCTGTTGCTAAGCAACAAGTGATGATTGCTATAGCCCATATCCCCCTCTTAAAGGTACACCTGCAAAGAATAATCTTTTATGTGCATGAAATTAATTTGCAGATGTTAGCTTTATATTAGTTAATGGCAATAAACTTTGGAAATGCTTCAGTGCGGTGTTAAAATGGAATACAATGTGACATGAAGATACTGCAGAGCAAAGACATTAAGCCCTCCCCTTTAATTAATTGGAACTTAAAGCTAGGATATCTTACTCACCAAAATAAATTAACAGTAAATCAGGTTACAGAATAAATTAACAAATTAAATCGGGTTAGTTGGAAAGTTTAGGAGAAAGAGCATCTGTGAGCTGCCTGCGTTGCACAGACAGTTAAAAGTCTTGAGGTGGAAGGGAAGGCTCACACGGAAAGATGTGACTGTCCAGGTGCTGCCTGAAAGTAGCTGATTTTCAATCTCTGTCATCACAGACTGGACCTGCTCTAAACCTGGATTAAAACTCAGCCCTGATGTACTGCCCAGTGAAGCCAAAGCAGCCACACCAAGGATGGACTTTGGCTGCTTATTTTCTTCTGGTTTTGTGAGTAGCTGCCATAGATTTGCAGCGGATAACGCTCCTTTCACAGGCCATCACAAACCTTTTTTTTTTCTTTTTCTTTTTCTTTTTCTTTTTCTTTTTCTTTTTCTTTTTCTTTTTCTTTTTCTTTTTCTTTTTCTTTTTCTTTTTCTTTTTCTTTTTCTTTTTCTTTTTCTTTTTCTTTTTCTTTTTCTTTTTCTTTTTCTTTTTCTTTTTCTTTTTCTTTTTCTTTTTCTTTTTCTTTTTCTTTTTCTTTTTCTTTTTCTTTTTCTTTTTCTTTTTCTTTTTCTTTTTCTTTTTCTTTTTCTTTTTCTTTTTCTTTTTCTTTTTCTTTTTCTTTTTCTTTTTCTTTTTCTTTNTTTTTTTTTAAACTTCTTTTGCTCCTCTTGCTTTTCCCCACCAGCAAGGACTTCACAGAGTCTCCTGTCACTTGCTCCCCAGGGACCTACCCCCAGTCCAACCTGTGGATGCAGTGGCTCTCATCACCCATTGACCTTGCCCGACGGGGTGGCTTTTGGAGGTGCACGGAGCAGTTGGCAGGTCAGCACCTCTGGCTCTCAGGGTCTCCCGGAGGGACCGGTGTGATGGTCCCACCGTGCTGCAAAGCTTCCCTTCAGTCACCCCGGGCTCGCTCTGCTGCCGAGGCACGGCTGGAGAAACACTACTCTGCCGACAGCGGGGAGAAGGGGAACTGTGGCAAAGTATTTCAACTGTATTACTTTCAGGTGGTTGCTACATCTTTTCTAATTAAAATAAAATCATCTTAGGACTCCTGAAATGAATATTTGGTATAATAGATTCAGAAAGTGATGAAAATGTTTTCATTAAATAGTGAGAGAGGGAGAGAGACCCTGCAAGGCATAGCATTTTATCTCAACTCTCTAATAACATTAATAAACTCTTTAATCTTTGTCACATTTATGACTTAATGGCAATCCTTAAAGACATGACAGACAAGTAAGAGCTGCCAGGTTCCTTTAACCTATAAGCATTCATTTTCTTCCCAGGATTTTGATTAAGTGGAAAATTCCTCTGTGACGGGTTTTATTCTCTGTGTAAAGCTGTTCTCCACAGTTGGTGTGAGTGGCGGAGGATGCTCAGCCCTACCTGGGATCTGTCGCTGGCAGGGGACAGTGGTGGCATCTCCCTTCTCCATGGCTTGGAGCCAGGTGGGTGCCATCGGCTGGGAGTGTTTGGTGTCAGTCCCGGTGCGACCAGCCTGCACCATTGCCCTTGTCCTGCTCCTGACCCTGCTGATGGTTGGTCATCACCTGGGGCACCTCACCCATCCTTTCCATGAAAACTGTGTTTAAAGTGATTGATGGTGAACTTTATGTTGTTTCATCCACTTTCTCTGGGATTATAGCTGAATTATACTGGATTATATACTGAATTATAGCTCCCCCACCCTTATTTTTCATGAGGTTTTGCTTTCCCTGATGGTGGGCGAACGTTTGGCCAAGGGGGATGTAAGGATGGGGATCAGCACAGCCATTGCAATGTTCCAGATGCTGGCGCCCTGCCTCCCTCCCTCTGCTCCCTCAGCCGAATACATTTCAGGGGTGAGTTTCTCACCTTCTGCCCCGCTCCCAGCAGCCGGTGGGGGCCGTGAGCCACCCCTGCTCCCCCAGCAGCAGACTGGGGCTGCGGAGGAGCATGTCGGCAGGAGCTCACCACGATGCTGACATGGTCTGCAAGGAGCAGCGGGCATCCGGGGTGCAGCCTGAGGACCCAGGAGAAGGGAGATGCATGGTGGGTTAGGACACACCATAAACCCCTCACATACGCATGTGTCTGTGGTAGTCTGCAATTTCAAGCAAATAATATTTGCTAAGAAGGGCATTAAGAATGTTATTCGGTTGCATGGTGAAGCACTCCAGTTGCAGATGCCAGACCCAGCGCAAACTTCACCCTGCCCCTGTGTGCTCTTGTCCTGTGGTCCAAAAGCAGCAGGTGTCAGGGGAAAAGTAGTATGTGATCCGGTAATGAGGGGGCTGCACAGCAAGGCAGGCGCGGGGAGGAACTGAATCCAGGCTGTCTATTTTCTTTCCTATCTAAAAAAAAAAATTTTTCAGACTCCCAGCAATCTGGCATTTTCTAATCTTTGAGTCCTTGACTATAAAACCTAATTAATGCTCTTTTAATACAAGGTTTTTGCATTTCATCTCCCAGGGCTTTTTTTTTTTAATTTATTTTTATTGTTTCGTGCGAGTACAGCCTTTTTTTCCCTCTATTGCCAGGGTTTGGACCCAGGATATCCATTACTGCAGCTGCCGCCCCAGCATTCCCCAGTTGGACTCTGGTGGTGGGGTGAGTCCAGAAAGGGTGGTCTGCGGCAGGTTGTCCCCTTCGGACCCCAGGGTACCCTGTGCCCTGGGAGAGCCGGGGCAGCCACATCCCTGCCCTGCCTGGCGTGGGGGCTGCTACTGTGCCCCCAAAGAAAGAACTCCACACAGTACAGATGGTATTTCATACAGATTTGGTTCAGTTTCATCTGCTGCAAACATAAATACCAGCTCGGTAACTTCACTGTTGTCAATGATAAGCTGAAACCTCTTTGGTTGTTTTTCAGTCAAATGCCAGTAACAAAATGAAAAATCACCATTAACCCCCTCCTTTATTTGCATAGTTTTGATGCTGTCAGAAAAAGACAACGCTCATGTAGCATAAGGGGAATTTTTAAATAGAAGCATTACGTTTTAAAGCCCTAATAAAGATAAAAGCAAAATAAACACTGAAATTTGAATTTAGAGAATGGGGGAAGAAAGATAAGTGTGTGCTGGTGAAGTAATGAAGGTAGTGGCTGGTAACAATTTTTAATAGCACATTAATGCTGAATTACTTTGGAATTTCTGCAGGAGTCGAGATGACATCCACATAAACACCAAATGAATTCCAAATGATTGGTATTATCATAAAGAGCACCAAATGAATTAATAATGATGGAACACTTAAACTAAAACGTTATCTTCTCTAATCTGATGTCTCTTCTATGCACGGCACAATTCATTTTTAGCCAACTATGACCCTTTCTTTCGTTTGCCTTTTAATTTTAAAAAATATATATTTATTTTCGCACAAATGCTCTGCTCCTGTACCGCGTGAAGCGGGATGTGGACTAGTCCGTCTTCATAACAGTTTAGCGTTGGCATTGCAAAATTTAAGAGATAGATGGGAAGACATCTGGACGTATTGCTGGGAAAATGACTATGACTAATAAGAACCATGATAATAACGATTCCGCCTTGATGGTCCCACATGTGCAGAGACCTCGGGGCACCCTTAACAGCGTTTAATAAACTAAATGGCTCACTTTACAGAGACGCAATATGTCTCCCCCCTCCCATGGAGAAGCCCAACAGGAGAGGGAGCCTGAACTTGCGATCTGTGTAACACAGCCGGAAAAGCGGGGGCTGCAGGTGGCTGGGGCAGCGATGCCCCGGGGGTGCCAGGAGGAGCTGAGACCCAGCACTGTGGATACACTTTGGGGGG
>VXBO01006246.1:163835-301493 GCA_013400135.1 Rhinoptilus africanus | reverse complement strand
CCTACTCCTGCCAAATGGGGGCTCCGTGGGGTGGCAGGTAGGCACAGCCTGGGAGGGGGACACCAGCAGCAGCAGCGTCACCTTCCCCCGGGTAACGCCAGGTCCCTTCCCGGGGCCGGGCTGGGTGCGCTGGCTGACATATTAGCAGTCAAATGACATTTAGGGAGCACAAGCCTCACTCCCTCCTGCAGGCCAAGTAAATATCATTAGTAATGATATTAAATCTCAAATTGTGCTCCTGCGCTATGGCAACCACTCAGCAAGCATTTGCTATCGCTGCTTGTTTCTAACAATTACGCTCATAGACTTTATTTCTTAGAAAACTAAGACTGACCATAATCCTCTGCATGGCAGGCCGTGAAAATTAAAAAAAAAAAAAAAATCACCAAAAAAGCAAAGCAACCCATCTTCCGGAGTGAGGTTGTAGAGCTGCCAAGAGGCGGGCATGGCAGGTTTTCTTTGTGTTAAGAGGGTGGCGATGCTGGGTGCTGCGCTGGGGAGCCAGGAAGGACAGGGATTTTTTCCGGCCAGTTAGCCCGGATGGCTTTAAGGCAATGCATGCTCCAAAGCCATCAACTTGCTCTTCTGTATAGTGTCGATCACACAAATACATGTACACACCCCTACACATCGGTCAATTTATATTTTTTATATATATGTGTATATATTATATGTAGGGGTGTGTATATATGTGTGTCTATATTACATATGGGTGTCTATATGTCCATATAAGAGAGTGTGTGTGTATATATGTACACACACGGACAGAACCTCATAGCTGTTGGCTTTTCTCCACTGCAGAAGCGTTTGCTGCCGGTGGCAGTGGCGGGCCGCCGGCCCATCACACGTGCTGCACTTCTGTGACAGAAGCAACATATAATTATATTACAAATTAACTTGCAAATGCTGGTAGAGATGTACTCCACAGGAGGAAAAGAAAAAAAAAAGGAAAAAAAAAAGCGGTTTCATCTTCTCTCGTGTCTTGTAGCTGGTCCCTCCAGCACAGCCTGCATCTGTCAGGATCCGTGCCCTGGGAGCACTAATCATTTTTATTAACCATTAAACAAGAAGATCCTTTTTATTTGAAAATGTAAAACATGCAGGAAGCACTATCTGTAGCCGCTAATTCAGGTCACATTAAATGGCTCTTCCTCACCTCTCCGCTCATCCCTGCTCTGCCGAAAGCTGCTCACCGTAAAGCCTGCCGCCGCCCTGCTCCCCCGCCAGGGGTGATGGGCTGTCGCGCCCATTTGCATTTAGAAGCCGGATTTTATCCTGAATAATTAGACTCCATTTCTGAGTGACCCGATGTAAAGCAAGCCCGTTTTAAAGCATCTCTCATGGCAGTTTTATGAGACGTTACTACATTTTCTTAACACTTTTCACCTTCCAATCGTTTTTATTTCACAGTGGGATGGTGATGGGTGAAGGTGCTGTGATCCCCGGAAAATGAGCTGGGGGATGGTGGTGGCCGGGGTCGCGACTGTGTCCGTGGGGTTTGGTCACTGGTGGGCTAAAGCCCCACTCCTGCCCCTCCTCGTCCTCACGAGGAAGAGCCACGTGGAGCTAATGCCTCCCACTTGGATGGGCGAGAGACCTGATGTCAAGACTCCTGCCTGGGGGCCTGCTCCTCCTGAGCTGAGCAAAACGGGCCTCACATTTTATTTACAGAGCCATGCCTGATGCCACCTAGTTAGCATTATAGAGCAGATTCCTCACATGCTTTTTTTATTATGCTGCTTGGCGGCTGCTGTGCGAGACTGCGGAACATTTTACTGCTTTGTGGCTCCCATTCAATACGGCAAAAAAAAAAAAAAAAAAAAAAGTTAAAAAAAAACCCCCTTGCTTTTTTTTTTTTTAAATACATCTTTGTTTTCAACAGCCCTCCTGCTGCGACAAAACTATTAATTAAACTGAAACTAAAATAAATTAAGCCCACCTGATATGAAAAGCATTTGAAGGCAAAGCATCAGCCTAAAAGCTGGCCGGAGTAGGAGCTGGATGTGCCTGCTCCCCTGCCTCTCCTGCCCCTCCTGCCTGCTCCTGCCCTCTCCTGCCTGCTCCTGCCCACTCCTGCCCCTCCTACCGGCTCCTGCCCCTCCTGCTTCTCCTGCCCACAGGTGCCGACAGAGGCCGCTTTCCTGCCACTGGCAGGGTGCAGCATCCCAGGGCAAAAAAACGAGCCTTTTGGCTCCCGTGCCAAGCAGAGCACAATTAAACACACCCACTCAGCCAGGCTGTGGCCCGTCCAGCCCAGAACTATAGAGAAAAATACCATCGTTATTAATAAAATGGCTCTAAAGACCTAATCATAATGGCCAGGGTATCTCCGTCTACCTTTAACTCCGGCTGAGGTTACTGATGACTCCGGAGGGAAAAACCACCCACCAGCACCCCCAGACACGGGCATTCCCACCCCCAGCTTGCCTTCCGGACCCACGGAGGCTAACCTCTGTAAATACCTTGCAACCAGCCCCCCCAGCCGCCCCTGGCCCGGCCACATACCTATAAATAAAAGAAAGGGCAGGCCTGGCCGAGGCACAGCGCCTACTTTGATGTGCGGTAATGAACTTTGCGTTTAATTCGGGGTTGTAACTTCCATCCCGACGCAAAACCGGGAGCGGCGGAAAAGCTGCATGCATAATAAGGGGTGAAAGCAAGGATGCGGCGCGAGATGTGTCTGATGTTGGATGAGAGGGAAGATAGCCTTTAATCATTTTGTTTTCAAAGAAGCTTTAGAGAGCTCTTTGAAGATGAGGCTTTTTGAGAGCTGCCTGTGGAAAACAGGAGGCAGTGGGTACGCGGCGCCCACCTTCTGCCCCTGTCCACCCACCCCCTCGGTTAACCTGCGCGTGGGACAGACATGGACCCACCCTGGTGTCCCTGCCGCCGGCACGTGGCCCTGCAGGCTGGCACCCGGTAAACGCCTGCGAAGCTGAGACCGCCTTGTGCTGCCTGGAGAGATGAGCACCGGGTGGCTACAGCAGCCAGGAAAACCTGCCCCACTGCCTTTTCATTTGAGGCCATCGCGGAGATTCAGCGTGCGGAGGCAGGCAAGTAAAGGGACCAATGGCTAGAATAGGATGTCCAGTCTCCCTTTAATAATGGTATTATTTATGTAATGATAATGGTCTTCAAATCATGTCTTACTATCATTGGATGAAAGGGAATGATAATGAACATCTGATCAGACTTCACTTTAAGGAAAAGCATTGTGATCCCTGCCCAGGGCAGGGAGGTTGGAATTAGATTAATTTTTAAGGTCCCTTCCAACCTAAAGCATTCCAGGACTCTGTGATGGAGAGGCGTGGAAGTTGTGCCTGTCCCGTAGTGCGGCATTTGGGGTGGGAGAAGGTGAGAGTGGTGTGCCCCCCACCTGCTGCAGTCAGGCTGTTCGGTACCTGCGCAGGCGGCTTCTTTACAGGCTGGGATCCGGCCGAGTGGGCTTGTTTGCCTGCAGCTGAAGGCACCAGGGGACTGAGTACCACCTGGACACCCCAGGCTGGGGAGGGTGCCTGAGGTCAGCTCACCAGCACGCAGCGTCTGCCAATAAGTAGCACCCCGGCTTTATTTTGAGGACCGAGGTCAGGGGGTGGTTGTGTTAAGGGCATCACCTACAAAATAACCACAAAACTTCTTGTTCCCAAAGTGTTACAGGCTGAGAGGAAGCGCCTCAGGGAAGGTGTGCCAGCAGCCCTGGTTTTTACCTATTTTCACAAAGTGGCTTGGCCTCAGTAAAACAGCAGCCAGGCTGCAAGTGACTGCAGGCTGTTGGGATGTCGGTGGCATGTGTTGTCCCTAAGCAATCCTGCTGAGCATGGCACTACCGGTCTTGTCAGGGGCTTTGTACATCTAGGTCTTCTCTTGGGTGGTTTGTAAAATAAGCGTGTCCTGGTATCTGAGGTTATTCACAGATGCCCCAGCACCATGACAAAAAAAGCCTATGAAACACTCAAAATAAATGAATTACTGACCCCCTGGATAAGAAACAAGCCGAGACCCACTGGCATTGCAAGGGGCCTTGTTCTGCCTGGTGTAAGAGGGCACTGAGAAGTGGACAAACGGTAACCCATTGTCACCCCTTCATGCGGCTCCGGGCGGAGGGGCTCAGCTCTGCCTCCCCGCATGTCACTGTCCTCACCCACCACTTACCTGCCCAGCCCTCCTCCGTTTCGTGAAGCTGAACTGCACAAAGATTTCTCACGTCTCCAGTTCTGGCTGCCATACGGCTCTAACAAATGCAATTTCCAGTCCCTTCAGAAAAGGACAAAGAGACCAAATACCCCACGTCTCCAAATTTGCTGCTGTGTTTGGTACAAATTCTGCAAACGTTTTCTGTAGAAATCTCCATTCCTGCACGCTCAACCCCAAGACGTGGTTAGTTCAGGCTGTGTGCCCATACCAGCGTGTCGCAGTCCCCAAAGAGGGCTGCTGTTCGCTGGGACCTGTCCTCTGCGCGTTAAACCCAAAATGACTTTCCCCTTTCTGCCCTCTGGTTTGCAGCAAGGACTTAAAAACCGGCCTTGCCCTTGGAGCTGGGAAGGCTTTGTGACAGGCTCTGCCACTGGGGATGCAGCGCGTAACGCCTGGCAAACGCAGGCTGCTTAGGGATTAAATGTGGCCTTGCGCAGCAAAAGCAAGGCTTTTGGGAGGTGTAGAGATAGTGCACTGGACTCCTGTTTTCACTCCTAAGTGATGCTATGCTATTTTATCCCAGGCCAAACCTTGCCTTTTTTAAAAAAATCAGGTTTATTGCTATAGCTACACAGCAGTATGTGTGTTAACATTTGATTTTCTTTTGTATTGAATGTGACTGACTGAAATAAACAATCCCGACCTGATAGTCCCAGTGCGGGGAGTGACATTTGGATCCATCTCAAAATCTGTGCTTTCGATGCTTGTTAGACTCCAGCACCTCCCTCAGACAGCCCACAGCACCAGGCGGCTGGCAGGGTAGAGCTACGTTTTCCACCTCCAACCGAATCCTCGACCTCACCCTGAAGTGCTCCTCGGCGGCACTCGCTGCCATTGCTCTGTCGGGTTTAGTTGATGGAGGGATCTGAAGAGGGGCGTTATAACTCCACTTAGGTATCAGTTCAATTAGCAGAGCTTGCAAAGTCTCCCTAGAAGGATCTTGTGCCACCAAACCTGTACAACCCTGAGCTGCTGTGACGAGATTCCCCTCCGTGTCGTACCACCCCTGCTAAGCCTGTGCGTGGGAGACAAAACCAACAAGGACCGGGACAAAGAGGAGGATTTTACAGTGGTTTTTGCCTGGAAGTGTCCCTGTGGTCCAGGGGGTTGGGATCACGCCTGCTCGCTGCCTCCCAGCTGTCAGTCCTACCCCGCACCATTGCTCTTCGACTTTGAAAAGAAGCCTGGAGGACCGGAGAGCTGGGGGCGAGGGCTGAGGAGGCGGGAGCGGCGGTACAGCCCCCCTCTCCCTGCCTCTCCCAGCCCAGGGCTCTGGGAAGCTGATGGACCCTGCAGGGCTGGCAGCCCAGCGCCGAGAGCTGCCACGCACCGTCCTCGGCCCCGCTGGCTGCGGCAGCACCGCACTCCCACTCCCATCAATCAGCACAGACCAGCTGCCTGGAAGCATCTCTTGCCAATCGCCTTTTATTACCTTTAAAAAGCCAAGAAACCCAGAACAAGACAAAAACTAAGACCGTGTGAACATCATGCAATGGATTCACTTTAAAGCAGGCTGAGGGGGGGATGGACAACCAAAAGCCATGTTCGAGTAGAAGTATCACCTCACCCGTGTCTGAGGGCCAGATCGGGTGGACTGTGACCGGTGGGGTTGGTGGTGACTGTTGTGAGCGATCAGACCGATGCTGAAGCAGGAAATGGAAACAGACTCAGGAGCCATCATCCCGAGTAACCCCAGACCTGACTCTGACTCAAATGCCATTTCTTACGCGGTGATGACAGCAAGAAATACTCCTAACTCTTGTCATGGGTGCTTTCTGCCTAGGCAAGTCTCTTTCGAAAGGAGCAGCACAATGAATACTTTACAAGGGGTTTTAGTTCAATTATGTTATTTCGTGTGACTAGTACTCCGGCAATCAATTAGTGGAGTGGATGTTATCCATCAGGAGTGAAGTTACTGCACTCTGCCCTTCAGTCTCACTCTGCCGTCTTCAAAATTCATAACACAAACTAGAGTGATATTAGCTTCTCAAAAGAATGTGTTTTGGAGAGTTTCAGCTGCCACGGAAATAACTTTGCATCTTGTCCATCATGTGGATGTGACAAAACCCATGCCCTTATTTTCCTGAGGTATAGCCAACATTTGAGTTCATTACATTTAATGGAGTAGGGTCACCCATAAAGTTATTCATAAGGTATTTTCTGAGTGGTTTTCACCTTCTCTTTGAAAAAATAAATTATATCAGCATGTTCATGAGGTACAAATGGTACTGGCATTTCAGCTGTTATTATGTTATTAACTTTTTTAACCTAATAATTTTCAATCAACAGCAAGAAGCAATTTTCACTCACTCCAGTGACCAGAGTTGGAGATTCTGCAAAGCGTTCTTGTACGGTTCACCTTGACAGACACCTAATTCCCTCCCAAATCGAAACATTACCCCCAACACTCCCATCATGGTTACCGAGAATTTCCATTTCCCCTTCGGTTAGGATTTAATTTAGAAGGCAAAGACTTCCTAAGCTATGGGAGAGTAAAGATAGATGGTATGGGAGAAGGCGGCTGATGAAATGTAGTTGACTCCGGATCTGAAATATTTTATCCCTCCTCAATGTAGGTTAAATTATTCTTCACCTTTCCCACATCCATAATTGTCGCTGATCTTGGACCAACTCAAAACCCTACTACTGAGTTCAGTAGACTCAAAATTGCCACTAGAACTGGAAAAAGAAAAAAAAAAGAAATTTGTTAGTGTCCATATACAATATCCCAAGACTATACACAGCTATGAGATACAGCAAATTTAAGAAAGGCAATTTTTTTCTCATCACTGAGTATTTATTATATATAACAAATACATGAAAAAGAAAAAACTATATTGTGTGATATAAATAGTTTATTTACATTACAGAAAAACATCAAGACAATGTATACTATTTCAAATATATCCATACATAATCAAATATAGCTGTAGTACATGTTCTCATTGGTGTAGATTACCACAAATGCAAGGCAACATGTGTAGATCTTGTCTTAATCTTTTGTCTATAATACTGTATTTTGTAGTCCAAGCTCTCTGCAGTTAGTTTTGCCATTGTGGAAACATGCGCTCTTTAAATTAACCTTGTCGATGCTCTTGTTGTGTTGTCTGAACTGTAGTGCCCTGTGTTTTGCTTCTGTCTGTGGATTCTGTTGCTCCTGGGACATTTCCTGGAAAAGAGAGTTGTGAGAATACACGGCTCTTAACAACGCGTCTGCTCAAGGGTCGGTGCGGGCAGCAGGGGACGTCAGGGCGAGAGAGGGATCCTCTGGCCCTCGGGGCACGCTTCCTCTTCCATGAAATGAAAAAGGCTGGCTAATGGCAACGGTACTACAAAAAACCCCTCAACACACCACAAAACAGATTGTAAACAAAAATATGGCCGGGGAAATATTTCAGATTCCTGCTCCTTCCTGGAGAGCAGTGGCGAGACTGCTGCGCTGCAACAGACCCTACTGCACCACATCCCTGGGCTCAGCTGGAAATAACAGAATGATTTTCAGCAAGGCGCAGGTAGAAGATTTAGGATGGTGTCATGCTCACCCGCTCACCCGCTCGGCATCCCAGGCCTGGGAAGTATCCACAGAGTGGACGTGGGGGCTGCCTTTCTGAGGAGCTCAGCGTCTGCAATCCCTATTAGTCTCCATGGAAATGCTCCATGCTCAGGTCATTAGCGAGCAGCTACTTTACTTACGGGTGCCTGCACCGTGCTAGGCTCCTCACACGGCTGCTTGGCTTAGAGCGGAAAGCAATTGCACTGGACAGACAAAATCTTATTTTCCTGTGGATGGCTGCAAAAGCAAATCTCTTCTGCCTCAGGACCTCACAGCACTCCTCAGCAAGGGCACGCTGCAGCCCTTTACCTGCAGCAGCGTCAGCTACGGGGGCTGCTACAGCGTGTACCACCAACAGAAAGATGATAGCGTGTTCCTGGTTTCCTCCCGTGGAAAGGAGGAAGCACCCTTCGACAGAAAGCATGGGCAAGTTTAGCCCTGGGTGGAGGCTGCAGCAAGTTCGAAGCAGCTGGAAGCCGAGGGGGTTAGGGCAGAAGCTGCTGGGCGAGCGGACGCGCAGCAGTGACTGGCACCCTCTAAAAAATGCTTGTACTATTCGCATTTGTGCTACCTGTAGGAAAACGGTGAGCTACGGAAAACCAACCAGCAGTAAAACCAGTCCTTCACCCAGGGTGACCTAGTTAACTTTTTGCACAGGAGGAAGAAGAAGCGGTTCCTAATTTGCCCATGCGTTTGACCTCTTTCTTCAGCCGAAGCTCGGCATGAGTTTTTGGCCCGGGTGTGCCTCATTCTGCCCTGCCTGTGGGCAGCTACACAAGAAAGGCTGAAACACCCGCTTGAAGTGGGATGACACAAAGCCCCACAATACTCCAGACTACACTGTCATGGAAAAAAAATCCCTTTACATTGGGTTAACTTGTTTTTCGGTTACTGGGAAGATTTCAGTGGCACCTTGTGAAGCCTTCTGGGGTATGCAGCGTGGAGAGCCCCCCCTCTCAGGGCAGTGAGAGCTCATAGCACTCGCCTTCAGCTCCATGTCAAATAACTAACAGCAAAATAGAGTGAAATACATTTTTACTGATCCTTTAAAATTAAAAAAAAAAACAACATTGTTTCCCCCCTGTTGAATGGCAGTGATGCTATAGTTTAGTGACGCCAACTGAAAGGCGAAACAAGAGCATAAGGACTTAGGAAGCATTTCAAAATGCTGAAATACAATTATATAAGCGTCTAACAAAATATGGGTCAGATTGTCCTGACTTGCCTCACTTTTAAGCCAACAGGACCACCCCCTCATGAGAAACTGTATGGCTGTGCCCTATATTTTGCCTCGTTCCTTTCTTGGAAGCAGTAAAGTAGGCTGCTATCATTACTCCAGGAAAAATAAGCCTGCGTCTCCAGCGCTCTCGGAGGCCACGGCAGAGCTTTCATTATGAGACTAATTCAGACTTTAGCTGGTTTGCGATGTCACGACAAGCTGCCTGTATTCACTACGTGTTCCTAAAAAGGCGATCAAACTTTCTGAGTGAGTCAGGAGCGGCTGTTAGCAAACACAGGGCTGATTCACCGAGCCGCGTGCCATGTGCGCGCCGACAGCCCCGGCTGTCCCCACGCGGCCTCTCCTGCCCATTCATCCGGAGACGGCACAGCAGGACCTCGCAGTGCTCCACGGGAGACAGCGCCAACACCTCCACGCGCTGAGATACGGCACCGCTAAATTCTGCTGCAAGCGCCGGCAGCCACACAGGCCGAGAAAGCTGCCAGGGCTTCCTCCCCAGTCCCAGAGGATGGGGCTTTACAGCAGAAGGTGCAGCCCTGCTTTGCCCCAGCGCCCAGCCATGCCAAGCAGGGCTGGGGAAGCAGGCGTGGGAAGCCACGGTGGGCACAACTGGACTGTTTCTGTAAGAAATGCGGAGGTACCAGGTGCTGCCCAGGAGGGTCAGCAATCCCAGGCGATGCAGCCGTGCAATCCCAGAGAATGGTGGCCACTGCCTGCTCCAGTTGGAAGTAAGGAGATGTGCATCCCGCAGGTGCTTTCGCAAAACCGACACTGACAGTTATCTATACGGTCTCTTAGTCCAAGGGCAAGAGAAATTGATTCAAACTTAGAGATTACTCCAATTAAGATGATGAGAAAGCATCTCTTAACCAAAAATGCCCCTGTTTAATTGCATAAGCCACTATGCTACCAATTGATGGAAGCCTGGGAAGGCCCCAGAACCACGTGCAGACACCACAACTGCTTAAATGCGATGCTATTGCATTTACAGGTAGGCTGTGTCTGAAGCGCATTTGGATTTGCTAAGAGGGGCACTGGCATTTAACCAGTTTTTTAGACTTAATCATCTGCTAAAATTGAGTGACAGCTTTTCCTCGGTCCTTAACTCTTTAATCAAAAGTTCTTTGTAGTGCTCTGTGTGTGGGTTGCTTTCATTTATGAACACAGCAGTTATATCAATGTAAACTAGGTACTGGAACGCAGGCTGCTTGCCCTCCCTCCATTGAAGCTTGCTCGCAAGCTTGAGTTACTCACAATGTGATTCATAGCAGGTAAAACACATTATGCATTCATTTTTAATCAAGTTATTTCATCACATAAATAAGCTGCTGTGACTAAACATTAGGGAAGCACTAAAAATGCAAAGCTGTAAAGAAAACTGCTGAGAATCATTATGACACTAGGCCATACCTATATGATTTACCATCCTCCTTCACTTTTATCATTGCTTCTCTTTTGCCTTACCTCTGAGCTAAAAGTTCTCAGGTGTAGGGACTGTGCCTCACTGCTGCACCCCCTTCCCTCCCTACCTCTTGGTCGCTGCTCCCCTACACTTCCACCCCAGCCACTTATTCCCATTACTGGCACTAGCGATGAGATGCCAGCTGGCCAACCTCATCAAGGAGCCAAGCCACTTAAAATTAAATCATCAGTTTTGTGGGTTGGGTTTTCACCTGAATCTGTCCCCTGCCCGGGTTTGTTGTGTGGCTACACAAATGCTAATGGGGGCACGAGAGCATTGGCAGGACCAAGTGCCCAGGAGCCAGGGGAAGGGGCAAGGGCAGACCGCCCCTGTCAGCAGCACAGCTTGTTTATCCAGATTAAAGAGTCTGTGCAGCAACGGCCCTAAAAGTGCCCAGTAACTGCTCAGAGCCTTCCTGCAATGGAGGGCACCCCAAAGATTCGCACCACTGTACAGGTACAATTTTAAAAGCAAGAACAGTGCGACAGCTAAAAGATTTGCAATGGTTGTCTTATGCAGCTCAAATGCAGGGTTTGGACACAGTGCACCAAACTCATGTGATAAATTAATTAGGTGAAGCTGCACTGAAATGAGCTGCGAAGAATCTGGCCACAGTGGCCTCTGAGTGAGGGAAGCTTCCCTTCTTTCTCCCAGGAACCTGGTAGGGTGGTTTCAGTGCTTTCAAGAGTTCAGGGTGTGGAGTTCAAACCAGTACACTCAGGTTCTCCAAAGCGGACGACTTCAAATACTCAATTACTTATGCATATGCTGCCACAACGCTCTCTTGTCATGTGGATTTCTCTTAGGCCACTTAAGAGTACACTTTTGCAAATGTATCTTGAATTATTATGCCGGGATGGAGGATGCTCTGCAGTAATTACATGCATTACAGAAAGAAGTCAAAAGATCATAAATTAACTTGGTTACAAAGTGTGCGGGAAAAGGTACCATCTATATACGAAAACAGCGTGGTGGGTAATTTACATTACAGTACCAGATCTCTCAGAGCACACTGTCTTCATTCTTCAGTATAAAGTATTCTGCATTAATGTGTCAAGGCGACAAAACTAGAGTCACTCGACAAAATGTTACAGAGCATTTGTTCCACTGTCAGTTACTAGACTATCTCCTTTTTGTTACCACACACTACATTTTTGGTTATCTGAATTAATTCTGTGAATATCACCACAACACAATCTATTGACTCATTCAGCATTTACCGTTTAGTTGATGGACTCAGCTTGGCCAAAAAAGTAGCTACGTTTCATCAGACGGTTTCGTTTTATGCCTTTAGGCCAAAGAAGGACATAGGATTTTTTGGGGGGTTGTCTTTTCTAGAAAAAAATGCTACACTTGTCTTCCAGCCAGGTAGTGCAACGTAGGGACTGAGATATGTTAGAGATTTTATTTTCTACAGAGGTATGATACCTGGCTTTTATTTTTTTGTCTTTTAAAAGAAATTTGTTTCTACAAGAGTGATTTATCAGTGTTCCTAGCTGAGGGAATTTAACTTCGTAATTTCTGAAAGCAGCCTGAAGATGTCTGAAGTTCAGAACTTACCCCAAGCCCCCCCAGATGCAGTAACACAGTGCAGTAGGGAAGCAGAGCAGCATGCACAGGAGGGGAAGGACTGCATTCACCTCTCTCGTTCTGAACTACCCCGGGGCTGTCGTTTCCATTCAAACAACCCTTTCCTCCTCATTAAAGAAAAAAAAAAAGTCATATATGGCTTGGTGTGCCACTATCTAGTGAAGACCTTAAACATGTGCGGTACCTTTGAACATGTATACAAGCCTAATGAAATCATTTAATCAATGGGATTGCAAACAGGCTTAAAAGTTTGTATGCTTTGGCTGATTAGGACTAAGGGAATGGGCCCTTGAGGAAACCAGATGGAGATATGATTAGTGCTGATCCAGCTGCTGTATTTATATTCCTCTTATTTATATGAACAATATTTGTCCAAGCATCTGAATACAAAATAGGAAACTTCATTTGCTGTAGGCACCGTCGCTACCTAAGTTTGATTAAGATGGAAGTAAAAATTCAGTCATACTAATGAAGCGGTACTGGCTGGCTGGACCACACAATATCTTCTGTTTGTTGGTGAATTAAACAGTATTTGTTATCAGAAGTGACACTGCAGAAATCTGTATAATCAGTGCACAAAGTAGGAAAAACAAAAGTCTTTTCTTTTTCTACTGCAAAGTACCAAAGATACTGACCTTGTAATACAGAGGACTACAACACAGATGATAGCAATCTGGATGGTTCCAATCACAGCTGCTATTAAGACATACTGAAATCGTACTGGACCCGGAACCACATATAAAACGCTGTAGTCCTTTTTTTCACAGTGTTGTCCAGTATAGCCGGCATCACATCTGAAACAAAAAATATTTTTTCTGGTTATACTTGCTGCTTTCAAAAAATGCAGAAAATAATTATATCTGAAAAAAAATAATCAGTGGCCTAAGCATAAAGTTATGTGGGTTTTTTTTGCAGGATGCCCTGCAACCCTTGAGAGAGCACTGATGCCTCCTTGACCTCTCAGAGGGAAGACGTCAGGTCCTCAGTGTCACCCAATGTCCGTGAGAGTGAACGACACTGCGACAGTACCGGGAGGTGCCCAGGGACAGGGACTCGTCTAGCACCAAGTGGAACTACTTGCACATTGTGATTAGAATCCATTTAGTTCCTTGCACAACATATTTTAGATTTCTCCCTTTCTTTGGGGAGGTGGGGGAGGGTGAAAAGCCATCTAGTTGTGGCTCCTTATGCAGATTACCCCTAAGGAGGTGATAAGCAATCATCCAAGCTCCGTATGAAATGTGATTAGATGTTCCTGCAAGTGGATACATCATTTACATTTTGTCTGGTTGCTATAAAAAACCCTCTGTTGATGCTGCAACCATCCACCCCAATGCCGCCTGCTGCGCTGCTCGCCAGTTCCCATCCTGCAGCCTGACGTCTCTCTTCTGTGATTTTGGGGAACAAACAGTGGTTTTCCCATTATAGCTCTTGCCCTCTTTCCCCTAAAGAGCCCAAGCGAGAAGATGCAAAAATCCAGGTCAATGGCAGCAGCAACCGTAAGTGACTGAGCCAGATTGTCTGTGCTCCCCTCAGAAGTGTTAGTGGGGCACTGACCCTGATGTGTTAAGCCTTGAGCTTCCACCCTTTCCTTCTCCTGCATTCCCACAGCAGCCAGCAGCTAGAGGAAAGGACATTTTTCCATCTGAATGGAGAATGCAGCAGCTGCAAAGAGCAAAACATGCCCTGGCTGTTGGCGGGAGCTGGGAGAAGCTGGTTTGAGGATCTGCCCTGGGGAGTAAGTCTAGTCCATATCTTTGCTCTCCCAGTCCAACGTCCCAGGAAAATGGTAAATAATGTGTAATAGTCCTTTTCTTTGCCACCTGGTTGGACTTCAGAAGTAATACCCCCAGGGCGGCATTCTCTGCAGAAACACATGCTTTCACTATTACTCCTCCTCCCTGCCCAAACCTCCTCCAAAGCCACCTCCCGCACGAAGGAGTCACCTTCCCACTGCCCCGTGAGCATCACTCCTGCCACAGCAGGGCAATATCCCTGGTGGCACTCCTCTTCTTCAGACTGAAGAGGCTACCTAGCAGCTGTCTGAGCACTCTGTGAAGTGCTTTTAAAAATATATCTAAATATAGACGAAGGTTACGAAATGTTTTTACAATCAATTAACATTGTGCATAACTCAATACACTTTTGCCACGTAAAATGGGGACTTTGTTGAATAATTTAAGTCTAATGTGTTTTGTAGCACAAAGGGCCATGGTTACCATTATTTTCCATAGTTTATTAAGAGTTTTTTAAGTCGGTATTTTCATGTGTGTAGCATTTCCTTCTTGGTAGAAGGGTTACCTGCAAGACGGTTCCAGCATGTTAGTGGAGTGCTCACACTTGCCGTGCATGCAGAAGCCGTTGTAATGCTCTGGACAAGGGATGTAGATCCCTCTTGCACTTTCTTCCAGTTTATTTGCATTCTCTGTGAACACAGGGGAAGGGAACATTAACCTGACAATGCAGGATATGGTGAAATGATGGAAAGAACTTGACATATAAAAGAAAGGAAAATCAGAAGAACAAGATGTGAAAGATGCTGCTTATGGGAAGCAAGAGCAAGGGTTTTCACCTTGAAACAGGTAGGCCAATGTAAATGCAAAGCTTTGCAAGGTTTCCTGTTGTTCTCTTGCATATCTAATTCCTGTGAAATTACAACAAATGAGACATGAGCAAATGAAAAATGCCTGATAATTTCTGTTACCCTCTATGGACTGTCTCCTCACACCCAGGCAAGGCTAGGAGGAAGACTCTGGACATTTGCGTGTAATGTACCATTACAATATATTTGGTCATTCAATACTACATACTAAAAAAAGATAATTTTATGGCTGAAGTAGAGGAACAGGCGTCCAGAGATGAAATTTATCACCAGCGCTGCACGCCCATGCCCCACAGCATGACTACCTTTAAACTACTTTAACTTTCTGTGCTGAATTCTGCAGCCGTTAGCCGCTGAGACTGCAAATCCTTGAAAATGCCTCCCTCCATGTAGCCAGGAAAATTTAGTTTTGAAACAGGTCTGTGCTCGACATTTACATCATGGGCTGAAATGCAGAGTGTTACTCGCACTAAACTCACGTGAATTTTGTAGACCGCTGAGGTGTTAATTAATGTGGGTAATTTTGGCAAATTCTTTCATTTTACCAATACTTATGGTATCTCAAATGGTAAAAATCCTTTTTCTTTGATATTTTCATCTAGCCACAATTAATTAAAAACAGAAGAAAAAAATCTGATAGGTGTCTGAGGAAATGTAGTTTGCACACAAATAAGCTGAAGCATTTGTATCCTCCAAAGGATGTCCCCGAGCATCATGAAACAACTGCAATTTGTGTTCTGCCTCCAAGCCAGTCGTGCTGGCAGTAGGTACGCTTAGGTATTATCCCACCTCTGGGAAAAGTGTGTGCGGCAGATCCAAGATGCAGATTTTCATAATGAATTTCTTTCCTGTCGCTGCTGTCCAAGGAGAGTTTTAAGAGCCTCTAACAACTTGCACTAATAAAGTTGGTTATATTGTCCTTATGTTAAAACAGGCGAGGACAAGCTCCCAGCAAACGAGAATGACAAGGCAACCTCTACATGCCTCTAGACAGCATTAACTTCTCTGTTGTTGTTAGGACTTTCAGGACATTTCAGCACAAGTGATAAATTCTTTTCTTGGCAAAGATGAAGAGACGGGAGGCAGCAATGCCAGACTGACGTCACAGCCCCAGCACTGTTTTCTCTTAACCTCAGGAAAAAATCTGCAGCAAACACAGCCTGTGAAGTCATAAATCTAATAAACAATACTTAATTTTCATCGTTTTTATTAAAGAGAGGAAATTTCATTCATGTGCTTCCATGAGATACTCCAGCCTGTAGGTCCCCAGAGAGGTACAGCTGGCACTGGCCTTGTGGACTACTTGCCATATAGCCAGCTTTCTGCGAGGCTACCTCTGGACTACGGACTGCTAGTGCATGTTTGTAAATGCACCTCTGTTGAACACAGATCTGTCTGCCTCTCCTGGGTCCCTGCTTCCACTGGGACACCTCTACCAGGCTGTCATGAAGGCCCACAGAAGTGGGCATCATGGCGCAGTGATGATTCCTGGGGCTGACAGCTGCTTCTGGGACGGCACAGACAGGACGGGTCGACAGGAAGCATCTTGTAGGCACGGTGCAACCTCCTTCAAGAGCTTGCCCAGGAATTCCTCCTACTGGAAAGAGGAGTAGCAGAGATCCATTTGGTCTAGCGCTAAACATTTTTGGCTACCCTCTAGGGGAGGCACTAACTACCAGCATGTGAAATACATATACAGAGAGAGTTATTATCCCACCAGGACTTCATGTATGTTCCTTTTTTTCCATCTGGAAATCTTCCCAGAACAGAAAAATCGTGTGTGACACAGGCCGGCTATCAATGGAGTTGCCCAGTGCACAGAGGTAGATCTTGATGTACTCAGGACTTGTTGGACTCCATACGTGTGTAGTGATCATCTAGGCACCATGCCCTACCACTTCTGGGTGTGCTGGACCCCTGCTATGGTCCACATTCAAACATATTTCTGTCTAGAAAACTGCATCAAGAAATATCAGTTCCTTATCAATGCACGTTTTTTTCTATTGTGGAAAATATTATGCCATTTCCTTCAAATCTTCTATTACCAAGAGGAAGTTTGCTTCCTTTCTGAAGAACAGGAGACCGCTCTGCGTGTCTGTCTGTATATCTCTTATCCTTCCTTCTCAGGTACCAAGACATCTCTGTGATGTCCGTGAGCCACCACCAACCAGCGTGAGAACCTCTCCTCTCTCAGATGAGCCAGCAGTGTCGCTAAAACGGTAGGATACCATTTGGTTCCTTTTTTTTTCCAAAGACATGCTTCAAGATGGTGAGGGAAATTGTTACTTTCAGGACAGACTAATCCGCTAGGACTTGAAAGGGGGACCAGGACCTCTCCTAGACTTGCAGATGCTCTCACTATGTGTGGGCTGTAAGGCTGGTAAAAAGAGGAATGATTTTTCCTCCTCCTGCAATCATGTGGGTAGAAACTGTGTTTTCTTTAAAAAGGTTTCTAGCATACTTTAAAGCAAATCTAGGATCCTGCAAAACTTGCAATTACACCTCTAAGCATAATGTTATGATAGAAAATGCTTTACTGAATCAAAAATGAGATGGCCCAAGCTTTGCTAGCACTTCATAGGATAAACACTTCATATGGGAACACCTGTCATCTGGCTTGGAAGAAACCACAAAACTTAGACACGGTTTGCACGTAGTCCCTCATTTTGACTGATGACTGCTCTAAAAGAGTTAGGGATTGAACAAAAAGGCAAGAAACATGGAAAAACTTGTATTTGTTTCCATCTGCCATTCTAGTCGTTTGAGCGACAGATGACAATGAAAGCATCATTTACTTAAGGGAAAGAAGTTCCCCTCCTCTTCCAGCACATTTTGAATTCACCCAAAATAATTCCCCTGTGTAAAAAACCAGGTTATTTTTCTTATTACATGAAACATCTTTTCTGATTCAAAATAGAGACCCAAGCACTACGATATGCTTTAAAAGTCCCTTCATGTTAAAACTGACTGCTCTCATTCCTGAAGGATCTGAGCACTTTTCAGTAATACAGCCATCAATGAGATACTATCATGAATGCATCACAGGGTTTACATCGCTATGAATGAGAACTATAAATCATTTCTAAAAAGAGAGGATATGAATAAAAACCATGTTCAAATCATGAATCAAATAAGAACTGTACAAAGTTCAAAAAAGCAAAACTAAATGAAATAAATTAAGACTTCCTCCTTTATTATGATTTTGGATTATTTATAAATTCAGTAGTGGAGGCAATCCTCACTAATAAGATTATAGTATCACCAAACCAGGGAGCTCCTCTACCACACCAACCTTACATCGACAGAGAGCAAAGCTTAAATATAAAGTTACCCACTTTTTTTCCAAGCACAGCAGATCAGTATTCATAGAGCAACAATAAAGACTCATTTCAAAGTTAGTAAGGTTTCAGTAAGGCTAAATCCAGTAACTCCTCTTCATTAGACTTGTTGCATTTTTACTGGCAACTATGCGTGAAAGTTTTATTTGCACCAAAAATACAGATCTGTACCTTTTTGTGATGGCTAGAATTTGAGACAGAAGCTGTAAAGCCTAAAGATAAAAACTTGAATGACTGGGTCAATCTCTTCTATCTCTGGACAAACATAATTCCTGACACGTTTCTCGAAATGCTTCCCCTTTTCATTTTAAAAAGAAATACACCCTCACCCTCCAGATCAACTGTATTCAGAAACTTTTTTCTTGAAGCATTTTTCTGATAGAAAACACCATGCTGGTGAAGCCAGCATCTTTTTCATTTCTGCGACATTCTTTGCATCTTTAGCCTAACATGACATTTCATATTGTTCACATCTTTTGTTAGTGCCAGAACATGACATGATAGCCTATCATATCAGATACACTAGTCAAAACAGATTATTTTTAAATGCATTGAGGCCAGATGCTACTTTGTGTAGACTGAAACAGCTTATCATCTCGCTTAGTAGAAGAGTCTCCCAGTTGAACACTTGCTCTCCAACCCTTCTATGGATAGCAGGGACATGCCGAGACGATGAAATACTTCACTGGGGTAAGAAACTGGATCCTGAAAAGTTATCCAGTGTGACTAACCACCCACTCAGTGATCTTGCTTTTCATGATGGATTATCTTCTGAAATGTTAAATAAATTATTTAAAGCTATCTTGTCTAAATTCCTTAATATCTATGGCTGTTCCTGTCCTCTGCTAAGCAGCAGTGTAAGAATTATTTCAAATATATTTTGTATCCTTTTTATTTTAATTTCCGGATTGGCTATCCCTTTACTTCAAAGTTTTTGGAAGCTGAAGGTGCACCATTAGAATACTCGGTTGAATATCTCAGTGGAGGCTGAAATTCAAAAGCCGAAACAGTCTGTCGGGTTGCAGGACCCGACTCTGCAAGGGATGAGAACAACGCACCAGATTCTCCTCTGGGCAGCCCTCACCACTTCCCAGCTCCCATCTGAGCTAGCGTGGAGCTTCTGTTGCACAACTGAACATGTGGAGTAGCACCACTGATGAACGAATAAATCAATTAGTGCCCTTGATGAGGATTATATGAAGTACTGCCTGGAGTGCCCAGAAAATTCTTTCCAGACTGGAAAGTGGAATGTTCCTGCAATCCACTTTGGAGAATAAAAATCCAGGCAAAAATAGGATTCTTATGTCCACAAATTGACTGCCAGGCACTTGATCAATTCTGCAGGGCTCATAATTCTGTTGCTCATTACATTTGAAGCAGTGAGACTTTCTAGGTGATTTCTGATAAGCAAAGTAGAGGGCCACCCCTGGTAAATTTTCATGTTAGCATTTTCACCCTTCTACAGTGCATAATGTTGGAGCTTATGGAAATAAGAACTGCTCGAATAAGAAAATATTGGCTCACATACAGTGTGTACCTTCATCAGTGGACAAGGGAGGTCCTGCAAATACATATATATATACACACACACATATATTTCATCAAATAAGGGATAGGTTGTTGAATCATGTGCAGTAACAGCTATTTTAACACTTATCTCATTGGAAACAGTAGTTAAGGAGAACTGACTTACATAATAATTTAATCTTTTAATACTGCTCAAGTCAGTCAACTTTGCAGCCGAAAGTTCTCGCTGATATTGAGGTAGTGACTCCTTACACATCACATTTTCAGAGGATTTATGAAGGGGGAAAGGGATTCTTGGGTCAAATGTATGTCCTTAACCTTCTAAACTCCCTTTGGAAGTGTGCCCCCCACCCTGTCTTTTGCCTCCTTGGCAGCTCTCCCAAAGATATGCCGCAGAGCACAGCACTGGGAACTCAGCAATGCTCTTCTGCTCTGCATGATAGAGACTTGGTGCGGCAATTTGTATTTGAAATCAAAATAAAGGTCCGGAGAGTATCAACCTGTGGAGCAAAGGTACAGAATGCCCTGAGTTTTGTGGAAGAGCTTCAGTGATTAACCAGGGGTGGGACTCTGAATCCTGTGGATGAGCCCAGAGACCGTCTACGTTACTCATCTGCAGTCTTCACAGAGTCAGCAACTGCTACTCTTCTGGAGGAAGAGGGAACTTCCTCATCCCAGAAACGTTTGCAGCATCTGCAGAAGTTTGAAGGTCCCTCTGCAAAGTCAGAATGAATGGGGCCATAATGGCATTGCTCCGTCTGAAAGTGCAGAATTGCTTTAGCAGGTTTTCTGGTATTTCCCCCTCTCTAATAGCGTCCAACAAAAATTAAGGTCCCACAGAAACTTAGGAGGATGAAGTCCTTAAGCAGGCTTCCTATTAATGAAGAGCCCTGCTGATAAATCCCAGCTCAGACCTGGCTCTGATGAGAGAAAAGAGATTTCTCACGAGTCTTTGCTCAACAGCTCCAGACACCTTGCCCTTGACAAAGCTGCCAGCAGCCACGCTGCCATCCACCACCACAGTCATACCTCGTCATTAAGAGCTGCTCAGATCTGGCCTATTAATTATCTTGACACAGTATGTTCCCTTCTTTTAAAACCCTTAATACCTTGCTCTTGATCTTACAGAGTGTCTCTTTCCAGTGAAGAAAATGTGCGCAAGCAGCTTGCCTGAAAATCCCTGTTTGGGTGGGCGTTGGAGTGAGGACTGAGAAGGAAACACTCGCTGCCACTCAAGGGGGAGCTCAGCAGCCCACTCTCCCTGCCAGCTTGGGCAAAGTGAGACACCAAATGTCAGCGGAAAACGTCTGGCATCACTGTGCTGCAGCCCCAGCCTAAATTCATCCTGCAGCCACTCCAAGTACGAACTTCAAGCCAGTCTTTCTACATAAACTGCACAAAAAATACCATCCCCATATTAGCTATTTTACCGAGAGGAAAAAAAGAACTAGGACTTTGTGAATTAAACTACATTCACTTCTTTTCTCAGGCACAAAATAGGCTTGCTCAACACAGTAATTTATTAATTTTAAATGCCCCTATGCAAATGAGTTCCCTGGAATAAGATAACATCCACTTTCCTTTTTAAAAATAATCTAGTGCTTTTTATGTTTGAAATGATGGCAAGATGTCCTAGTGCATTTGGAAAAAAATACTGTGCTGTCTTTTGCAGCAATGTATTGTAATTATTCAGCCTGCTGCCATAATTAATAATAGAAACCAATGAATTAAGACACTAATAATCCCCAGATGTTCAAATGGCGAACAAAACACTTTCAGCTTGTCAGCATATATATATGTGGGCTATGCAATATATGTTAAAGCTATCTCTGAACATTTGAAATCGAGAAGTACTTTTATTTACAACATCTGTGAACACATCTTCCTTAAGTGAGAAACTAGGCAACTTGTTAGTCATTTTCCTCCACATAACAAGACCATTTGTCTACTCGAAACTAAATGCAACCTTTTTTTTTGACTCTCTTTTGTTTTTTCAGTGGCCATAGCTCACCTGTATTCAGTGGCTGGGCACAGATGCTTTACCCTAGAGACTGACAGACCCCTAGCAGCCGAGCATCCTCCAAAAATAGCACAGCAATATAAGTACATGCTAGCAACCACTGCTCAGGCGTTTGAACAGGAACACCCGGCAATATTAGCCAGGCTGAAAGAGAGAAAAAAAGAAAAAGAAAATGTGGGCTAACATGTTCCTTCAGACTAGTATTTTCTCAGTGTTCAGGTGCTCACATCGGGCACAACTCCTACCTGGGGCGTCCGTTTCACTCCGGGAGGTAAAGCCTGGAGCAGGCTGTTGTCTCACCTTTTCTGACCTCTTTTGCTTCCCCCCCCCCCATTTCATTCACTGACCCCTACCGAGGCCGTGGGTAAAAGCAGTGGTCGCGGCTGTTTAAAGCGGATGCTGCACACTGGCTGTGAGGACATCAAGAGCCGAGCACTGACCTCTTCCTTCAGCAGCCTTTCGGAGCAGTTCATCGCTGCCTGTCATTGGCACCTGCCTGCTCCCAGTCCGGCAGACTGGAAAGGGCTTCAGCTCCCCAAACCGTCTCTGCCTTAGCTGTCACCAGGGCACTCCTCAATACTTTTGGAGATAAACTACACAGAGGGAGCTCTTTAAGGCCGCTGCCGCAGGGGCCAGTCTTGAGGCCTGCAATCATTGCTACGGATGGGATTTAATGATGTAGGGCCATACTGTGGATTTATCAAAGCCCGGGGTAAAGGGGCCCTTACAGTTTGCGCTTCCTTTTTTTGTTACAGGATCGAATAAATCTGTGTTAACCCCATTCCTAGAATAGATTAAATCCCGCTTTGTGCTAACTCAGCTAGTCTTTGTTTTTGGCAGCCCGCTGATATTCCCTTCACTCAGATCCTCCTGTCTCAGAGAGATGCCGCCATCCCCGTGGGAGCAGCTTCCTCCCCCTTTGGAATCCAGCCACGTAAAGAAGTAAAGTTGTAGTTTTTCTCCTTGCGTATGATGTCCTTAGGCAGCTCATGACAGAGCCCTTAGAGAATGAGTTAACCTTGTTATTATTGTAATTCTGTGTTGAAAAAAAGTTAGTGTCAGTTCAGAGATTTGTGAGGTTCCCTCTGTGCCTGAAGGCAGAGGGGCAAATGCTGCATCCATCACATGCGGCACCACGAGTAGAGCGGGTGTCACCCCTCTGTGAGAAATTCCTCCCAACAGCTTGGCTGATGGCTCACTTTCCTTCCCATCCACCTCTCCTTGAGCTCCTCATTAGTGCCAGTGCTGGAGATGGTCAAAAACTTTACAGTAGGGAACCAGAGCAAGGCTCCTTTCTACATCCTCTCCTCTGAAAAAGTATGCCTGAGAGTTGCAATTTACTCTTTAATACCGGATTAAATAGAGACGGAAATACCATTCCAGTATGTGTATGTCAGCAGCAGCAGATGCTTCTTTATACGACCAAAATGTGCTTCCTTCAGAGCAGGCAGGCATGGATCTACAGGACGGGGCAGAGGGTGGCTAGGAGGGATGCTGACACTGGAAGCATCTCTACGTTCAGCACTATCTTCTGGGGCACAGGAGCCAGCCCATCGTCCCCACCGCACGGCCCCATGCAGCACCTACAAACACACACTTCTCCCTAGCAGCAAAACCAAACAGCAGCTATTCACAACCGTTCCCTGTCTAACACCAAGCGACACAGCAATACTGGTTAACTTAGTTAAGTGGTGATTAAGGAACAAAACTCCCTGAACTTGACCGAGTGGTGTCCTGCTGTTTCTGCTTTGTGTGCTACTATGCAATTTCTATATCAAAGCAGCCTTGCTAGTGCAGCACTGCGAGAGTGGCTTATTTATATGTAGATGCAGCTATATGACATTTCCAAATGCCATACATTTGCATATGAAGGTTCCACTTTTCTTTCCCCCCCCTTCCAGTAAACAGTGTCTGCTGTGACTCCAAAGCAGTGCTTTCACTCAATTCCAGCTTTCTCCATTCTCCTTAAGAAGCTTAAAAACCCCTCAAACATCTCATTTTCATAACTTGGCAATCTTGGCTATCAGTAGTGTCTATGGGCAGGTCTTTTGATTTATAGCTGAACCTTTGATACCAAACTGAGCACGGAGAGCAAAACTCTAAGACCTTAAGATTTCATGTGAAATGGCTACAGATAATCTGCAATACAAATCAATATTTGCAAATAGGCCTCAGACATATGATGGAAGCTTGTGGTCATCCTAAAAAAGGCTGTGGGTCACATTCATTATAGCTATGAAGATGATATTGATTTTTGTCACTGCTCTTTCACTTGAAAAGAAGAGGAGGAGCTCTTTGCAAGAGCCACCGGGGAGCTCCGAAACTGCAAACCCAACACGAAACCACAACCTCGTGTAATGCTGGGAAAGCCAAGTGGACATTATATATTCAGCTTCCTTGTCACAGACAGATAAGGCTGAGGCAGATGGTATGTGGGCAAAGTTTCAACCTGCATACATTGCCTTCTAAAAACCAATAGTGCTAGGAAAACATCCCAGTTTTGTGGCATGAGGCAGACGAACACGTTACCTGCAGTACAGAGCCGCCTGATGCGGGGCCTCAACGTACGTTACGGAGGAGCTGGAAGAGCTTCCCACTGTCAACGGGTGTATGCAAAATCAACGAGTCTCAACACCTCTCACATACCACCTAGTGTGAGCAGTGTGAATTATGCATAATACACAGATTGAGCCCCACCCTTGTACACGTTTGTGCTGGGATGCGCAGCCAAGGGTGTAAGCTGAAGGAAGTGGTCTTTCGGCATCACCAGGCGGCGTGGGAGTGCTGACGGCATGCACAGCGGATGGTGGAGTCACCAGGAATCAGCTGTCCCCCTCTCTCATAGCTCAGCTTGGCTCCACGGCTGCAAGCAGACCTCCTCCACATCCCTGCCTATCCTGTGGGTGGGCAAACACCAAGGTGAGGATGAACCATTCCCTCGAGCCCCTGCTCCGCCTGCTGTTAGGCGACTGTGACAAGCGCTTCCTGACTGTGACAACAGGCACAGCAACCCCCAGGAGTCACCTTTAACCGTCACTGCAGTCTTAGCTTACGGAGTTTCACCCATCTGCCACTGCATTTCTAACGGACTTCATCCTCCTCCCCCCACCGACTGGTAGATAGCATCAAATATGACAAATGGGATGTGGTGCCAGAAAGCTGATAAATACTTTTGATATGGCCCTAAAAATAGTGAAGGGATATTTGTACCCTTCTGACACTTCTCCAAGAGTAGATGGATATGCATGACCTAAGTTTTAAGACGAGTGTCAAGAATATTGATGAGTGGAGGGAGAAAGATCGTTTCACTGGCACCGCCCTGGGGGACAGACACTTGACTAACGACGCTTCTCGTCTCCCAGCCCTGGGAGGGCTGCGCCTTTGGTGTCCCTCTAGAAAAAAAGGATTCCGCTTGCCACTTCAGCTCTGCCCACCCAGGATGTATCTCTTCCTTTGTGGCCACGATGAAATGGGAGAAATGGGGTGCAAGTGCTCTCAGTGTCAGGTAGAACTTTGCACGGCTGGCTGGCACGTGGCTCACACCAGGGCAGGCTGTGACCGCTGCATGTCTCTGGAGGACTATATAGGAATTAAACTGTCTAGGGGCTTATTTCATAAACACAATGGGATAAAACATTCATCACGGTTCAGAGGGAAGAGAATGACAGATTGGGTAAGAGTTACAAACAATAATTTTGGGGTAGATTTGCTCTGGAGGACCAGTAAAACAGGACATTGTAGTGCCCTAAATGATGGCCTCGCAATTGCTGCCTGGCTAACTTGTGCTCCATACGTGATCAAGCCTGGTGCGTTTCTGGGGGTACACCCTGTAAATTTAATTTAGGATTTCTGAACCACCTCTGGAAATGTGGAAGTCAAACTCAGGTTTTTGCTCTCCCCTCCAATCCCTCCAATAATGTAGACTGCAAAGGTCTCAAATTCACACACGCAGTCCCAGCGTCATGAAGGCATTCCCTCTTGGGCACCTGTGCAGGTGGCTCGCAGGAATTTTAGTAGTGATGCAACTGGTGGCTCTTCCAGTTTTTAAGGACTACATTGACAAAAATTGCTTTTAAGCAATTTAACTGTGGATTAAGAAAGCAGTGTCTCATGTTTGTATGCAGGTGCACTTATCATCTGTATCTACCTGACTATATTAAGAGGAACACACACATTTTATGTAACACGAAGCAGCACTTGCCATCTATCCTCGCCCTGTCTCTTCAGCTATGTGAGTGGCTTTTACTGGCAGAAAGATTGGGCAGGCGATCAATGAAACAAAACAGGAGCTTCGTTTTGAGAAACTGCTGCAAATAAAAGCGCACCCTAATCCAATTACCAGGCTGTCCCCTAATTTCCAATAGGAACTCTGGGTCTGAATGGATTGTTTTCTGCGGAGATCAATGGATGTCAAGAAGCACTATTGGAAAAGGTCTCCGACTTATTTTTAGGACTGCCAGCATGACGTTATGAGAATTTACTTTTTGGTTGCACGCTTCAAACAAACTCAAAAAATTACAACTGAAAGCAAGGATGAATGGCAAAACTGTCAGAGAGGTTTGATGGAAGACACGGAGATGGAAAGGTTACTCAGGTACGTGACAATGCGGACAAGTAGGCCAGGGATGTCATTTTGGCCACAAGGCATTTCCTTTAGTCCTTTTGACAACCTGAAGGTTTTACAGCCTCAGTTTTGCTCTAATCTTATATTCAGTTTTGATTACTAAAAGCAGTATTTTATTTTTTTCCTTTTTTGGGGGGAGCATGGGGGCGCATGTTGGTAAGGTGCTGCCAAGCTGGAGCATGACACCATTTGGCTCCCTTCCCTCCTTTCTTTTTTTCCAAGGTAGCATCTGTGCTTGTAAAAATATGCTGCCCAAGAGAATTCATCCAGGAAACTGAAGAAAGAGCTGCAGAATTTGGGGGAAATTTGGTGTGTAAGAAAATAGGAGACTGAATTAAAAATACGTCACTCCTATATAGGGTATTTTTGAATGCTTCCTGAATCCTGTGCCTGGCAAACCCCTTGTGCATATCTTGGTTATTTTAGTTGCCAGAAGATGACCCTGAATGGACTGTGACTACTCAGAGATATGTCTGTTCTTGGCTAAAAGCATGGTTTCAGCCATGCTTTTCACTGCTTTTGTTTGGGCTATTCAGAAAAGTAAATACATTTTATTGGCATGTTGCAAAACTGTGATCTGTGAGCACTACACTTGCTGAGGAATGAATCCTGCTCAGTTGGCCTCTATTTTTACTCAATTGTCTCCCTTGAGTCCTGCATTGTAAAACTGTGATGGTTATGGGTCTGCACAGTCTACAACTTTGCTTTCTGTATCTGCCTACTTCTATTGTTAAAACCTTTTGTTGCTGCTCAGAGATGAGTTTTAGCAGACTAGATGCTAGAAATTCCTATTTGGTAAGCAGGAGTTCCCATGCCTGAAGCTGGAAAGATACCCCTTGCTATTCACAATTTTAAGCGTAGGAGAAAAAGGTAAAAAAAAAATAAAATGCAGCAAAACTTGCTATATTCTTTTACCTAATTTGCCAAAGATAGACTTTGTTTCCCATCTGTCATGAAACTGTCATGTGCAATAGCATGACAAAGCCAAAACCTCTGCATTTTCTTGTTTTTGCAACAAAAGGGTTCAATCCTCCTGTACAAATTTAAGTATTTTGTCTATTACTCAAATGCCAAAGGTCTATCAGACAATAACTGGTCTCTGAGATGCGGAGAGGAGACCACCCAACCGTGCAGAACATACTCTGGCCTATCAGTAGCTCCTGGAGCCGAAAGAGACCCCTCCAGGGTGCATGCTGAACTGAAGACACTGTTACGGAGCCGTCACCCCTCCTTGTCTGATGGCTGCAAACTCTTCTGGAAGCACAATGTCCTTGAAGTGACTTCTCCATGGACCCAGCTCAGACTGCCTCCTGAAATAAGCTAACTGCAGATGGGGTCTGGTTGCCTTGTGATGTCCGTCTCCCATCAAACATCTCCTCAGACCCCATGGCTCCCCCCGCCTCTACACGTCAATGTATTTTGGTGTGACAGGAGAGTGCAGAGCTTGCCCTGCTATTTCTTTCCATAAACAGCAGAATAGCTTCTCTACACCGCAGAGGTCTGGCGATTCATCACTGGTTACACAGCCCATTTTGAAGCACAGCCAGAAAAGTGTATTAAGAACATCTTTTTTTATAAGCGAATACCTGCATTTACTGTTTTTATACGCCTGCACCCATTATTATTGTCTTACAGAAGTGCCACAGAAGTGAGCTGTAGAGATGGCATTTGTGTAAATAAAGGGTTTGGTATTTTATCTCAGCGCTCACTCCTAGAGCTAATATTCAAAGTGGGAGATGCTGAATGGAAAAGAAAGGGCAATTTCAGGAAATGGAAAATTCGCTAAGAATAAAAACGGATGAGAAAGCTGTACAGAGAAATCAGGAAGCCATTAAACTCAATGGCCATTCTCCCACTAGCTTCAGCAAGGCCAGAATTTTACCTACTGCCTCTTTAAATCTTATTCACTCTTATAACAGTATTTTAAACCAAACAGCTGACATCCTTCTGCCCAGCCAAGGCCCTTTAAATCACTGAAATGCAGGATGGAAAAAAATCCGCAGTGCCAAATGTGTCTAAAAACAGTCACAGTTCATGTTGAGGCAATCCGCAGAGGAAAATGTTTAGCATATATTATGCCTGACAGAATACTAATAGTTTATCAGTTTTGATATTATAGACTAATAACAAGCCCTTCCATGGCTACTTCATTTGCAGAGCACAGAGACAGGCTAGACTTATGCTACTTGATTTTAGAACACTGTTTTTATTTAATCCTTTCCCATCCTCGCTAGATGGAAGTACACTTCCATTATCAAATGAAATCGTAAATGATATAACCTGTGGAAGGGGTGCTGTATACCTAACACAGCTTTAAACGATAGACAAAATAAAAAGAGGCAGATTAAAACCATAGGGAGGGGTTTAATTTTTTTTTTCCTCCTGAAAAATATTTTGCCATTATGTAATGCTGTTTACAATGGCTAGGGCTGGTGATAGCAGCAGTATTTCGATTATTATAAAAAATTTCGATTCAGTGCTGATAACATTCTGAAATGCGCGGCCAGTGGTTCTGAAACAGCACATCTCATTTACAGCTGTTGTATTTACAGGCAGAGAGCTTCATGCTAACTTAATGCTCATGGGTACATGGTAAAATGACAGTCCAAGTGTGTAAGAAGTCGCCTTGCTAAGCAGGTAAATGTGGTGTTTCAAATCTGAGTTTTTAAGAGGGCTTCCACTTGCTCAATGGTACAGATGTGTGCCTCAAACTGCTGAGGCTGGGTTTCTCCCAAGTGCAGAGAAATGCTTCTATGGAAAGAAGCCGTGGAACCGCTGATACTCAAAATGCTGCCTCTCCCCCAGCATTTCCTACTGCCTATAAACCATTTCCATTTTTCTTAAGTAACAATTTTCTGTCACTAGCGGTTTCAGTGTCTCACACACTAAGTGTTAAGAGATACAAAAAGAATAGGAACGTTGCATTGCTCAAACAACCACTGCAAGGTATGGGTTTTAGCAGATGCATTCAATGAAAAGAAGTGGAACCATCAGCAAAGTGAAAATGATGCAGCAAAGTATTTGTCTGTCTTTCCTTTCTTTACTCAAACCTAATAAACTAGGCGAAAAATTGCTACTTGTCTCCATGTACTCTAATTCTGAAGATCTATTAAAAATAAATTCACCAGCTCCTTCTTTGTTTCCCCAACCATGTTTCTTTTCACTCTAGCAGATGCATTTATACTTCCTGAGTAGAGGCGAAAGCCTTTGTTATCTTAAGGCTCAGGTTACCATTACACGTGCCTAAATGATCAAATTATCTTGCGTTTGTATTGTAATTTGACATGATGATACTCCTAGAAAAGATGATGTTTCAGTCAGTTCTAAGCAGCAACTTTCCTTACTATACAACTTATTTATTACAACTGTCATATGCTTTCATCTCATGATATTTTGATATCTAACATTTCATAAAGAATGCCAAAACATACCATGAAACAAAATTCTGAAGAAATTCATTTCTATGAATATTTCAAAATATTTTTTCTTTTTACATTTCAGACTAGATCAAACACAAATATTTAAATGTTGATGTTTCCTGAAAACGGATACTCTAGCATCTCATTATAACTTTAACTCTCAAATCTTTGGGAAGGCTCTGTAATTCCTAACAGCAGATTTACAGAAACTAGGCCTAAAATATTGCTGCTAGGCATGAAACTACACTGTGGTACTCCTTAATATCCATTAACCAGTTCCAACCAGTGTTGTGGATGGCAAACTGCTGCTGCACACCATCTCAAACAGCATCCCTCAAGGATGACACTTGATCTAATCAAAGTGCCTGGAGGAAGGGTGGGAACTGAGGGAGAGCAAAAGTCCTCCCCAAATCCAGACAACAGGATTAATTTTCCCAGTCTATTCCTTGGGGAAGAATGAGAGAGTCTTGTCTCAAATACTTTTTTACTTTCCTTTCTTGTAGAGGAGGCAGGGGAGTTGAGAAGGGGAAGAAGATGCTATCAAGAGGGAAATATCTTCATCAAGATGTCAAAAAGTCAAAGACAGTTGGGATCTACCATCTTCCTGGCACATGGATGAAGTACAAGGCGTTACAGACCGATATGTAAAACAGCACCACAGCTGACACGGGGTGAAACACAGCCATCGTGGCAGAGTATCAGAAGAGTCGCATGTGCCACCAGCCTGCATCACAGCAAGTCTCAGAAGGTACCTACACGCTTTCCCTGGTCCTAAGGGAGAATCAAGCCGCACAGTTATTCAAGACCCCAAAGGGAGAAGAATCTTAGCTTCCCTGTGACTTCTGATATGAAGCGGGTTTGGGGCTGTCTGCAGTAAGTTTAAGTACGAATCTGTGAAAGTCACTTCATAGCCGGGCTCTTTCTGCATTGTTAGATGGAGTTAATATAGAGGCCTGTTATTTAATCCAGATATATCTCAAAGGAGGGGTCTGCAAGTGGTGGGTACCTCTTCTAAGGAGTGGTGAAGATACAGTATTAACTAGGTGCCACAATGTGATTTAGTGGGATATACAATGACCTTTTCTTGGTAACTGTAAATCCTTTCACAATAGCAGAGCCCGCATGCTCGGCAAGGCCAAGTAGTACGGGGCATGTGCCGAATGTTCAAGGCACTGAACAATGGATGTAGATCATACCACTGGATCTTCATTTACATAATCCTCTGAAAGCAAATGTTGGGAAAAATAAATTCTGGGAGTGGCTTTAACTAGAGCCTAAAAACTGCAAACCACAAAAGTGTTTTTCCGAGGGTCCCTTCCTGCATCCATTTCTTCTGGGTAATCTTTGCCATTAGAGGTCCTGTTTAGAAGGAAGGTTATGTGGGTAAAGACAACTTGAGAAATCAGGCACTTTTCAGGTTGTGTTGAGTTTTAGGGATCACATTTTTATGTCTAAGCAGGAAAGTGTCTTTTTTTTTCTGCAAGCTCTACCTCCCTCTGAGCTTATTCATTTTTCTCATCAAAACACAGATATTGAGCAGAGGACAAAAAGATCAGCAGGTACTGAAAGACTGAGATTTGCTCATGAAGATGAGTTTCTATGCTTCAAATAAGACAAAAGATACGTAAACGATACATGATGTGTTTATGGACTGCGACACAAAAAGAAGAATCCACAGGAACTCCTGCGTGAACTCAGGTCTGCTCATCTCTACTGCACGTATAATTTCTGGGTTTACCCATCACCTTTAACAGAACAAAATGTTACAGAAGACTGCTTACGTGATAGTATAAGGGAAAAAACAACCAGAAAGGTACACACGGTCTTGCGGAAGCAGAACTGGGAGCCCATGTTTGGAGCAGGCTTTATGAATTTTGCACAGTTTGATGGAAACCCCAGATGGAAAAATATGCTGACATTGCAAACTCCACCCTTACCCCAAATTCATTTCCAGGACTTAAATACTCCAGGGATGCTGACAACAGTAAAACAGCCTGGTTTGACTTTGTATTTTGAGGCTGCCTATGCCAGTATCAGTGTTACAAGTTGGTACTTGCTTTTCCTGTTTATCTCCTACAGATCAAACTCAGCCTGGACATGGTGAATTTTCAGGGTACTGAGCTTCCACACAAATCAAACCGCTTGCTTTATAGTGTTCACTCACAACATTACTGAATTTGTTTATTATGGGACGAAAGCACAAATGAATTCTGCAACTTTTGATTCCCATTCATTAGTGACTAAATTAAGGGCTAAGCTTTAAAGCACAAATGGAAATGCTCTTTTTCCTTGAGCTACATTGGTCGAGGTAGAGATGTCTAGCAGTTCACCTGAGACCTAATTTAAGTTTTAATGCTAACAATTACAGGTTCCATGAGCATGACATGGGGAAATCATAAGTAATGAAAAGGCACAATTTCTCTCATTATAAAGCCACAAAAAAACAGAAATCCAAAAAAGGCACATTTTACCAAGCTTAGCATATGTAATTCAAAGTTAAAGGGGAACTCTCGTAAAAAGTGAGGTATTCTCTTGAGGCTAGCAGATTAAATGAGCAATATTTCTCACTCCCTATTGCCGGTTTTTAAAATCTCCATAAGCCTGTTTTCATTTTGCATGCTCCTCAGGAAAAGACAGTTAGGAGTAAGTGCTGTTAAATCACACGGCGAGGCGCGGAGCTCCGGAGTGCTGCAGCTTCCTTCCTGGCATGGGACCTGTTTGTGAGGCTCCTACGTGACCTCCACCTCAGTGTGTCTGTCTCACCTCCCCCCGCAAATTATGTAGATTTTAGTAAGATGGAGCTTAGCGGGATCTAAAGATACATTTGAGAATGTTCTAGAGAAGAAAAACATTAAGGGTAGCTTACGCTGCAGCACCCACCTCTAGACAATTGCATTAAAGTTCTGGTTTTTCATATTTTAGAAATAAAGCACCCAGTCCTCCTGATGACACAGTGAAATGCTGGAGTGGGACTTTCCACACTCCACCTTTTGAATTCCAGGAGTTAAATTACAAGAAGAAGCAGCTGCAATTTTTCATTTAAAAAACCACCCAGGACAAGTGAAGGTTTGGGGGCCAAGTGCATGGCTGGGGCTGACAGTGCCGGCTACTCACACTCCAGATCAGAAGTAGCCGACAGGAAGACTTATTAAATTACCAGCTGGTCTATCTCTACTTTTTAAATTTTCTTCTGGATATCAACAACAGTGGAGGAGCTGCAAGGTAGCAAAAGGGATGGAGACCACCGTGCTATGAGGGTACGCTGATGTCTCTCTCACCTTTGAAAATTACTCAGAAGAACCCCAGAATAGGAATATTTTCTTATCTGTGTTTTATAGTAATACATAAATTAAACTAAGTTACACACAGTTATTATTTCCGAGTCAATGCTATACTACCTTCCGCAACAATAAATTTGAACTTGATTTTGGAAACCTCCAGGTTCCCTGCAATGAGCTGAGACGTTTCCTCTGTTCTATTTTTCGAAAACTTTTCTATCAGAAGTGCCTGGATTAGGTAGGCAAAATGACCAAAAATGCCTTCTCTGCCTGCCTTTATTAGCAAATTACTTGTAAGTGGAGACCGGCTCTGGTCTTACATCACCTTGAGTTTATGTGCCCCAGACTTCAGCTATTTGTAGACATCTACATTTCTAAACAATCAGACATCTTAAAGGACATTCAGGTATGTGGGGCATAATATGGTCAGATCTGCTGGAGGGAGATGCCCTCATTGCTTTCCTCAAGCCACAGGCCAAAAACCCCCCAAACTGTACAGCATGAAACACAACCTATAATGTTTTTTCTTCTCTGTTTCATAGAGCTCATCTGCCACCTTTTGTGGACTTTCACTGTGCATAAAAATTAGGTATATTTTCATACAACCTTGCACTTGTAAATGCAACTAACAATTGCAGCAACATTCAAAAGCTTCATGTTTTTCAAGAAATGTATCAGTTGTATTATTCTTGTACTCCCAAACGCCAGGAGCGTGCGTGCCTATGTGTGTGAGCGCAGGTGGAGGCCACAGCTAGACAGCATTCATGTTGCCACACAGCTGTCAAAATATTAAAATGTGGGTTTTTTCAGTTTTTAAGTGATTTGATGGAAAAGCAGGAACGCTTCCTAAATAATCTGTTTGTTTAGTGTGACAACCTCTGACTCGGAGTCTGCGGAATCGAAAGCCAAGCACATCTGCATATGCAAGGATGCAATTTCCCCAGCATTTTTACAAAGCTGCAGACGAGAAATGGTTTCTCTCTAGCTGTGATGGATGTGCGGTGCTCAGCTCTGTCTCACTTGCTAATTCCATTACGAAGAAAGGAAAGCCTGGTTCACAAAGGCAGAGCAAAACTGCATCATAGTTTATATCCCATAGCTAAGCTCTGGGGCTTTATTATTCTTCACCAGTTTAGGAAGTGGCTGACATGGTAGTAGACAGGAAATTTAATTTTAAGGGACAATGTCAAGTGGTTTACACTCAATAGTTAGCCTACTTTGAAAATGTCATAATCTGGAGAAGGAATCTAGTCTGAAATCCTCCTATTTGATTGCCCAGGAAAAAAAAAACCAACCAAACTTCACTCCATAGAAATCCAGTGCTGCTGTTCTGATCCCTGGCCACTCTCCAGGCCTACTTTGGACAATGAAGATGACTCTGACTGAATTTGGCGGGTTCTGGGTCACGCCTGTGAGGAAAGGGACGCGTCACACCCCAGTGCTTCTCACGCGTGCTGTGTCAGCCCGCTGCCGCCAGTTCTCCACCTTTTCTTTGATAGGCATGGCTTGTTCTCCGATTCAAAGGGATTTAGAAGTTAAGAATGCAGAGTGGTGAGTTCTGATAAAGTTTTAGGATAATCTTCTTTCAAATATAAACATTACATTGTATTTATTTTGGAGTCTAAGACTCTTGGACTTTCAAAGAGACTCTTTAGTGTGTCCAAGACACTTCTTTATTTTTGGAGTGGGGAATCTGCGGTGGCTCCCATGGCCTTCATCCCACAGCCCTGGCCCAGCCAAGGGAAGATGATGTGTTGACACAGATGAATTTTGCCCTTTTTGGTGGAGCGTTCCGTTTGCTTGGGCAACACAGCCATCTGCCGGATTACTCGCCCAAGCACCTCCGGCAGTGCCAGGAAGGCCCCAGTGCCAGAAAGTGGTCTGAAAAAGATCCAAGACTGTTGCGTAGATTTGAAATCCCATGGGAAACCAGGAGGCAGAGCAAGGAATAGAGCAGCCACGAGCAGACGTGCAGCATTTTGTGCTTGTTAGCGTTTCCTGGGCACAGGAACAGCATCAGCAAGAGGGGCCACAGCATTGCTTGCAGGAGAGTCCCTGGGCTAGTCACGACCCCCTGAAAGCACCACTTGAGGCTGCTGCCAAGGGAGAGTTTACTGCTGTTGAGGAATCCAAAAATACGTCTCAAATTGACATTTGTGGATTCGCACTTTTCACCAAAGTAGACTATTAGGGCTGAAAACGCCTTCTTCCCCTTTCCATCAGCTTAGCTGTGCTGCTGGCGTTCGGATGCTGAGATTGATCTAAGGGAGGTTTGTCTGGCCTGGAAGATGATATTATTGAATATGTCTATCAGATTTGTCAGTGTCTTCGCTGACAATTTTCATGAATATATAACATTGAAATATGGCTCATCCATACTGACTTATTCTTTATAGTGCCTAAAATGACTTGAAAAAAATCTCTGTAATTTGATAGTGAAAAAGGATAAAATCAGTTAGGGGGATAATTGCTCATATCCAGATCTTAAGAAGGGAATATAAATATTGAAGAATAAAAATAAGTAGGCAAAATAATAAAGAAGATGAAAACTCCTTGACTGCCTAGAATCTGAATGCAAAAATGCCACCAAAACAGCCAACCGACATCTTTATGAATATAATGGGGAAATTCAAGAAAACATCAATCACAGGACTTTCAGCTCAGACACTACATTCCAAAAGATACATTACACTTAAAATGTTCAGAAATGCTCTTTCATGGAAATTGCAAGACAAAGTGTATTTTTATTGGATTTGAGGGTACAATCCCACCCATTCATTTATTGACTAAAACCAAATCTTATTTCACAAACTTGATCAACGTCGACAACCTGCCATTTGTTGAGATGAGTGAAAACCCCCCCAAGTCTGGTAAATACTTTGGGGTTTCAGAAAAATGAGAGGCCAGAACTGCACAGAGAGAGACACGAACACACACACGTACAGACCCTGTGCTGACGTGTGCTGCGCACGCAGCCATGGCAGGAGTGGACTGGTGAACCTGGAGAGGTGGACACTGTCAGAGAAGGGCCACCTATGGCTCACTCTGCCCGTGTTTGCTTTGCTGAAAAAGGGGACATCGCTTTTTGGGTGTCTCTGACATTAGTTGGGCATTTCCAGTACTAGAGTAAAACTTGCCTGTGTTAAGCAAGAGCCCTTAAAAAAACAAGGCGATGCAAACTTAATGTAAAGATTTACGCTCCAAAGGAATGAGTACTCTCGTTTTTGCAAACTGAAAGATTTGTGCATTATCTGCAAGGATCAACAGGCTTGAAAGAACAGGAGGGAGTAAAGACGCTGATTGAACAGACGGTTTGAATAGTTCAATATGAAAAAAATCAGCTGGGTGTTGGGACTTGTGGTTGCTCGCAAAGCTGCTGCCTTCCTGGGACCCCACGTTGAGCCTGCGGGGGTGGTTATGGAAAAGCCCGCACCACTCAGCTACCACAATCTCTGCAAAGAGCATTTGGCACTGCTGCATTAGCATAATTGACAACATCAATTATGCCCACTGCTATTTTCTCCCCTGGGAAAGTCAGTCCGTACGAGTCAGTGTTTTTAAAAGCGTGTAGTGCTCACAGTCTCTGTGATTTTTAGTGCCATTAAATGGTAGAGAAGAAAGGTATTCTCCGGAAAGGAGCGGGCTTGGGGTTATTGCTTCAGAGGCACAACGACTGAGGAACTGGTGCTTTTTAACACAAAGCTCCCCATAGTCAGGGCAACATTTCCCTTCTGAGGAGATACGAAGGTAGGAAAAAAGTAGCACATACCACACTCCTGTAACAGCCATAATCAAACATTTCAGCACTTGTAAGAACACGAGGACAACATGGAGCTTCCTGCCTGGCAAACGTTGAAGCCTGAATGCCCACCAAGCCTGAGTTTTATACTGCTGTCTTCCTTTTCACCAGCTATTTCCAAAAGGCTGGAGCTGTTACAGCTTTTTTGATACAGTGGTCCCTTTCCCCCGGGGTCTCCCAGCAGGGTTATGACATAAACGTTTGGGGTTGCTGGAGGCATGTGGATTGCCCTGCAGGAACTTGCAACTTTCAACCTACACGCTGTCATCATATATAAAAATGGAAAAATTAAGCAATAGTAGTAGTTAGGTGCACTAAAAGAAGATGCATCATCAGCTGGTGTAAGCAACTGTGGTTCCGGTTAAATCAATGGATGGTACCCGCTGACACCCACCCACACGGTCGCTGCCCTCGAGAAGCCCCCTGGGACCTGGGGCCATGCTAAAAGCCCAGGGGAGCTGCTTGCTAAGGTGCAATGATGGTGCCCGTCAGTGCCACACAGGTACTTACTGGACCCAACTGCTGATTTAGGATGTCTCCATCCCCACCCCGGGCTCCAGGGGAGTGAGGTGTCCCTCCACAGGCCCCCACCACCTCTCGCTGGACCATCTATTCCCACAATCCTCCTGCCCCCTGGGCTCTCAGACACCATCTCCACTGCAGACCCGCTCCTCGTGCCGCAGCTCTGCCCTCCTCCCTGCCCGCTAACCCAGTTTCCTCCTCTGTTCCTTGCTTGACTCCCAGCCCCTGACAACGCTTTGCTGCAACCAATTTTCTTCTACCCTCTATCCCTCCTCTCAGGCATGGGCTGAAATATCATCTCTCTCCTAAGCGAGAGCTGCTTTCTTCCTCCTGCCCACTTGAGCTAAAGGTGCCTTCTGTCTGTCTCTTCCTCCGTGACCCATGACTTGGTTTTCTCTTGTCATTGCTGTGATCTCCTCCTCCTCCCTAATCCTCACGCTGCTTTTCCTCCCTTCTTGCTTCAACTTAATTGCTTCATGCTTAAATGTGTTGTCTCCTCTCTAGGTGATGTGGGTCACTGCCATTCTAAAGCCAAACCACCAGACAGCAGCAGAGTAGGACAGGTTGCACATTTAAAAAGGGGCTGGAGGTCTCCATCTTGACTTGGGATTGTGAGCCCTCTCCTCAGGTTCTCCAGCAAGCAAGAAAAAGGATTTAGCAAAACAATATTACTTGCCCTTATTTCTAACTCTAAACTAAAATAAATCATTTTGGCCTTCTTGGCCATATCTCCTTGCACATCATAGGATACAACCTCAGCCCTTCCAGCCTTCTAAGAAAACTAACTGCTGCCTGACAGGAAAAAGGCTGAGAGTAATCAAGGGTTTGGGGGAATGAAAACTTTCCCCTCTTCGCATGACTCTTCACTCATGGAAGGGCTCCTTGGCAGCAGGAAATATCTAGACCATGGCTCATCTCTGATCTTTTGGAAATAAATCCCAGCAGTCACTTTCCATAGAAATTTCTACCCTCACTGCTTCGTGCTGCAGCCAGCCCCAACACCTAGCACTCCTCTGCCTCACCGAGTAATCATTTATTCATAGGTCTATGTTTTAATCATCACGCACCATTTTTAAGCAGGAACAGAACAATCATTTCAAACAGCTGGGTACCCCATTAACGCAGGGCCGTCGTGCACAAAGCACCCTTACAAGAAATGACCGGTGAATCAAGTAATGCCGGGGGACCCTCCTGGTAAGCAATGTTAAGACCTGTGAAACCATCAGCTGGATTTCACCTAAGCCATGTAGCAAGCAGCGATCTGCACCTACTCTCTCTAAATACCGACTTTCAAACCACAAAAATATCACAAACCTAAGGAACGAACGCATCACCTGACCCATTTTCACAATACCTCCCCAAAGGCTTGACTTCTCAGCGTGAGCTGCGAATATCTGCATGCACGTGTACGTACGCACATACATTCAGTTTCTAAATCAATCCTCCCAGGCAAAGGGTGTAAAAAATGTCTCCCAAACCTTGCTAATATTTACACGGTTTTAATTTCAAATGCCATATAAGGCTATTCAGCCATTATATTTTACTGTAGCTTCTAAATAAATTAAAACCATTTATCACTTAAAAAAAATATCTTAAGAACCTTATTAACTTCATAGTCAACACACAGGCAGGTAATATTATCTATTATGGCAACGTTTCGTAGTATCACAGCTCTAATCTGGATTTTCACTTTCTTAAACCTGTATATCGTGACCAAAATATACATAAGCTAATGCACCAATTCAGTAACTTTTTAATGTTAATCCTGGCAAACATTTTACAACATTTATTTCCACTGTCAGAACAGGTGTTTTATGGCCAGAATATCTGTACATTGATAAAAACGAGAGAAGCCCATTTGTTAAGAAGGATGCTAGTTTTGAGCAAAAGCAAGAGTAATACAAAGACAGTGTTTTCTTAAAGTAAACCAACAAAACTATACTAGAAGATGAGGACACCTCACTTCAGCAAACAGAGGAGAAAAGAGACTTACACAGTTCCTGGGAATTGGGATTGTACAGAATAGGGACCGTACCTGCATAATCTGTTCTTGCGTAATGCCCATCTTCTGATTTTGTAGTTGTTGTAGTATTATCTGTGTGAAAAGAAATATGTTGAGTTGGTTGGGGAGCCTGTACTTGACAGAGACTATGCCCCAGCCGCCAGTGCCCAGGCAAAGGTAGCTTTGCTTGCACGCACAGCATGGCTGCTGGCTGCAAGGCTCCCCTGGGCCTGCCGGGTGGAAACAGCACGATTGGGCTTTTTTGGAATGAAACATGAGACACCTTCCATTAAGAAAACACATTTTTTTTCTGACAATATGTGATAACAGATTGCAGCTGGGATAAATGTATCGGTACGAAGCAGGAGTTGTCATTTCTGCTCTATTTGAAGTAACTGGGGAGTTTTAACATTTACCCTCAAATGATGCCAGGTAGAGTGGTTAACTTTAAAGAGACAGGAATAAACTAGAATGTCTTTCATACACCTGTATAGTACGGCCTTGTAAGTAGATGTACTGAGGTTTTATAGGTCAGAAGCTAAGGGGAAAAAAGCTATTAAGAGTCTGAGCCTCAGTAGACACTTTATTTACGGGAGCTATTTAAAGGCAAATTTTCTTCATTTTTATTTTAGAACAAAAAAGAGTTTTTGAAGTCAACTCAAGGGCTACAGGTGCTGTAACAGCCCATGAGCTGGGCCCAGAGAAGCATGGCATTTATGGAGAAAGACCGCGAGTTTTGAGCTGCTATTGGCAAAATTTCCTTCCAGGCACGTTTGGGATCTTGTGGTCCCGCTGCAGGCCACGTGAGAAACCAGCACCAGCGCCACCACTGGGAGCACGTCTTTGGCCTCCTGAGATTGCTGCATGCTGCTCCAGTTAAGGGAGAAACAGAGGATCTATCCTGGATGGAAAAATGTAGGTGAGGGGCTCTCCTGCTGTCCTGCTCCGACTCCTACCCGGAGGGCAGAGCTGCTACGGGCAACATCCAGGTGCCTGATTTTGAAACGAGTGCGGGGCTGGAGAGGGTGTGGGAAGGGTTACGCACACCACTCCTCCTGCCTCACTTGGCATCTGTACCGAGGAGGGCTCTGCCCCCTCCTGCAGCCTGCGCTCCACAATATAAATTGCAAGAGTCTAATCGAAATGTAAGAAGTGCCAAATAAGAAGCCAGCCCTGGCTCTTTTTTTTTTCTCCCTGAACAAAAATTGAAAACATTCTTTGAAATGAGTTTTGTTATGGGAGTTACCTTGACATCGACCCAAAGACATGACTTCAATTTTCTCCTGTTTCTGGCATGATGCCTCTTTGATTTGACATGCATTATCATAAGATTTCCCATCGGAAGCACAAAGAGGATTGAAGTTGGTTTGAGAACAGTCAATGTTGCACACACACCTGAAAAGATAAGGAAAGAGAAAAAAGAAGAGGCTAATATGAGAAAGTTTTTTCATGACATCATAAATACACCTCAGAAATAAAAGTGTTTGCATTTTCCTCACCGCTTAATGTAAATCAACAGAATGAAAGTGGGAAGTTCTGTCAAGAGGTCATTTGTATTTCTGAATTGAAGTGAAATACAGGGAGAGGGAAGAGACACAGAAAAGCAAGCAAGAGGAAAGATAAAAAAGAGCGTTATACATGGAAAACTATGCCACGGTATTACCACTTGTAATTTCTTGTAAACCAAAGAGCACCTAAGCAGATATGCAAATTATTCATCCTGCTGCACCCTCTTGCAATTAAAGAAGCCACAAAATTCACCTCTGTTGAGGTGCTGCGCCCATTGTATGTAACCCTGTACAAATGTGGTTTTCTATTGATTTATGATTTAAATCTGATAATAACTACAGCACCTATTGGCACTCTGCTCTTAATAAAAGATGTGATACTGAAGCATCACCTCATCCTACTGGGATAAAACCACCTGCCAAGACTGGGACTGACACTAGCAATGCGACTGTACTCTCTGTGCCTAGGGGTGGTAGGATCTCTCCTATCAGGACGTGGTGGACCTACCCAGTATTAAAACCAACGGAATGCTGTTTTTAGGAGAGACTTCATGCAGAAACACTTTCTAAAGGGTTTCAGTAACTCAGCAACCAAAAAGCCTTACCCAGGTGTCACCCAGGAAGGTCAGTGTCTACTCCTGGCCTGGCGATGAGCCCTGTGTGGGATGAAGAATCCCATGGCCGAGAGCAAAGAATGGGCAAGCACAGGATGGGCAGTGGTGGTCCTGTCCTCAGGTAGCTAATTCCCTTCAGTGGCTGGTGTGCATTAGGGGCATCTCCAGAGCCACAACAACCCAGCTCGTGAGTTCCTGGGCTGCCCTGAGGCGTGAACTGAAAGCCCAGTGTTGGATTTGCTTCAAAAACTGGGTCTGTATCTGAACTAACACACTAACGTGGACACATCCTGACCCCAGCAAGCCTCGCCATTGCTTGCAAGGTGGAAAAACCTAACTACCTCCACCAACTACAGGCTGCAGCCTTTTTTCTTTAGCTTTCTCCTATTTCATTATCATTAGTGATATCATACACCCTTGGGCATCGTCAAGGGAAAGGCATGCTAATCTTCCATCCCCTGACTGCGCCATGTAACAGACAGCTCAGCCTCAGCAACGCCTCCATTAGCACCTCCGTGATTCTGCTTGGGGACAAAGCCAGAGGTCTAACCTGGCAGCTGCTTCGGCTCTTCAGAGCACGTAATTGCGCACATGCTGCTATCTAAACTCTTCCTGGCTCCTCTGACATTTAAGGCAAAGTAATGCAGCCGATGTTCTGTCTCCAGCCCACTGGTTGCACTGAACCTCACAGCGCTGGCTCCACAGCTCTCCCTTTGGAAAGTTAAGTAATGGAAATGTCAGCCTCTAGCCTTGCTGCTTGATTTAAGAAAGTGTTTAAAAGTCAGTTCACCTCCTATTTGCAGCAGACATTTGGACATCTTCAACCACTGGAAGTGTAGAGGGATATACGAAAGAGAAAAACTTTGGTGGAAGGATGAAGCATAGGAAATTAGACAGCAGGGGTCAGATTTCTCCATCAGCCGCTCTGGCCTCTGGCCTGCAAAAATGTGACCAGGGTGATGAAAATCAGTGGAAACACTACTTGTCTTCTTTTAGACTTTCTTTACATTGGGTAGGTCTGTTTTCCCCAAACGTTTATGAAATACAGAAAACTTAGCTCAAAAAGAAGCCAAAGGTGAAAAGCTGTGGTTATAAATTAAATTACTTGATTTCATAACTAGCGGAATAAAAGAGTCTGGCTCCCTGTGTAACAATTTCCCCACACTGATGAACGTACAAAATATAAGAAAAAAATCCAGCTCATTTCCTAAGAACCTCCTTATCAGAGGAATAAGAATGTTCTGCTCCACCGAAATATTATCCATCGTCATTTCTTCCCGCAGCCGTTTTGAGCTTCCCACCTTAGTCAAACTCACTTCATTAGGAAACATCTACTGCTCAAGTAATAGTAATTCTTTCCACGTAGCTCTACCATTTGCATTTCAGATGGGACACAGTCAGCCATATGCTCCTTTTTTTGTAATAAACCAGCTCAGAAACAGCTTCACTTCTCTACATTTTGCTACAAAAAATGAGTGTAGGTTAATATATATTATGTCTCAAGTCAAGAGAAAATTAAGTCAACGAGAAAATTAAAACAAAAGGAAGCTCTTTAGGGGAAATCTAAGCAACTTTGGATGCAATCTCAATAATGCCTAGGGGACATAGGAACCTATGTTCAGAGTTAAGCACTTAAGAGACATATTTTTAAAGGTGTTTAGATGCTTAAAGATGCATGTAAACACTTTGTGTGGGATTTCTGAAATCTCAGAGACCTATCTCCCACTGATTTCAAAGACCATTTCAGAGCCCATTAGGCATTTATTTGCATCTTTTGATACCTTCCAAAAAACAAAGTTCCAAAATGACTTTTCTGACCTCCTTCAGTAGAAGTGAGAAGAGAACCAAGACTTTTATCAACTCCATTCTACAGTCTTAACTGTGAGACCAGCCTTTCTTTCCAAGCAAGATCTCTGTAGCTGCAAGCCGCATTAAGAGGACCACCATGCACCACACGAGCACCATGAACCACGCGCTACTTGTGCTGATGTCAGATGGCTGCTGTGCGAGGAGAGCAGCAAGGGACAACCTCTGGATGATGCTATATGCTCAAGTCTTATAGGGTCTCCTGGGTGCAGCCTGATTTTCAGGCCTGACTAGATAGGCAGGAAAAAACCCACTACAATAAACTTGCCACCCTGATCTCCTTGCTGCAAGGATCTGTGCATCATCCACCCCTTGCGGAGTTTTCAGCGGAGAGCTTCTAGCTTGCATCTGCAGTTTCTTACTGGTTTTGCACTTACATACTCAAATCCTACTTTTAGGCTGCACAATTAAGCCAACATCAAATATATGTCTGGAAATGCTAAAGGTAGGATCGCATCCGGAAGATTAATGTGTCTGGGTTGCTGACTCTGTTTAATTTATAGTGTTCATCGTATCAGGGAAAATGACAGTATATTCAAATACATTTTTTTAAATTAGTGGAATACGAAGTCTGCCATTTCAACCATGCCCCCATAAGTCCAGAACAGTAAATTACAGTGAAAAAACTGGGGCATTTACTCCAAACGTGCATGCCCAGGCACCCACGGTCACTGAGCATACGTCATCCTTAAGTGGGATCCACCGGCAACGTAATAAATACAATATGAATGGCACTTACCATATTTGATTGAACAAAATCCTATAGCCATAGGTAAAGGTGCCTTCACGTCTTGAAGCATTATAAAACGCAGAAGTGGGACTGCCTCCTATTAAGCAGAATCAAACTGTGATGTCCCCATTTGGTCACCAGGGTGTAAATTAGGTGAGAGTCCTAGTGATGTTCAAGGTTTCAGATGCTGTGGGGGGCCACAGGAATCCCCTACCCCAAAGAGAGCCTCACCCCAACACTTGTCATGCCCAGAAACCCTGCACTGCTTCCAGCTCGTACCCCTCTCACACTCCGCCTGCAGCCTGGCCATGTCCCGCCTCTGCCCCCCTCACCTTCTCGTTCTTTCACAAGTGACAAAATCAGAGTGGCCTCATCTCTTTTGGTTGTTGGCTGTACCGGTCTCGGGGTCCCTCCAGGTCTCCCTGCCCATGTGGGGCTGGAAACACGCATCCCACTGCCGCTAGGCCAACCATCAGGATGGCTGCCTGCCTGGAGCTTCCCAGTCCCTGAGGCACTTCACTATGCCTCTAATTTTAAGTAATTTGATCATTTGACCATTTTATCATCCTAGCTATGGCTGATGATTATAGTTATATCAATAAATCTATTTGGTTTCTGCGTTGCTAACTGTAGCGCTGAAGAAAGCTTGGCAATATAAAGGCTGACTGAGCTTTCCTTGGGCTCAAGAAGCTGTGAGAAGGTCAATGAGGTCTCCTAGGGGGTCACAGGATGAAACTGTACCCAAGAGCATACACAAAACATATGTGTAAGGCTTAACTCTACCTTCTGCAGTCCGAAAAGTAGCTTTAAAAGCATCTGTGAGGAGAGAGTGCTTCCTAGATGTCAGCCGATACCCTGCAGCTCCCCTGAGAAAGGCAGAAATACTGAACGCTGTCCCACAGGCCCATCGCATCTTTCAAGTAATGGGCTCATATGCTAATTGATTAAAATTTGGGCTGTCACTGTAAACAATCATTAAACAAGGCTCACTTTCTTATGTCTGCTCTTCCAGGTCATTACGATAGTCTCTGATGAATTCCACTTGTTTTATATGGTTTATTTTATTCCATTTCGTTTCGTATGATGAAAATCTTGGAGAAGCTGAACATCCAGCAATCCACTTCGTTATTTTGCTGATCACAAAACCAAAAAAATCAAAACAAACTAAAAAGACTGTCCATCGGGCAAACCTGGGCACGTTCTGGGGGGATTTGGGGCTAACTCCCCCCAGACGCATCCTACAGCACAGCTTGGACCCTCTGATGAAAATACCCCATCAAGGCAGAACTGGGAGGTCTCCGCAGACCTGCTGGAGAAGCCCATGAGGCTGAACTAAGCCAGTGACTGGTGAGATGCTGACGGGCACCTCCTTGTGCCTCACTCCTGACCTGTGGGGTGCAACCCACTGCACTTTCGTGTCTGAGCTTCTGTCAAGGCAGTAACTCCCATAAACGTACTAAAGAGCACCGGGGAACCCATGTGCATTTTGGGAAGAGGTTATCACTGTTTCACCTCTGTAACATGCTTCTCCTCTGCCCAGGGAAACAGGAGGAGAGCGCAGCAGTAGACCAGTAGTTATTTCTTGTACAGACCTTGGCCATGAAAAAAAAGCTGCCCAGACCTCAGAGAGGTCTGTGCCCCAGCAGCGATGGCAATGTGCTGTACCAGGCTGCTTGGCCAAGCTGGAGCAGCCAACTTGGCTTGCTGTTGAATTAGTCTGTAAAAATTAATGGGGTCAATAAACCAGGCCCCGGTGAAAACACTGGTGAGCACACAGGCTCCTAACTCCCCATTCTTCTGCAAATAACATATGGTATTATTTTCTGAGCGCAGAGAGTATCTTTGCCTGCAGAGAGCATGCCACTGAAGAGAGGATTCACTGCTATGAAGGACTGTCCCTGGAGAGAGGAACCGCATTTTAAGGAGGCGTCTCAATAAAACGAGAGAATGGTTCTCTGCCCATGAAGTGTAGGGGAATGCTATAATTATATTTCCTTCGTTCATGAATAAAGTATAATCATTAGTGACACGGAGATGATAAAAAGAACCCCACTCCATGCTTTATCTTTACTCCTAAGACAACTAGTTGGTCTTTGTTTTCTGCAATGTATTATTGAAAGATAATTTTAAAAAAATTACTATGCAATATCTGTGTGTAGTATGAGGAAGGTTTCACATGTAGCTCTGAGTGGAGGAGGGGGATAAATGAGACAATGCTTCTAAAACAGCGGTTTTACTGGGAACAGATGCAGGCACATTTTTGTCAGAGCGAGATGGCAATGGCAGTTCTTCCCTATTCAGCATCTTTTAATTAGCCCTCTGCCGTCTGGAAACCTGAGAGCATTATTGGTACTACCTCTGTTTATTAAAGATTCATATTCAGACTTTGCTGGCCACGGGTCATTTGCTTTTTGGAACCAGAGCAACAGAAAATTGTATCTGAGATATCTGCAAAAAAGTACTTAATGAAATGACTAACGTCTTCAGCCAAGTGTCTAGTTGATTACAGGGTCCAAACAGCAGAACAGCAATAAATCTGCCACAAAGAGAATTGTCAGTCAAGAAAAAAGGCATAAAACCAAACAGACAGGGAAGCGAGAGCTAAAAATGTGAAAATGCAAATCTAGTATTATTTTTACTAGTCAGAGCTCTGATATTTGAGCGCATATGCTAATTTGGTCAAGTGTGAGATCCCACCATGTCTCACTGAGCACTATTTTACAGGGAAAGCGATGTTCCTTTCTGCAATCATTTTAAACATGTCGTGTATTTTCTCTAGGCAAAAATAAAAAAAAACAAGGAAAAAACCAACAACATTTTGCAGCTAAAAAAAAAAAAGCCCAAAGCCTTCCCTTTGCCATAAAACAGTGTATAAATAAAACCACGGTTGTTGTACATTTATGATATTTCCACCAGAGACATTTCTTATCTTCCTCTCTTTTGACTACAAAGCAGTGATCAGAAGCTCAAATTTCTGGTTGGATGTCAGTGTGGTCCTCTCCAAGCCCCCTGTCTCTCTGAGTAGGGCATTAAATGCCCTTTTAAAGCAAATCTGGCAGTACACACCTGCATAAAGAGCCTGGCAATCAGTCCCAAATGCCTTCTCTATCATTTGGATTCCTGCAAGGTTTTTCTTTCTGGTACACAGGGCATCTTTGTTGACATTACCAGCAGGCAAGTTGAAATGAAGCCAGGCTTAACATTACGCCTCAACATTCGAACACGCATTGTACCGTGGTTCAGACGTGTGTCAGGAGGCTGGTGGGAGCGCTCATTTACCCAGGCAGCTTTGGGTATGTTAATGTGTCTCAACACAACGCCACACAGAGATACTTGAACTAGCTCTAAGCAGGGCCTGGGAAGGTTAAGCAGGCTGGGCAGCCCTGTGCTCACACGCTTCCAGCACCCCCGGGAGCTCAGCGAGCTCGTTCAGACCGTCCGTGTGCTGCTGTATCGCACCTCTTTAAAACACACTGCCTGCGACACCCCTTTACTGGGGAGCAGCGACAGGCCACCTCTGCCACCCACCTTGGCACCACATCAGGTGTCCTTAAAGCTGCCCACGCACAGGGGCAGCTAAACTGGATTGCGCCGGGGGGCTTGCATGCACCTCCCTTTCGACATCAGTCTCAAAAGGACGACATAAATACCAGCTTCTTTCTCTGACCCTCAGCCCATAGACAAGTACCCCATTAAGCTCAACACTAATCTTATACAAACCTACAGCAGCAATGACTTGGTACTGTAATACCCATTTTACAGAGAGGCAAATTTTAGTGTAAAGTCCGGGCACTCTCAATACAGAGCCAACAGGGACTTTTGGTAGCTTGGCCAAGCTCAGGTATCCTACGGTTGGTGTCCGCAGCTTGTGGAGCACAGCCCGAGAGCATGGCACCCAGGGATGTCTCCAGACAGCAGACAAAACTGCCGGGCATCATTGCCAGGCATCGCATACAGCTGAACATCAGGTACACAGACACACATATATGTAAAACGGTATATGTAAAATATATTCATAACGCACACAGGCACACAACTTTTTACACTCCCTATGAATCATACCCTACAACCTGTCTGTGCTTGCCAGGAGACTGAAATCCTATTACTGCACTCTTAAGAACATCATTAAGAGGCTTAAAGAATAGAGACTCTGCGTGTCTCCTTCAAAACAAACTTTGCTGTATTTTTGAGGCTGATGCGAAACTTTAGCTGCAGTGCAGAACAATAAATAATACATATTTTATAATGGCAGCACAAAAATAGCATGCGATATTTCTTTCCTGGGTCTGCTAGTGCTTCTCTTTTGCTTTAAGATCACAAGAGAAGAAAAAGCACAGCGTATTTTGAGTGCCTTCCATTCAATGTTATTTATTTATTTATTTATTTATCTAATTTATTTTTTCTTTTTGTCCTTTGCAGCCCAGCATCTGCATTAAGGGCTTTAGCAAGTCTGTTTTTCACCGTGGCTTCCCTGGGATATTTTACCTATTTTGACTGTTCAAATGTTTATCTTCACCAGGAGTAAAAGGAGAAAAGCTTGATTCCCTCAGGGTGACACAATGTTTCTGCATGGCATTTCAATAGCATCCCGTTATTCAAACAATTAGAAATCACAGAAACCATGCGCAGAACTGTCAGCATACCGCATAGAGATTTTTATTATTATGTAGTGCATAATGAAAATGATTTGAAGGACCCCAAAGCATCGTAACAGAAGGAAGTGCTGAATAATCAGGTGGGGTTTTGTTGTTGGGTTTTTTTTGGACTCCAAGAGAGCAAAATATTGTTTACTGGACATACGTCAAGCTAAAATGCACTAAAGTGGTGGATATATTTATTGCTGCCCTTCCCCGCATACCAAATGTAACACAGGCGGTGAGCCTAGCTGGAGCGCGGAGCCAGGAGCTCAGGGCAATTGCCGTGCAGCCGCCACGCTGCTGCTGCTGCTGCTGCTTAACAGCAGGGAGAGGCTGGTAATGCTTAGATGTACCTATGGATTTCTCAGAGCACATTTGTTATGACAGCTCATGGAGGTTGGTTGTTTCAAAACGGTGTTGCGGACCAGTCCCAGGGGCACCTCTCCTTACAGCGCCAAGGAGAGCTGCCCGGGCGCTGGCTCCTTACCGCCACCAGACGGGTTTGGGGAGGAGCTGGTCCCCTGCTCCACCAGTTTTCATGGCTTCATCCTGGAGACTGCAGCTCAGGAAAACCACCTTAATCTGCTGTGCAGGACACTGCAACTTGATTCCTAATTCTCCTTTTGTTTTTCCCCCGTAACTTTCTTTACTAAGTTTTCAACAAAAACTCCACCTTTGTCTCCCTTTTACAATTCAAAGCAGCGATTATTACATGACCTGCATCTGGCTTCCTGATGCCTCTAGTGCCCTCAACAGTACACTGAATTGTATGATAAATCCTGTAGGGCAAAATAAATGTCTCATTTTATTTTTTTTAAACATTATTCCTATTTAAAAGGAACTAAGCTGTGTAAAGCAGTTTTTGCTAGACTGGATGCTTTAAACATAAACAGATAAAATAGAGAATTACAAGGGTGACAACTGGGTTTGAAAAGCGATGGAAAAAATCCCCACGCTGGCTGTGTGACTAGAGAAGAAAATTCTAATTCTGTTCACATGCCAATTGAAGCGTCTGCAGGTATCTAATGTGTGAAGTTTATTTAAAGCACATAGAATAAAATAAATGCCTTTTTATGGTTTGCCTACACTCGGTGTCCTTCACGTCTCTATAGTCTGTGTCAAAACAAAGCTTTGCTGACTGTTTCTCTCCCTCGGTAAACATTTGAGGCTGTCCTTCACAAATGCTTTATAGCGGTGTGCCTCAGACTGCTGATATTGTTCGCTCCTATCTTGAAGCCAGCAGAATAACTAAAATTGTTCCCCACGAACCCCTGTGTTTCACTTTGGCCTGACACGACTGGTGGGAAGCATGGGACATCACCTAGCTGCAGGTCCTGCAATGGACCTTGCCATGCAGCAAGGCTCGGTCTGCTCCCGAAGAACTGTGGCACCAGCTGGGATGGGACCAACGGCAAATTTCTGGTAACAGCTTTGTTAAAAACACCAGAAGTTACTTCTGAAAGTGGACTCTGATTCACCAGCGAGAGTACAGGGGTGAGAGCATGCCTGCGAGCGGAGAGCAGTGCAGTGCAAGCCCTGTCCCATGCAGCCTGTGAGACAGCTACTACTGCCAGTGGGGAAGGCAAGGCTTAGGAGCAAACTTCCTAAAACTAGTAAAAAGAAAACTGTGGTAAAATAATTCCTCCTCTTAAAAGCTCCCTCCACACGTGCAAAATCAGACTGACTTTCACCATAAACTGCTCTGCGTCCTCAAACACGTGTGCCTTCTGCTTCCGAGAAGACAGACCCGCCTGAGGCAGCACCATCTGAATTGGCTGCGTACTCCGGGCTACCCTGCTTGTAGGCTGGCTTAAATTATAAAACAAAATCCAGTCTAGCTAGTTAATGAAATTTTAGGAGAATACTCTAGGCTTTCCCTCAGGCTTTGTTTGCACCTCCTGCACAGATAGAAATAAAGCAAAATAACCTCATGTCAGCCCGCACGAAATGAGATCTCGGCCATAGGTATGAGACTGGGACCAACGCAATCCCAAGCAAATCGCTGCACATGCAAGAAGGAGAGCAGCAGTAACCCTCTTTTTCCTCAGAGCATTCAGGTCTGTAGGTGAAAGCTACCGCACTTTACTGGCTGGGGATGCTGCCTCTTCTCTTGCTGTCTCACTGTGACCACAGTGGCTGTCTGCCTTCGGGAGCAAGCCCCAGGGGAAAGTACTGCTGCCAGGGAAAAGAAGATGAACGAATGCATGAAATGTGCTGTCTCAAGATCGCGTCCTTGCCAGCAAACTAACAAGATGAGAGCAACCCTCTTCAGCTCTGTGACACAGATCAGTAGAGCCCACCTGCAGCTCCTAAAAGGGATGCACCGCATGCACTGCACCCTGGCCAGGATGGGTGTCCCTGGGGCACCCGTGCTGCTCCGCATGGGAGAGCTTCATTACAAAATGTGCAGGCTGAGAGACAGCAATTACATCTGTACGTATGGGCACATCTCACGCAGGCTTTCAGCTGGGACTTGTACACGGGAAAGGACTGGGGCAGGAGACGGCTGTGGGGAAGGGACCCCTGCCACCCCGCAGGGGCCGTGAGAGCCGAGGTCAGCCCTGTGCGTCAGCTCCTACTCAGTTTTCCTCCGGCTCATATTTAATACATGGGATGTATTTTTAATGGCTTATATGTGTGAACAAATCGTGGCCCTGATGTTCCAACATGGGTGTGTGAAGGAGCCTCCGACCTTCTGCAATGGATGCAGTTTTAATTTAATAGTTAACATAAAGTGGGATGGAAGAGACGAAGCATTCTATTACGACATTTGATAATAAATTGGAAAGTTCTTTCCCAGTGCTTTACATAGTTATTCTCTCTGCTGATATATTTAGCCAACACGTGTAATTCTGAGCTACAAAGTTGTATTCCTGCTTTCGTAAACATACTTACATAAAACTCAATAACAACACAGTCTATTTATTGCTAAAATGCTAGTAGAAAATTGGAAAAGGTATAAATACAATTCATTGCTGGTGATCTCCTGCCCCCTGAAGGCACTGTAAGGCTCCAAATCTTGCTCAGTTCACAGCATCATAAAACCGAAGCAATAAATGTCACTCCTTTCTTGATTGCGCATTAGGCCAATTGGCTTTTTATTGCAACTAAATAGGCCGTCATGAAGGCACCGCTCGGTTTGCTACTAGGGTATGACTTTGGCTAAATGGGGGGCCAGGGAGGGAGGAAAGCTTATTTTTAAATAACAAAATGGGGAAAAGAAAACAGGGAAAAAAAGGTGCAAAAGCGCCATTGCTCTCCAAGGTCTCTGCACTTGCTCTTTCACGCTGTAATGCCCCGGTGTATGCAGACGATGATGTGTCAATGCACATTAATATTTGATGTGCATTATCATATTATCCCTCATGTGCACTTTCACAACCTGGCAAGCCCAGGCTCTCCCAGCCGCGGGGTTACACAACCCAGTGGTGGCTTCGCCTCGGAGCACCCGTGCACGGCTCTGCCCTTGCAGAGCCAAAAGGGATCTTTTTGTGCATCTCCCACAAAGCGGCGGGAGCCAGGCATGGTCTTTACAACACCCTGTATTACAGCAAGAGTACAAAACAGACTGCCAAAACCATTCCTTCAAATGCAAATAAGGGCGTGCGCTCGGAAGGCTGCCACATTCTCCTACCTAGGACTGACAAACGCAGTCACAGCTAGTGGCAGAGGAGTAAATACCAGAACTCTGGGTTCATTTGCTCCCCTGTTAAACTGGGCACATAAAATGGTTGCTCTCTGCTGTGCTGTCACGTGTATATGTTGATCTGTGCATGGAAAATTCCCGCAAATGGGGAGGTATGCTGTGGATGTCTCACACGATGCCCAGCCACGCTCACACGCAGAGCGGCGTTAACGCAGCCCGCAGCCACAGCCTGGACGCCAGCCGAGCGTCCCCGCGCGCCCTCCCGCTGTCCCTGCCAGGTGGAGGTTTAATTCCCCCTCTCCACGCTGGGTGTGCCATTTCAGTGTCCAAGCCAGGCAGAGGGAAGGCAGGTGAGGAGGACCTCCCTGCCGCCTTCAGGTAGTGTCCCAAAACCCCTCCTCGAGCCCCCGTGTGAGGGCAGCTGCCGCGGCTCCTCCCGGCTCTCCAGCAAACAGCAAAACAGAGAAGTTGCAAGACAGCTTTAAGTTTTCTCCCTGCTTCCACAATTCTCTCTCCTTTCCCAGTCCATCCCTCCAGCCTTTTCTGCCACGACCACCCACTCCCTCTATGCCTCATGCCTCCCATCCACGCCCCACATGCTGAACACAGGAGTAAGCATCTTGGCCATGGAAACCTAACAGGGAAATTTGGCTTTTTTGAACCACACTTTTAAAATTACTGAAGCTTTTTTTTTCAATTCTAACACGGACAGACTAATAATTGTGAAGACAAATGATTGCTCAACATGTCTTACAAGCCTTCCTCCCCTTAAATTTCAGAAAAATTTGTGTCTTGCTCCTACAGCAGCATGACACCATGATAAGGCAAGAAATCCCTCCAAAATCTCAGAAGTTATTTTTGGCTTTTCACAAATCAATATTTCCTCTGAAGCAATTGAAGCACTCAGTAAGACAAATTCTGCTTTTATCATCACAATTTCCAAGTTACTCCTTTGCACTCTGTGAACAAGTGCACATTTACAGTCTATTCTCCTTTCTACCAGCGAAAAGCTCCACTGGCTACTGAGAAGTTACTCCATGGTTATGAGTATCGTTCTCTACTGGGACAGAACTTTTGTTTCACTGAAGTCAGTGGGATAACTTTCATTGACTTCCAAAAGCTGTAAGTTCACCTTCTGAAACTGAAAACCTAGTTTGGATCAGCATCTGAAAAGAGGAGCACAAGGAAAAGAATCTATAAGCTTTACGACTGTGTAGGGTATTATTCCCTGGACACCCAGCAACTTTTGCTGTAATTGCAAAAGATAAAAAAATGTCTTTTTTATTACAAAACCAAACGTTAGGGATTATAGTTTTTGGATAAGAGATGTATGTGTCGTATAGGGTCCCTAAAAGACCTACTTGGGTGAGTAGTACAGATGGAACACAATGTGGGTTTGCATTTATCTGAGAACATTTAGAGCCATGATATATAGTCTACATAACAGACTTCCTCGATGTATAGAGAAAATATAGCCAATTTCTTTGTGTAGGCTGAATTATTTACCAGAGTGTTCCAAAGTGTATTGGTAATAAAACACTATGAAGTATAAGTAACTCCAGACAACCTTGGCTTATGTTAAAACCAGTTTTTTTTAAAGAATGTTATTAAGAAAATAAATCCTGAGTATCTGGAAAGGCAGGAGTTTGTCAAATGAACATAAGCCTCTGAAGGATTGTGTTGACTCAATGGATGGAAAGGTCAAATTCTCCAAACCACCACCCTAAGGGAGGTGGGAATCAGTCTCGCTTCAAAATTGAACAGGCATTTTTGGCACAGGATGAAGGATGCAAAGACGGTAAGGTGATTTTGCGAAACTTACCTGACTAGGAAAAATGGCTGTCTTTAAATAAAACCAAATAAAACGTATGTAGAGTAAAACAATTTCACCAGATGGCCAAACAAGCCATCATTTTTCCAGTCATTAACTTTCTAGCCAAGCACCTTCTAGTACTGCATTCCATTCAGAAATACAATGTGCTCATTCCTGCCTCCTCCTCCTCAACCAGACTCGACCATAAGCTGCTCTTAGAGAAACTTCTGAAGATAAAGCTAACTTCCTGTTCCCGTATCTTCCCTTGCTCTTTCTGTGGACGCATTGCTGAGAAAAAAGAAACCCACATTATTTTTAGCTTGATTTAAGGTCTTTTAGAAGTCAGTGGGGATCTTTCTCTGGCTATGGTTGGGCACAAAGTCATGTTCTCACCTGGGGTAGTTTTAAGCTGAAACTGCCCACTGAAAGAGTCCTACAATACCTGAGTACCTTGCCAGTGAGAAACCTGATAGGAACTGTGGCATTCATGCAATACTCACCTGGTGACCTTATTTTCTGACTCTTACCTGATGTCTAGACACTGGTTGCTAACAAGTCTGAAGCTTTCACCTAAGCTGGAACTGCTGCAACTTTGTTCTTGTTTGTGCTGTGGGCAGCAATTCAAGCTACAATTTTGTGTTTTGTGAATTTTCACACTTTTTTGCCAGCTCACATGGCTTTTCTTTCCACAGCCCAAATGAAGGAACGTGGCCGGGTTGTCTATTCAGCTCTCACGCCCCAGGGAGCAGATCTGGCTGAACAGCCTCCTCCAAAAGGTACTGACCTGGCCCTTTCTCAGTGCAGGTTTAGTAATTAAAATATAACGTATAGACATGTAAGTGACATCTTGCTTTTTCTAACGTTCCTGATGTTTTGTCTTTCACTGCAAATCCTTCATTGACCATTGTCCAGTTGCTTAGTCTACTTTTTTACTGTATTGCTGACTCAGTCCTCGGGTTGGACTAGATGATCTTTCGAGGTCCCTTCCAACCCTATGATTCTACGATTCTATGATTCTATCTCTAGAGTTACCTCAGCATGGTGTCTCAACAGTTACACTACACCTCAGCTGCTCTCTTTTTATTTCAAAATCTTTTAAGCACACCCCAAACGAAACATTAAGAGACAGAACTGGGCTAATTTCTGGGCAGGCACTGGTGTTAGCTCTGTTATTAGGATGGGGCTAAGATAAGTGACATGGGTGTAAGAGGGTGTAAGCTGCTTGGTCGTCTCCTGCTGTGCAATGCAGTGATTGCGTGCTGCAGCACCTTTACTTTCCTCTGTAAACCCTTGCCTGGACTGTTATTAGACATAACTACTAAGCTCCATGTGAAGATTCATACAGCAGCAGCTTCGCTGCATGCCTTAGGTGTGATCTCAAGCTAAGCAGAAATTTAAGTCTTTGCTGGATTGCATTTTTTTAATTATTTGATTCCACTCCTGTGGTGTTTTGATCCACGAGTCCAATGAGTATTTTTAAGTGTTATATGTAGCCATGATCAAAGCTCTACTTTTTCTCTGACAGAGAAAGGAAAGCAGCAGCAAACGGCAATGTATCTACTATATAATGCACGGGACATTGCAAATGTTAAAGAAGCTCGTTGTTTCTGCATCTGGAACAAGTAGGTCACACACAGTTATTACACACACTGCTGAACATGAAGCAGCCAACACCCGTGTAATGTATGTGAGCTTTCAAACTACCTTTTAGTACTTCATAGTAGTACAGCATCTTGTTTGCAGATGCTCTGGTTGAGAGCAACTGATGGAAGGGGGAAGGGACCCAAAACTGACTGACCCAATTGCTGTGTAGGTTGAGAAGCTGGCAAAATCATTAGTTTCTTTTATACGTTTTCTTTCTATACTATAATAAAGATAAATATTGATTGCTAGAACAATATTGATTGTAGGGGTCACTGCAGATGGCAGCTGCATGATTTGCACAAATATCTCCCACATACAGTACTACTAATTTGCATGAGAATGCAGTTTCACCATCCTCATGTTTTGCCTCATCAGCATTTATCCAAAAAATATATATCAGTGATTAGCAGTAAAATATGAAACAAAGGACTGAAACGGTTCATTTTCTTGATACATTGTGTGTGTGTGTATGTGTATATGTCTGTCTGTCTGCTGTGGCTAACTGGCATTTATTGTCCCAGCCACGTGGAAAGAAGGGCAGGACACAAGGGACCTGCTGTAATTATGCTGCAAGATCAACCCCTCAGATGGGAATACCACCCAGCTGCACAGCGTGCCTGAGACTGATGCTCCTTCCTTCACCCACTGGCCTAGACCCTGAACATGCCAAGCCCCTTCATTCAGGCCTGGATGCCTTCCTCCAGGCTCACAGCTTTGGGTCATCAGGGACACAGTGTCCCCACGGAATGGCTTCAGCATCTCCTCCTGAGCTGAGCCTATCCGGTGGGATCCTTGTCCCAAGCACTAAAAGCATGGTGTCTATGGCAGAGCACAAAACCCTAACGCTCAGCCGAGGAGGAGTCATTGGGGTGTGGGGGACCAAGTTGGGGGAAGGACCAGGGGTGTTTACACCCCTTTTTATCACTGGTGCAAACCCCTGAGTGGCCCATTTCAAGGTCAGGTACCTCCTGCCAAGGATACTGCTGCTTCTCCTCCACCTGTAACCCCAGGAGGGTGGACGGGGAAGGCAGAGGAGCAATGTGCGGAGGTGGCCTCCTCACCTCCTTGGACACTGCCAGGCTGCAGGGAAAGCACTCTCTCCCAAGCACATTATACCTCTCCCCGCATCTGTCATAGCTAGAAATCTGCATCTTATTCTGAGCAACGCTGCACATTGAGACTGCTGCTGACTGACCTGCCGGTATTGAAATTCAAAGGAAATGCATGCATATTTAACCCCAATTCATCATTTTGATTTTGATTAACTCCACAAGTCAGGGGTTTGCAGGCTTTAATCTTATTTTAAGAAAATACTCCTGTCCTCTCTTTCTCGCATTTTCCAACAGGAAATTCAACAGAAGGGTTCTTCCTATTATTTATCTCCTTCCACTTATTTGGACACATTGTGGGCCTCTGAAATAGCTGCCCAGCATCCATCCAAACCATGGCTTGTCCAGTAGAGAGAATGCTCTTATTTCCTCAGTGGCCCATAAGGAGGAGATTAATACTGGAATCCAGGTTCCTGACGTGGTTATGCACTGACGCTAAGCCACTTCAGCAGATGAGCGGGCACTCCATTTGGTGAGTACTATTTATATACAGTGAGTGAGTATTTCATAGATGCTTTTTGGAAGATCTTAGAAATACACCATGGTTCAGAATGTTACGCTTCATTTTTCATTTCCTTTTAAGTGTATCTCTCGGGGTGTTATGTTGAGTAGCCCTGTCTTACAAAATCAATTATTCCTTAGCCAGCTCAGAAATAAAACCCAAAGTAAGCAACACCAAATGTCTGATTTACCAATAGATTGCAATCCAGTGCTAAAGAGCATAGCCACTGCCCTGCTTTAAATATTCATGAAGCCCACTGGTGCAAAATGCATTAAAGGTGGGAATAATGCCAGTAATACACGATCCTCTTAGTGACAAGAAGCTTTCACATATTAAAGTAGCAAGATGTTAAAGACTTTCAACTGAACAGTCTTCGTTTTTAACCTAGAGAAAGAGACTCACTAATGGAATGCCAAATTGCATTCACTCTCATGATATTAGACTGGAGAATAGGATAATAATACATGTGTGCTTTATCATGCCGCAAAAACCCCTGTTATTACAGTGGGTTCTTTTCTGCTTTTTCTTTGTACTTTCCAGAAAATGTTCACACACATACCTTAGCCCTTTGAGTAGTCTTCTATGTGACAAACCCTCTATCAGAATCCCAAGAGTGCAGCCATTAACAGATTGGTTTTACACAAATAAGAAGATTTAAAAATAATGGTGACACAGTACAATTGCACAATTTAGCTGAGTGACAACTGGCAATGAATAACCAGAAAAAAAAAGAAAAAAAAAAAAAAGAAAGAGTTAAACCAGAGAAAAGGGATGGTGAAATAACAGACTGTGGCAATGCAGGATAATGTTAATTGTCGCTTTAAATCATCAGCAGCCCAGCCACATCTGCTATCACACCTGTGCTCTCTTCTCTGATCTACTCTGGCACCCTAGAAATATTAGGCAAACAGCCAGCCTCGCATCTCCAGCTCTCTGTGGTCTGGCTCTGCTACCAGCCTACATATCTCTTACCTGGAATGGATCAGGCACTGACCCTGCACCCTCAAACTGTTTCTGGTTGATCGGGGACACTGCTGGTGCTGGGCTCAGCACCCTGTAACAAGAGGTCTCGGGACTGCTGGGACCCACTGACCCCGTTTGGATTTTACAAACCTCATCAGTCAGATGAGACGGATAAAGGAGCCCTGCTTCCATCCAAAATTTAATCTGCATAAAAATAGTGATCAAATAATAAAATGAAATTTCTTTTCCCGCTTAATCTAAGCACTTTTCCCGCACACCGAATCTTGGCAGGGGGAGTAGGGGAATATGTCTATCTGGTGGCAAACATGGAAATTCAATTAGCGTACATTTGAAAGAGGGATCTAGGTCCCCCATACACTGCCCGCTTTTATTGTAGAAATAAGAATAACAAAGACTAAACACCCAGAAGGCTCATTTTTTAGAAAGACGTTTATCCAAGACTAATCAGGGGGCAAGGACAAGAAAACAGGGCTCTGTTATGGCATATGAAGTTGTTTACTTCAAAGCAGACCTTTAACAGGCTTTACATGGCCTTTGTACTTCTGGTTGGAAATATGCTTTCCTGCCTTTTAACAGTTTGTCTGGTAGCATCTTCCTAGTGAACGGCCTTCCCTGCTTCCCGCCCCCGAGAAACATCTTTCCCTGCAGAAATACGGCCTGTCAATAAAGATTGAGAACTTCAGCTCCTGCAGTCATTACGCTGCTCTGTATAAGCCAAGTTGTTTCAAAGGGGAAGAATTAGATAGTGCAAAAGCTGGAGTGGGAACATTACCGGGGTAAGGTGGATCAGGCTATTTTACCAAGCTATTTCTGGAAAAAAATAAACACTGCTACTCAGTGCTTATGATTAATAACGTTATCTTGTAGCTAATTTTATTCCTTGCCCCTCTCTTTGCCTGCCTTCCAATTTGGAAGTGCACTTAATTATGAAAACATGAGCACTAGACTGTGAATTTTGATATATTAATTTTACCACGGTTTTGTTTCTACACTGCACCACCAAAACTCTCAAGGACAACCGGTCAAGGAGACAATGAAAATCCTGACATCTGGCGTAATTTTCTTAAGCAAAGTCAAAATTAAGCAATTTCTTCCACACAAATCTCATTACACTACTGCAAACCTATAACCATGATGCATCTTGCTCCTGTTTTTCAACACCACAATTTCTTTTGATGACTGGAGCCAGAGTAAGGCCCCTGTGGTTTGTTTACTTGCTGTTTTTGAAAGACTAGAACTGGAGATTATTAAAAGCCTGGCAAGACAAAACCAAAACGAGTACAAATGGATGACCATGACCATATTCCTAAGCTTCTTCACTGAATAGCAGAAAAGTTCATAATTTCATGCCCAACCAACAGTGCATGGATGCCTTGCCTGGATGAGGTCAGCTGCCCAACACTGGGGCCAATTATCATGTTCACCATTCATTCATTCTTTCATCGACTCCTCTCTGGCTCCATTCCTATCATCCAAGTTAGAATTCAGGCAATACTGCTTTATTGGCATCTCACTGCCCCGTCTGTGTGTCCATCCTTTAGCTACCACCAGCCCACAGCTTCAGAAGCATCATCCAGACAACAGCTCTAACATTTATATGATTATTTTGTTGTCTCTCTAAATTTGTATTAATTACTTTGATAGAAATATGAGGCTTGGCATAAAGGCAGTGTTAGAAGTACAGCTCTGTGAATAGCGACTTTTTTGATCTATTAGCTGCTTCAAAATCACACTGAAATGATTAGTTTAAAGTTGGCTTAATATATGTTTGCATAGTATCTAGGCAAAATGAAAAAAAATATTTCTGAGTAGATAGAATTATTTCCCTTCAGATTATGTGGTTAAAGTTTAAAATAGTGAAAAAAAAAACCCACATAATTTTGAAACCTCTTTTAAAAAAGAAAAAATAAACCAATTTCCATTGAGAAAATGTCTAAACTTATACTGCAATTATTTCAAACATTTGCAGCTTAGGTCTTCAACTTGAGGAAAAAGCGAGACAGATTTCCCGGCATTTCGAATGCCACACATGAATTAACATGATGATAATACTAATGATACTTTTTAACCGGAAAAGCTTTAGGTCAATTATTTTTCCCAATTCTATTTTTACCAAAGTACAAAGCAGTAAAACCCCAGATGGAATAACATAAGTTATAACAGCAACAAAATGGATAACTGTGTTTCTAGACTTTGTCTAAATTGTGCATGTTCCAAAATTACAAACCAGACTGCTTTATCCATTTTTTTTCAGAGTAATAACCATCTCAATCACTGTGCGATGAATCTCTGGGTGCAGAAAATTGAATATCCAATATTTGTAATGCCTTTCTAAACCACAGTACTTTTAAATAATACAGCATTCATTAAAGTAGAAGAGTAGACCAAATTACTGTACCAAACATCCTCTGCATCTTCATCACACTCTGCCCCAAACTGGCAAATGTCACAGGTCGATGTCTCTTTTTGATTGGTTTCACCTGAGCCTTCATTGACTGTTTGATGGAAAGCAGAAGAACACACATTAGTAAAGACAGCACTGTAGCAAAGCACTTCTCTCTCTCTAGAAAAATCTATTCACCACGTCAGCCTAACACGTTGCTCACCGAGCCAACGCCCAGACAACAGACAGTATTTCTGAATGGGGCCAACCCAGAGATTTCCGTTTGCCTATGATAAATTATGGAGTTAAAAGGGAAACTGGAGAAAGACCCTTCCTCTTCCTTTTCCGCTCTAAACCATGACCCCTTCAAGCCGCAGCCCGGGAAGGTTGTGCCACCACCGAGCCTCACTGCTTTGTTCCTTGGGAAAATAACAGAGGAGTATTGATAGCATCGCACGCTGCCTAGTTCATTCCAAAGGCAAAACGTTTTTCTCTTCAGAAGTACAGCTATGAGCCCCAAGGACTAGTTATCTCTGGCAGGAAAGATTTAGTGCTGCCAGAGGAGGGGACAATCTCCAGCATAGGTTAAATTTGAAACCCAGGAAAGTTAATGTCAATGTCTGCAATTGTGTAAGGGTTGTACCTGGCCCTGAAGTCAAAACCATGAAGGGACTAAGGGAAAAACAAAAATATGGGTGTAAGTGGACTGCAAAAAAATTTTGACTTCTGAGTACTGAATGAAACAGACCACTAAGGCAAGCACCAAGAAGAGAGTATGTTAAAAGATCCAAAAGAAACATCATCTACTTTTGTATTAAAGTATATACGCACCTTTTGATATCTTTCAAAAGATGCTGCTTTTAGCAAGACACTGTACCTAGTGATATCCTTCTGCCAGTTACAGAATAATTAAACCAGCCCAGACTTTCAGTATCAATGGGCTTTGACTGATGTTGTTATCTGCATGAACAGCCTCTGCAGTGTCATCCTTTCATTTCTCTCCTTCATTTGGAATCAGCACTGTGGGGCAGGCTTACTGAACGTTTGGGTCCACCCTCCCAAAGCTGGTGGATACGCTGGAGCTTGTCGGTAGTCCCAGTGACACTGATGGGACAAATCACCTGCCTGATGTTGTACATCCACTGCATGAGAGCATTAACCTGGGTGTTACTGGCTAACTGGGTTGTTACCGGAGGTTTTCGTGTTGGAGTGCTCTGACTTTGAATAGGCTGCTTTTCTTATTTACTCAAGAAAGGACAAGAGTCCCAAGCTTTCACAAAGCTCTTGGAGGAGAAAGGGCTTTTGCTCCTAGAAGAGCCATGTATGACCCCAATGCCTGTTTTTCAAACTTGCTTTCTTACCCTGGACAAGTTGTTCCTCACTCTGTCATGTTTCCCACTGTGTAAAATGGGAATAACACCACTTTCTACCAACAGAGAATATGGAAACAAGTGCATTGAAAGATCATTATATGCTAGATACTACAGTGATATAGACCACAGAAACACCTAAGGTAGACAGTTTGTCTAAGATGTGTGCCTAAGAACTTGAGGCTTAATATACTCAAAGGAAGTGTTGGTGTGTTTAGGTATGAGCTATGCTGCAGCAATTTCTTATCAGTCATGCTTGAATTTAGACTATATTAAACTGAAAAAATTCTCCGATGATGAGCATTCTGATTATCCTGAAAAGAAAAAAAGCCCATGGTTTTGCCCTACATGTAGAAGTTTGCTCATCTTTATATCCATAAATTCATGTACAAAAAACCAAAGGGGAAACTCAGAAAGCAGAGACTGGATTTTTGTTCTACTGCACTGTCAGGCTTTGTAAGGAGGGTCTGAGCTGAGGTTCTTCTGTTTCTTTAAATAACTGAGGAACTCTTCAGGCTCACATTTTATAAGAGCCCACGTATGAGGGTGGATAAGGTGTCCAAGTGCCATGCCCAGCCAACATTAGCATCTCCATGGGATGCACAGGCACAATGCAGTTCTTAATTTCTACTAGAAAATAATAGATCGTTCGGTATTTTTCTGAAGAAGCTCTGCATCCAACATGCCATAGTCAATGTGCACTTTGTCATTAAACGTCCAAGCATGCAGCAGTCTTGATTAAAAAAGACAGCTATTTATCTATCTCTCTTTACATTTCCTTAAGATGTGTTTTCTCTCCCTCCACAAACACACACGCTGGCATGTGCACCCACACCCAGGACTGACACACAGGGGCTTGTTTTCTCCACGCTGTGCAGATAAATGCTTTGATAAAGCTGGGCATTTTAGAAAGAGTTATTTCCCCAATATTTCCTGCTACTTTTTAGCTTGAGGACTAGTGAATGCTCATTTTCTAAGGTGACTCTTTTTCCTTTTTTTTTCCCTCACTGCTCTTGCTGATTTGCACTTGCTTTCACATCCCAACTTAAAAAACAATGCTAGCAAAAACAAACTAGCTTCTGGATTCCTCTTCTGAAAACAAAGGAGTATTATTGTCTTTTTCCCATGCACGTTATGTAGCTCTCATGTTAGCTATGGTTGAGGTTTAACACCAAGACCTATAGGAACGTAGCAGGGCTCCAGGGAGGCTAATCACTGAAGCCCACTGATTATTACTCATACAACTGAGAAATGTTAAGCTGCTAGTTTCTATTTGTATTAGCAAGATTAGCAACTTCCAGAGTTCAAGGAAATGTGCTAGCATGGGTTAGAAGGTCACTAACATTATCTGAAAGTCACTTCAGAGACTATCTCAATCTCCTAAGCAATATAATTTTTTTAGCTGGGAAGGCACTACACACAATTTACAGAGTCAATGGACTGTGGTAAACACAACAGCTCCTGTTTTAATCATTTGGTCCTTTTCTGGCATTCTCACTGCACTCAGATCAAATAGTCATGATTTCAAGAATATCTGCATTGCTTGCAAGCCCTAGAAGAAAGAAACTGGTTTTGAGAGATTTTACTTTGTCTCTATAGCTGAAAAACTAGACTGAAAGTGTCATCAGTAGATTGGTCTCACTTGGTGCTTACCTCCTGTAATATCAGGAGAAAATTAAAAGCCTCAAACTGTCCCCCTGCTGTAGACACCTCTACTTTCTCTTACTTCAATCTCTTTTGAGTCAAGAGTTTTCTGGAGGTGCTACAACGCCAAGAAATCATGCTATGACTTTCTACATGCAGCTTCCCAGACTCACACTCTAATAAGCGCTGATAACTAGTTGTTCAGCTGTTTTAACAAATGGACACCAAAATCTCTGTGCTTGAGTTTCTGCTTGATCAGCCTGGTCTAGTGGGAGGTGTCCCTGCTTATGGCAGGAGGGTTGGAACTAGACGATCTTTAAGGTCCTTTCGAACCCAAACCATTGTATGATTCTATGATAACCCTCGCTCAGTCTTCCCAAAATGTTCCATCAGTGTCAAAGGCAGGACGGAAATAAACTTTTTGCAATTTCCAGAACAGCAGCTCCAATGGGATGGTTAGGAACATGCACAGCAGCTCACAGTCTTGATCTGAGATACAAAGCATCATCTATTTCCTAAGTGACACAAGGGACATGCATATAACTTGCCTGATGGACCATACTGTGAGGAGTAAAGGGAAGTGTAAAGAGTAGCTGACGAGCCATGAGCATGAGAAACAACTAGGTGGCAACAGAAATCTCTCACTCTCTCTTCGCTAACATGCCTCTGAAGCCCAGGAAAGTCCCTGTTCAGTTTTCATGAGGCTTTGCAGGACTACTAACACTATTACAATAATCCTTATTCAATATATTTTAACCATACTGAAGAACACAACAAATAAACAGCATAACACATCATCACCACACACTTGAATATGCAGAAATATGACTGTAATAAATTGTTATTATTGTTTTTCATATTATGCAGTCTTCCACTGATTTATATGATCAGATGCATGCTCATCGCAATCCCTGATTCTGACTTGACTCCTCACGGTGGGACATCTCTGCTATTGTTCAAAGAAGTACTTCCAACAAAGCTTTCTCTAGCTCATCTGAACAGGATATCCACTTGTTTTTAGCTATAAAATCCAGGTAATAACAAAAATCACATGGAGATCAGGGTTGATGGCCGTTTGTGTATTTTGGAATGAAAGACAATGTGGGAATGGAAATGCGGAGGAGGAGAAGGAGGAGAAGAATGCTCTTCAGAGCAGCTGAGGTGATCTCACCGCATGCTTCAGTCCTAACAGGACTGCTCTGGGCTGGTGACAAGGCATGTGGATGAAGTGTGAAAGCTCTGAGTAAGGAGGGCAGAGAAGCCAGCAGAATTTAGTAAATATGTTAGAACAAACACTACCTACACCTCTACCAAACGGCTAAAAACACCTCACTAACTCGACCAATAAAAGCCCAGATGCTGCAAGCAACTTCACTCCAATCAATAAGTCTTTTTTCCTGAAAGCATTAGCTCAGTCAAAACCTGCAAAGTGAGAAAAATGAAGGGTGTGACGCAGGGGGTCGACTCAGGAATGACTCTGCTCTCGAAGCCTGGCAGAAGCTCAGAACGGCACTATAGGCAAAATGAAAAGAAAATGGCCTACCTTATCGGTAATAAATCCAAACTCTGACATGCCTTATTCTGCTTTTGTCCTGCCGTCTGGCTCCATCTCAATAAATACAAATTTGCTCTCTCTCACACACACAAACATGCTGGGGAAATTACTTATCACACAAGAAAACGGTGTCTCTACCCAGCTGAGGACCTGACACACAGCTTCTCGAGGAAACCTGAAATATTCTCCTTCATGCCAAGGGGCCATTGATCAGTTTCTCCACACCACCAAGGGTCAGTCCTTGAAACTAACTCTCCACTATTGATGGACAGGTTATTTAAACACCACCAGGGTTGTGCCATACCGGAGCTGGCTGCTGGTCTGGAAACCAGACCACCTTTCCCAGGGTTTATATCCCAGGCTATTTATAGCCCAGGCTATCCCAGGCTTTAGGCCCTGTCTTGGGTACCTCCACATTGCCATTCTCATCCAAGTGCTGGAAAAGGTTAGCGGGACAAGTTCAGTATGATGTAAATACCTAACAGGGTTTTCAAAGAGGAACTAGATGTATCCAGCCAGCTCAGATGGCTGATAAAATGTGCTCTTATCTTCTCACTAAAGACCATGTAGATACAGCCTGGCACTGCTTTCATGCCAGTCAGGCTCAGTTTGCACTGTTTTCCAGCTCTCTTACTTCTACTGTGACTCTCAGGTTATATTTTTCCTTAAAATCACAGCTGGTGGATTATCTAATGGTATAAGGATCTCAATTTCTATGTATATTTGTTCTGAAAGGAATGTGTAAGCTTTAGGGATGTGGAGAAAAAGCTTGTAAATATAACAAATACCGGGAACGATAAAGTTCATAATTTTTGAAAACTTACTATTTTCATAGGGCTGATTCGGGATCTTTCAGTCCTGTGCAGTGCTGGGTTTGTGCGGGACAGGAAAGAAGCACTTACGAAACAGCTCGCCCTTGTGCCAGGCTGTGCGCTGAGCTCCCCCCCACCTAGTGAAGAAGGCTTCGCCCCTGCCCTGGATACGCTCTGAATTAGTGCAAGGCAACAGTGTCTGAAAAGTGTCCTGAGTTCAGTAAATAACTAGTTCAAAACTTGTTCCACATTATTGCTATGTGCTGCTGCTCTCTCTAGTTCCGTCTTTAGTTTTCCCCTCCTGTCTTGCTTCCTGCCTTCCCATCCTCTTTTGGCTTCTTTCCTTTCCCCGCCACCCCCATTTCTTCAGTTGCAATTAGCTCGATGCAGGGCCCGGCTCTGGCAGCCCTGCCGACGAGGGGCGACTGTGAGGAGAGGCGTGGGCTAACGCAAAGCCGTGTGCCTCCCACCTCACACAGCTCAGCTCTTCGAAACCAGCCTTCTCCAGCTGCCATCCAGTTCAGGGCTTGGGAGCCTCCCTGAGGAGGTGGGCAGCCTTCACACCCTCTGCATCTCATTTATTGTGGCTAAAAGTGGACGGGATAGGAATGGTTTCACAAGAACAGTACTGCTCTTCTGCATCTATCCAATTGCAGTTTTCTCTTTTTAGTGGGGGCAGCTGGAAGTCTTGGGAAGACCCAGGAGCACCCGGGTCTGAAGGACATGACCCCCTACAGACCTCTGTGGGGACTTGCCTGTATTTGTACAACCGTGGCCGGGGGGAAGGGATTTAATTCTTACTCAAAGTTTATTTATTCTAAATCAACACCATTTGCCTGTTTCTGTCTATGCATATCCCTGCTGCTCCCACAGTGCATTTGATAAAAAATTAAATGCGATTAGTCGAGGCCAGTTTCTCCTAGCAAATATCTCTAATGGCATTTCAAAAGGGATGGCTCATTGAATAAAACCCTATTGTAAGCTTCCTGAATGCTGACATGAAACAGCTGTGATTATTGCACCCTTGTGCGGTCCCCCTACAAAATTTGATGTTTGCCTGGTGTGTGTGGGATGCCAGCGCCGCAGATTTATGAAGGTGTACGATGACCAGCACTGACAGTATTTGCCAGCTTGAAGAAGAGGAGGCTCATTTAATTTTGCCAAGAGCTTCCCCTCATAAACAGCTTTGAGTAAAAAGCCAAATAGCACGTGGGGACTATTCATCTCTGCCTCGCATTAATTTAATTTTAAAGAGAAATCACTTCCTTGCAGGAGAATTTTCAAGGAATAGATACAGCTTGTTGTAAAAAGATGTCTGCGATGCTGCCAAAGCTTTTGTGGCATCAGTCCCTGCTCTCATGTACTTCAGTATGGCCAACAGCACGAACAAAACAACCAAGTGGCCATGCCCACAGCTGGATGGATGCAACGTGACGGGTCACCAATTAACGCTGTTATTACAAAGCCTGGAAGGAGACTACTGTAGTCTTAATTGCAAGCACCAGAAGATTTTTCAGGATCAAGGAGAAATAGAAAAAGATGATGTCTGATTCCTCCCTCAGGTTGACTTGTCTGGTCACACACATCATTAAACCTCAGTGCTGTGTCAAGGGAGATGGGAAGCTGCAGTCCAGGAAAGTACCCAATATCATAACACTTTTCTTATTTGTCAGAAAAACGGCCATCAAAGGTTACTCTGGGGGACAGTCAAGTGTGAGCTGCTTGTGGCCAGCCGGCCCTATGTGCCAGAGAGGAGGGGAGCAGCTGGGCTCGAAACCCTCTTCCCCCCTTCTGTGGACTGCAAAACACCCTCTCCTTGAGGGCCTGCAAAGAGCCCCGCCATCATCAAGCTCTGCTGAAAAGCAGGGACTGGTTCTGGCCCTTCCTCTTCCTCTTGTATGTCTGGGCATAAGCTGTACCCCATACTGTCTGAAACAGGACCTTACTGCTGGATACCTTATGCTTGATGCACTAAAGACATGATGCAACAATAATCTGATGGTTGGAACATATGGACTATATACATGCCCCAACACTGCACTTACAGCAAATCCTATCGAGAAAATACTGCAATAGATATAGGTTCATTTGGAGGAATGTGAGTCAGCAGTGCCTTCCTCTGCAGGGGAAGACGCTACAGTCGAATATAAACCACAGAAACTACCCATTTGTGCTTTCCCTGACCTCTATCAAGCATTCACATTGCACCTGAGGTTTCAGTCATTCTTGGCAGAGAGGAACCTGGATCACCAAATTTAGAGAAATTCAGAGAAAAAAAATAAGGAAGGATCCAACCCATGGTTTCACAAAACCTACAATAAGGAGGTCCCAAATGGGTGATGTGACTTTCCAGGACTTTCTGCACTAAAAGAGTGCTTTTGCCAGCTTCCTACCTGGTGGAAAGATTAAAAGACGACTTGAATGTGAACCCTTACAGCTACTCATCTTTCAAGAAACAGAATGAAGGAACAAAGATAAAACCTAAAAGAGCTGTCTAGCATCCACTTGGTGACTACTTCAGTTTTAAGGTCTTTGTCACTCTGCTATTGATTTAAGTCTGTGTATCCTTTTGAATATTAGTATGGCTAGCAAGATAGCAACATCATACATAAAAATGTTCTTTACTCCAGAACAGATGAAACTCCCAGTGGTAAAAGAAGATTTAGGTATCTCTGAAGATTTCTTATCGCTGTGCAACATAACTCTCTAATGGTTCAGTGCCTTGGAGGGTCATCTGAGATCACTTATCACATAAATCAAATAGGTGGCAGGCTATAAGAGTGGAAGCCTATAGCAATTTCATGTCTTTACTCGCAGACATCAAATCTATCTTTTAGGCAGACTATAGAGGAGATAATATGCCACTCCATTTAAGCCACTGAAGAAACTCAAATCTAGGTATTAACCAATTTTAGGAAGCTGCTCCTAGTCTTGACTGCACCACAATTATCTTGGGAAATGACTGGGTTTAAATCCTAAAACATGGACTGCAGACCCTGGTCCTGGTTCTAATTTACGCTAAGGCTTCTGTAAATCACTCTGGCAATGGAAGGGAGTGTCAGAGCAAGTGAAAGTCCAATATACTTTATGTCCCATTTACATAATCAGGGTGGTGTAAAGTGGCTCCACTGTAAAAATGACAGTGAAGGTCTACCTTTCCCTGAATTCAATGAGGAGCACAGTTCTCCCACTGCGCTTTTCTTCCACGTTACTCCTTTCTCTTTATTTCTGTGCTGCTAACGCAGGTTACATGCATGTAACTGAGAGCAGGCGCAGCCCCGCCGCTCAGAAGTGGAGAAGCTCATCCTCTGTCAGGGGGTCTCAGAAGGAGCCACCTCAGCCAGGTGCCAAAACTGGCTGTCAAACCCCACGTCCAGCCAGGCTGTACCCTTGTGGTTGGAAGCCACGACAGATGGCTCCTTATCCGCTCTTCCTCCACCAGCGCAGTGGACAGCCTGTATGCAAAGGGTGATCACGATCCCCCTTCACAGCTCCTACCCTAGAAGAATTTAGTATTTCCGCAGTAGCACTCCCCGATCTGCAATTTTCACCACTGAGCTGACCCTTAAAACATGCACAACCAGGGCTCATCCCTGTGTTTGCTTCTTTTCTCTGTGAGTGAGAATTTCCATTTAAGGAAAAAAAAGAAAAGCGGGCTCAGAGCTAGCTGTAAAAATATCCCTTCTGACACGTGCGAAGGTGTTTCTGCCTCCCCAAGCCTGCAGCGCGGCACTCCCTGGGCCTCTGCTGTAGCTCAGGGCGCACAGGAGTGCGGGCACCGAAGGGCCTTGCTGGAAGCTGAGATGATGAAACTGCAAAGTTTCCAAGTCCTGCAGGAGAAGATACGGTATTTCTGCAACAGAGATCCTGTCTTTTATATAACCCTATTCTTCCACAAATGTAAAAAAGTACTGCATCAGTTAATTGCATGAAAACGTTCAGCAGTAAGACGACCTTTCAGGACAAATGGGAAAAAACCAGTCTTTTCCTCTTTATTTCCATTATTAGTGGGCAAGTTGAGGCATTGCAGGAGTAGCACCATTACCGGCTTATTGTACTCCTTGGCTTGTGGTTAATGTGGGGGAATAGTCGTGCCCGTAGCACAAAACCCGTGACAAATACTGGCAGCACTGCTGACAGCCCAAGCAGAAAGACAAGGGAGTTCACGAGTAGCACAGCCATTCCTGGAAGAGTGGCAAAGATTTACGAGAAGGAGCCTCCACGGGCCAGGTCTGTGGATAAACTGTGGATCTGTTTTTGTGTTGTCACCCAGAATTTACGTGACTGTGAAGGGAAAAACCTCCCAGACCTCCACTAACAGGACAAACAGGTTGCGTGCCACACGTCAAACTCAGCCTTGATACGAGCAGTGGAGAAGCATGGATTTGAATCCGTTTACACCAGAACAATGTTGCCCTTCTGAGCATCATTTTACAGATGTGTTTATGATATAGGGGGAGCCATATGGCACGAAAGGTTTAAACATTTAATCTCACTTAGCTTCAATACACTGCATATACAGAAAATTGGAAGCCCAGCAGGAAAATGCCAGCTTTCATTCTCACTTAGTCGTGATTAACCTTTATGAGCTCGCTCCGAGGTTTGTCACCTGCGCAGACCGTCAGGGCAGGCAGGCTGCGAAAGCCCCGGCGTTCTGCTCTGGCCAAGGCACCGCCGTCCCTGAGCTCGAGCTCTCCAAGGGCTCCGCTGCCCAAAATGTGGGCTCTCCCAGCTGAACGGAACTGCACCCTGTTCCGTATCTTCCCCCACACATGGGAAGTGTAGAAGGGACTATAGGGAGTGAATGAATGACCTGAAGGGACTCTCCCTCTTCTCTTCCTGCCATTGCGCTTCTTTGCACTGCTCAGGTGGGTCAACTTTAGAGCAGGCGTGCACCGGCAGACAGATGCAAAGCAAATAGCTGATAGGTATCTCACTTGGCAAATATGCTCTTTCTCATTAATATTGATTCCCACACACAAACACTTTAGCTATATTCACTGATTGCATTACCATTGCAGAAGTGTAATTAACAAATTAAAAGGGAGGATTGTGATTCAGTTTAATTTGGGGAAAATCTTAAAAAAAAAAAAAAAGTCTGATGTTTGAGGATCATTCCCCTCTGCTATTCATTTTAATGCCTGGGACATGCTCTAAGAGAAATGCTTTCATCAAAATAAACATGTCCTGAGGATGCTGCAGTATTGGCATACACAGGTACTTGAAGAAGCATCAACGAGACAAAAAATAAACAAATGAAAGAAATCCTGACAGATGCTAAACAAGATACTAGATTGCAAATGAAGGTGTATCAACATGGAGAGAGGGAGGGGGAAAATGCCAGTTGGAAGCTGCTCAGATTGATCTGAGAGTGCCAGCTTATTCACAGAAACTTATGAAAAGCAACAGAGAACATGCACACCATCAGCCCAGGTGAAAGCCAGTGCCACAAATATTTGTGGAAGGAGGGAAGGTAGAAAATCTTGCTGCCCTTCCAGATGCTTGTATGATAAAAAACCCCAGTTCCACTAAGTAAATCAACATTCGCAAGAGCAGTCAAAACTCCTGAGCCAAAGTTTGACTGCTTTTCTCTCCAAAAACCAACTGAGCACACCTGGAAGAATGGCTGCAAAACAGTATCTACTTCCCCTCCCATCTCCTGTGAAAAACACCTTTCAGGTGATCTAATATTATGAGAAACCATAATCATTAAGGATTGATCATACTAATATAATTTTCTGGATGGCTTATTAACCTACTAAGACATGTTTTTCTCTACTTCCCTTCATTAGCGACAGCAATAATTAGGTAAGGACAGAGTAGCAAAATTGATCATACGCTACTGCCGAAGGGGACAGAGAATGTATCATGGACATTTAGCATAATGTTCTCCAAACCTGAGATGCATTAATTATATTTAGTAACGCAGCTATTTTCTGCCTTTGATGGAAAGAATCCATTACTGGAGATACTGTGTAACAGAAGCTTACTTTTCACCTATTCCAAAATGGAATTTTCTTTTTTCTTTAGAATTCATATTACAAAACAAAACGAGAAAAGAAAACATTGTGGTCTCAAGTATCTCCTGATACCATGTCCTTTTCCTATTTCAGTCCTGACTACCCATCTCCTCAGGAAAGCGGTGCTTTGACAGCAGAGTGGCTACAGAGCTCTGGCTGGGAAGCAAATAAGTGAGTTACACTGTCACCTCCAGGACAATAATCCCCAGGGACACTTTCCTTATTTTTTTGCGTCGGCTTCAGGCAGCCTTCCCCCATCTGCCACCAGAACAAAGAATCTGTAGTTTACACTTAGGCAGCACCACCCAGAATACACATACAATCACATTCAGAAATGTTATAAATTTACAGAGATGGCGGAATAGCAGCTGCACTCTGAGCCCACGTTAAGGTCCACCTTCTCTGTTTGTAACATCAACAGCAGAAGCACCACCAACGTGGGGGCTGGGGGAAGACGGATCAGCCATACGGTGTGTGCTGCCCATCACCTTCCCGACCAGCGACCCCAGTGCCACCACCCCAAACGCCGCAGCAGCCCCCCTGACCCTTGAAAGAGAAACTGCCAGTTAAGTGGTGACCCCGGTCATGGTGAGGACGTGTGGAGACAGGGACCAGTGTCAGCCCACAATGGGGTCGCCAGCTCGACCTGGCAGCTCCACCAGACCGGCAGCCTGAACCTTCCCGCACCACCCTGCCCGCGCGGGAAGCACATGTCAGCGCGAGAGCGACAAAGGCAGCGCCGCGATGATGAATTTTTACATGCTTTTTTAAATGCCAGCGACTGGCTTTCCCTGAGCTCTCCCCCCATGTGAGCAGCAGGCAGCTTTCTGTAGATAAAAGCATTACAGGGAGCTGAAAAGAGTTGACATTACAAACTTGGCACTCCAATGGCACGTTGCACAAACAGGGAAAGGGAGGATCTGCCAGAGTGAGAGCCAGAGATAATATGAAAAGCATAAACCCAACATATTGACCTTATTTAAGTCCAAACAGCATAACGCCAGGATACTTAACGCAAAAATGTCGAAAACATTCTTTATTCCACACACACATGAATGTTTTCTTTAAATATGCAATTCACTTGATATCTGCAATCCCCCCTCTTCAGATGCAAAATCCAAAATAATGATTATATCAGTCGTTGCTTAATACATTCAACTGTGGCCCTGATTTTCATGCATGAATGGTCATTTACATATCATTACCCATCATGCCATCCACTCAGATTTTTCTTTCTAAATAGAGTAATACATTTAAAGTTGTCATTTTAAAATAAAAATCCTTAAAAAGGGGACTTTAATTTCTCGTTATCTTATCTGTGCTCTTAGCGGCTAATAGACCAGAATATTAAAATGGAAAATTCTCAGTGTGTGTGACAACTGCCACAGTGAGAAGATCTTAGAGAAGAGGCAACTATCCAGGGATTTTTCTCAAATTTGGGAATACAGATAAATAGCAACAGAAAATCTGAAGCAAACCAACCAGAAGCAAAACAGTAATTATCGTATGTTCTTCTGTTTTCCTAACACAAGTCCTTGTTGGGGACAAAGTTAGTTCCATGTTAGGAAAGTCTCTGTGGACATGAGGGGTAGTTAGAAGCTTTGCATGAATAAATTACAATTTTTCAATTAATACTGTCCATGCCCACAATAAAGGAAAGACTTTTCCCCCCCCTCCTTCTGCTACTTTTAAAGTAATTTTCAGCTATGTTTAATTAGGAAATTTCTCTACAGAAGGGAATGTGATAGAAGATTAATTCTCTATTTCCTCACCCACTGTGTCAGTAGACTCAAGTGGACACTATAAACCCCAGTTAAATACGACAAGGATGATCAAGCACGGAGCTCCTTTCAAGAGGTCGCGTCCGCAGACTGTAGATCTCATTTCGAAACAATAGAAACGAGTTAGAAAATGGTATCTCTCCATGGCGCAGCGCCACAGAGGAACGATTACAAGTGCTTCATGGTGCGAGGGTTCACCATGCCGGCTGAGAGGGTTTGCTATCACGGCTAATGATACCCACGCCACCAAGTGAGAAATAGCATTTCTACAACCACTGATGTTTTGGGTCTTTTTCTCCTCTTCACCACTAATAATTATTCCTCTAGTAGTCACATCCTATTTTACATCTTTTATGACAAGTATGAAACAGCAATTAAACAATAAATAATGAAATGTTCGCTTGTGGGCAATATAGTAAAGAGTTTGGTGAGTTTTTTTGAAGGGAATAGACAAAGTGCATAAACTGTGTTTGTTTTTAACGAACAATGAAGGGAACGAACTATTTACCCTCAGGACATAAAATCCTATGAATGGTGTATCGCTGCCAATGCTGAGTAAATATCGGGTTAATGCTTTTTTAAATTGAAATCCAAGGCAGAGCAAGAACAATTATTTAGAGGAAACTCAGACCTACACGATACTGGAAGATACAAGACATCTCTTTGACAGAGAGGGTAAACAATTTTCTCAGAAGTTTTATTAATGGAGTAGCTGAACATCAAAACAGAAAAAGCATCAATGATTTAGACAAGGAAACACAGACTTGCAGCCTAGTAGAGACCGAGAGCCTTGTGCATTGATTAACTAGGACCAGATTGTTTTAATACAATAGGAGTTGTCAGTACATACCTCCTGGGGACAGGAAAGGTCAAAACAGGACAACTGGCAGAAAAAATGTGTAATGCAGAACAAATCTCACTCCCAATTTTATCTGGGCTTACAAAAAAATAAATCAATACTTCGGCTAGTCCAATGTCTATTTATCCCCCACCCACCCCATTTAGGTATCTTTTTAAGACATTCTTATCCCACTCTGCTTGATGTTACTCTGGTTTCATGTAGAGCTCCCACAGAGTATTTAAGAAGGGGCAGCCACCTTTGCAGAGTCCAAGGGAAAGCTGCAAGGATGACACGATTCAGAAAACATGACCTCAGTGGTGAGCTTAGGGGAATGGAAATTTTTTACTTGGGAAAAGAGAAGATTGAAGAGAGACTAGTCGTCTGATATAAAAAGGAATGTTAAAAAGGCTGCTATAAAAAGAAGGATAATCAATTGTTCTCCACATCTACTATTTCTGAGACAAGAAATAATTGATATAATTTACAGCAAAGGAGATTTAAGTTAGATATTAGGAATTTTTTTTCCCCAACTTCTAAGAATTACCACGCGCCAGAACAGGCTGCACCAGGATGAAGCTTGTGTGCTCAGAAGTGGCTTCTGAGACTGGACCACACAAATCTCAGCAAGGGACAGTCTAACTATAGTTGTTCCTATCAGACTTGAGAAGGATGGATAAGATCATCAGTTGAAGCTACTTCCAGAACTATGTGCCTACAACTACACCATCTGTTTTCTCCAAGTCAGGCAATGGCTGGGCTCCATACTTATGCATGACTCAGTCTTCACTTGTACAAATTCCCGCTGAACTTAGGGGCATTTTTTGGTAATGTAATTAAAATGTCTTCATGGTGGCTAGGTGTGTGATGCCTGCCCACGTATGAGGCCAGTATACATTTCTGCATTATCTCTAGAAGTCCCTGACTTCTGCAAATTTGGAGGATTTTGTTGCACCAAGGACCAAGTGGAACATCTCCCTTATGAGGAAAGGCTGAGGGAGCTGGGTCTCTTTAGTCTGGAGAAAAGGAGACTGAGGGGTGACCTCATCAATGTCTTCAAATACGTAAAGGGGGAGTGTCAGGAAGATGGAGAGAAGTTGTTTTCAGTGATGACCAGTGATAGGACAAGGAGTAATGGATGTAAATTGGAGCATAGGAGATTCAAGAGGGATATCAGGAAGAATTTTTTTACTGTGAGAGTGACAGAGCACTGGAACAGGCTGCCCAGAGAGGTTGTGGAGTCTCCTTCACTGGAGACATTCAAAACCCGCCTGGACGCGTTCCTGGGTGATGTGCTCTAGGTGACCCTGCTCTGGCAGGGGGGTTGGACTAGATGATCTTTCGAGGTCCCTTCCAACCCTATGGTTCTATGATTCTATGACCTTGTGGACAAGATTTTAGCTCCTCCTCTGATCCTGAAGAAGTAGAGGAGCCAACTGCATCTTCTTCCTCCTTCAAGAGAGAAGCTTCTTTTCTTAGACATGTTGGTTTGAAAATATTTGTTCCAGTTGACCAAGTTTTTCTTCCATTACAATAAAATACCTTTTAGAGAAAAGGCATAGGTCTCTTTAAAGGGAAAACTTTTAAAAAAAATTTGTTAAATGGGTTGCAAAATGCACATTAATACAGAAATACCAACCATGTACTGCATTTCCCAGAGCAGTCAGCAGTGAGCTTCCAGTGTTATCACTCAGCTTGTCTCTACGTAGGTGACAGCCAGGGAGGCCACTGGTCGGAGCAGAGGTCCTGCCCTGCCACCCTCACTCCAAACCGATGCTACCCATCATGGACTCTGCAGCGGAGGGAACAAAGCTCCTCCTGCCAGCTCCAAATCTGCAGACGGCAAAGCTGGCCGTCTCGGGGAGCCCTACTTTTGTCCAGAGCAGACTGCGACTGCCCAAACGTGTGTCAGGAGCCTCAGTGGCCCATGCAACAGCCGAGAGTCATGCGGCACAGAGGGCTTGTAGCCACCTTTGTTCTGTGTCCCTTGGAGCTGCGCTTTCTGTGCCGCATCTGCCGGAGGCACAGCACAAAATCTGTCCCCTCTGTTCCCGTTTCCAAGGAGCGAGCAGCCCTTTTAGAGCAAAGCCAGTCTTCAGAGGTCCCTCAGCCTCTGCTGTTCACAGCTAGTGCCCACGCTAGGTAGCTGCCTAGGTACACACTTAGGGGTGTGCTTTTTTCCCCTTCCTTCACATAGGAAAAGCTATGTGAGCAGTTGGGCCTGGGGCAGAATTACAGTTTATTTGCATAGTGATAACCGAGCCTTTCAGAAAGGAAAAATAAAGCCATGAATCAGAGGTCTGGACATACCCATCTGTCATATCCAATAAGCACACGTGTGCCATGTGAATGCCTGGTCACTCTTCTAATTAGCTGTTAAAGCTGAATGGGCAATTTTCAGCTGTAAGTGCATGAAATGCATGAACATTTTAATGATGTACAGAACAATTAAGAATATTACATGCACAGTTTCTGATCACCTGGAGGTTTTCTCTCTACTTAGCGTTGGGGGAATTCAACCTCTTTAACCCTATTAGAGCAAGAAGACACAGCTGGAGTCAGGAAATGGGGAGCTTAATAAATCACAGCAAGGCAGGCTCTTTTTAAAATGCAACTTTTCCTTCCAAAATCTCTTAGATAATGATGGATAAATAGTCTGCAGTGAATTCTGATGGAAAAAAAAAGAAAGAAAGGCCATAATAATAAATGTGTCCCATGTGACAGCTAGGAAAAATAAGGGGGTTCTGATTCAGGTCCTGTTCTAATCAACGGGACTCTCTTTGTTACCTCTGCTAACAATCACATTAAACCCTTTACGTTTGGCTGAGTAGACGCAGCACAGAGAGAAGAAGCAAGAAAGCCTAGTCCCTGAAATGGCAGCTAAGCATCAGGTAAGCCACCTGAACTCCTCCTGCCTGATGCAGTAAATCTGTATGCATGAATACATACAGAATGCATACAGATGGTAGGGATGCTATTTCAGCAGAGAGCACACCCCTTGTGTCTTCCCCGCAAACATGTGAAGAGGGGATCTGGATTAAAAAAAAATAAAATATCACACAGAAGGCCATCAGACCCTGTAAGCGTAACCAAGCGTCCCAGTGTGGAGGGCAAAAGTCTTAACGTTATCACATATTAAGTATTTGCAATAGAAGATGCAAAGTTGTTCTTGCCCAAAACACCATGTAAATTTGGCTTCAGGAAACCCCCCAGGATAAATTCCATCTGGCAGATGCCAGTCTAAAACGTAAGAAATGCCGTGGCCTTGGATGTACAGCATGGTGAGGGAGGAGGAAATGCCTCCCACCTCACAGAGGGAAGGCTGGCTTTCAGGTCCCCTCAGGTGGGTGCCCACTTGACTTCAGCAGCGCGGAGCTGACTCCCAACAAGTGGGGGCCAAGCTCTGGGTGGTCACCATGAAAATTTCTTAGGAAACGTTAACTAGCGTATGGTACATGTGGGTATGTTTCTCTGCAAAGCCTGTTCAGAGTAGAAGAAGCGTAAACATCACCTAATCTAACCACTGCTTTCATGTACCTTATTTTACACTGAATTGCTATAAACTATCCCCATAGTATTTTGTTGTAATTACATGCAGTAAAAGGAAAACTGGGTAATTACCTCCGATTCTGCAATAATATTTCCACATTAAAATGTAAGTGCAAGGTGCATAGCTCGTGTCCGTGTTTTAACCATAGGAAGAACAGAAGACTACTCATTTGAGGGGAAAACCACACATTAAAAACCTCTCTGCCAGCTACCAGTGGTCCAGGGCTGTTACAATTTAGGCGGGGGGTCTGCCTCTGCTTATAACTCTGTTGACAGCAATGCCTGGTTTTAAAAGCAACTGCGTGAGTCTCCAAAGGGTGTTTATCCTCCCTGGGAGCCTGGTAACCCCAAAGGGTGCAGAGGTGAGCTTAAGAGACCAGTTACACCTGGAGAAACCAGCTTTCTGACCCCGGTCCCCCCGCAGGCCACGAGCTGGGATTAAGAGGGGCTGCTGACCCCTCACGCCGTGGTCGGGCAGCAATTGAAAACGTTGTGGGGGAAGATGGAGCTGGATTAGCCGTATTTCACCTCCAGAGGATTGTCTTCCACGTTGAAGGATTTTCAGTCTTTCATGAGCTTTTGCGCTTCATTTAAGCCCTAAATAAAGCACAAATAGCTCACGGGAGTAAACTTTACTCTCTACCTGTCAGAATAATTTCCTACCTGAATTAACTTGTGAATACACTTTAAAAAAAAACCCCACAGACACATCTTCTCTGCAGCCTGATTATTTGCCTGCTTTATTTTCAAAACTTCTTTTTATGTCGCTTTTCCATTTTGGGTGCGAGAGGAATGACATTAATGGACTGAGAGAGTGTAGAGTAAATGCAGGCTCCGACTTTGTGTGGTGTATGTGATCTGGTTTACACAGCCCCCCCTCCTAGCCACGGCTCTTTGCTTAATCGTACTCCCACGGGCTCTGCCTGCCCAATTTCTCAGCACCTGCGTGCTTTGCAGATATACTTGCAATGAATTCCTGCTGTGGGAGCCGCGAATCCTCTCTTATCATTTTGCATCCGGACGGGCTACGCAAGCCCCCCCAGCCTTGCCTGGCTGAGAGGGAGGAGGAACTTTCAGGATGCCCCATCACGAACCTCAGAAAGACAAACTTCAAAGAGCAAAAAATGGAAGAAAATTAAAAGGAAGAAAAGAAGGAATACGAAATGTTGGTTAAATACCGCCACTTGAGATGCAGATAATGAGAAATGACAAGAGGATAACACTGAACAGACATGGGTGGTTCAAGCTTTGTTGGGAGAGGCAGGGACCGCCTCGGTCCCTTCCGGAGGGGTGGTCCCATCCCTGCCCGTACCCCCGGCAGCCCCACCGAGTTAATCACCTCCAGACAGAGGCAATTAATCAAACCCACCCGAATCTCTGACCCACCATCTGATAAGGCTTCTTGCAGCTTTACAAAACTTGGTGCCTGGTTCGCATTTCTCCAGTGATTTCAAACAAGAACCTCCTGGTGCCTCCCATTTCCCGGGGGGAGCAGCAGCACCAGAAGGCAGCAGCAAGCCCCCGACGCCTGCTAGCAGCTCAGGCCATGCTCTCGGCTCCAGGCGGCATCACCCTTCTGATTGCGTTGGACAAACAAATCATAAACAACTACCAGTTTTGATTTCTTTCTTTCATGTTTCTTTTCAGTCTCAACACCCATGGGGGGACCCATTCAAGGACGGCACAGGTTTTTGCATCACTGCTCAAGATCCAGACAGGCCACAAAATCTTGGCCACCCAAACCAGCGCTGACGGCTGTTTTCTAAGATAACTATGGATGTATGAAGTTTGCAGATGGCTTTGCTTTTGGGCAGAGCAGAACTCTTCCTCTACCCTCCAACTTTTTGGTGAGAGCATCAATAACATGCCAAGGACAGATGCAGAAGCCAGGAGAGAGCTGATGGGCAGCAGCAGGCTATCTGAGAGGATCTCAGCCGCAGGACTCAACCAGCATCTACCAGATGCTCTGCCTAGCTCCGTGTTATCACGTTATTAATGAAAACAGAAATTGTCTCTTCCAGCCTTATTATCACAGGTAGTTTAATCAAAGAGCTAACAAAGCAAGCAGGGAAAATGCAGCCATACATTGCGCTATTCCAAGGAAGATGCTTTAGAGAAACCTCCAGTGCCTCAACAGTCGGTGGCTGAGCTGACTACAAAGCGGGTGACCTGTCGCTGCCAACGCCATGGGCTGGTTCCAGGCGCTAAGCCCACAAGGGTCTTTAAGTCCTCGCTAGAGCATTCAAAACCCCATAGCAGAGCATGAATTGTGGTTCTCTCTTCTCTCAAAGAACCTAGTGTTTATCGTTCTTAATTCAGCCACAGCCTATTTTCGCCACATCCCACCTTCTTGCTGGGAGCTGGCTTCACTTTCTTTGCTGCTTCACAGAGGCACAATGCCTCCCCTGTGGGGTTTGGGTAGCAAGGGAAGGCAAGGGATCATTCTTCTCAAAGACCTTCTCCTAACTTGCAAATTCCCACAGAGTTTTTTCTTTCTTTGTTCATATTTCTAAAATGAGATTATTTTATGGGTAGCATCTCCCTAACACCTGAGCACCTTCATGGTCTTCCACTGTGCCTGTCTGCTTTGTTAATGCTGCCGTCTTCCTAACAATATTTCTGTGCTGAAATGAAATTCACACACTTTGCATCCCCTGAACAGTAAAAGACTTTTCAGGGGATAAAATATAATTGCTTGGTGCATCAAGCATGATTGATCCCTCTGCATTTCCTGGTAATTATCCTCAAGAACAGTGTGCATTAGACACTCTCTGCTATCGGAAGTAGTGTCTAGGGTCTTGTGGTCAGGTTCACTAAAATACTCCCGGCATTATGTGACCTATAAGATATATATGCATATCCTACTTAAGTGCATTCCATTTTGCTCTTGCATTTGCATCTGATCAAAGGGAAAACGTCCATAAAGCTATTCTACCACACTACCATTGTTTAGAACATGTAAAAAAAAAAAAAATTAAAAAAGTCCAGCATTATGCTTTCTATTGGCAACTACATTTTTTCTTACTAGTTTTATTCTTGCCTTTTACATTATATATTTACAAACAGAAGTCATATTTAGACTTGATTCTGAATATTAACCTTTACAGAGCATCTATTTTTCCCTCTGCAAGCATAAGTTTTTTGATGGTTATTTTTCATTTACAACATAAATAGATTAACAGACGTTACACAGTATCAGAAAGCTTCATCTCAGCTTTGGGTCATGCGTGCCTGTAGGATACGCACCTATCTTTTCCCCATTTCTTACGCACCATCTATATCTACTGGTCGCCACTGCCTCTCTGACAGGTCCAGAATAGATTATTCTTGCTCTGAACTGATCCCTATTCAAATACAGGGTCTGATGCTGAAATATATTACTGCTTACCCAGTAGTACTATTACTTCAGCTTTTGCTTTGAATCACATTATTTCTGATCCTTCTGCAACAGTGGCAAACCTAAGCACCTGAGTAAATGACATCCCAAATCATTTCTGCTCCTTCACCATTGCCAAGGTAAAACAGTGTACCTGCTTTACGCTTGCTTCTCTAATATTTGGTTCAGAAACCTATCAAAGCCAACAAGGACATTAAGTGCTTTAAAAATGTCACAATCAGCTGCAAACATTCTTGACAGGCCATAAACACCATGTCTTTGTGAGCTACTTTTCCCTCTTGCTATGAGAATCCAAATGGGTGGATCTAAGTAGTCCAATCAGATGAGATCTAAATCACATCAAAGGTATCATTAAAAAATGGAAAAAACAGTACAGGTCCTTCTAGGAGACATTCAATTTCCTGTAGCCTATCCACATTCTTTCTTTGCACTATTTTGGCTTGAGATCCCAGAGACTTGACCAAAGTTCATTGATTTATTCCCAGAGTCTTTGGTCAGGTTGTTCCATTTTCTTAATTTATCTTTTGCAACTGGCCTCATGCCAGCAAATGTTCGCCAGCAAACCTATATAAAGTTTCAGTGCCCTGTTCTCTGCTGTGCACTGTGCAAAAGGCCAAACCTTACTGATATTCCCCCTTTCCATGCTGCTCTGGCTGAGCAGCCGCCAGCCTCCCTGTCTGCCCGTGCTCTCCAGCACGCCCATAAACCAGTCCCACAATCCTGAATAGGCCTCATGACACCACGGCTTCTTCCTTAATTGCTTCCACAAATTTTAAACATCACTATTGCCTCTTAACTTTTGAGTTAGATGGGAAGGAGTGAACCACAACCTCCACCGACTACTCAGAACATGGTATTTGTTGCAGATCTATTTTTTCAGACCACTTAAGTACACTTGTAATTCATAGCAATTTTGTACCCTGCCTGCACAGAACAGGCTAAGGGGTGCAGATAAAGCTTTCATGCTATTGCTAATACATTTTTCTTCTCTCTACGTATTCTAGTACCCATCCCCACGCCTTAATTGGGTTTGGGATTTTAGGTGCTGAAATTATTGTTTCCAGGACTAGGCAGCCATTTGTAACCTTTAAAGGTAACTCTTCTGTTACCAGTTGAAGAATCTTCTAGAAAAGCTCAGAAGAGAAATAACGATGCCATCTTGACTTAACGATGTCATGCTGATACGTGGTAGCGGATCCCACCATTATCACACAAGGGCTAAGTGCCACAAACCCACACCAAAGAGCTCATCTGCTGAAAGGGTGACACTGGAAGTGTCCCTTGAGCCCAAGGACATTTATTCTGGCAGGATGACTATGGTAACCAAAATGTAGCTACCGCATTCTCATTTACCTGTCATCTGCTTTCAAAGCTGCTGAACGCCAGAGAAGAACTCAGCAATAGCATAATGGAAACACTTACTCCCATGCACACGTCAACCACCAGGGCCAGCCAGGTAAGTCCTGAGGTAGAGGGAAGGGGTGGCTTTGCACAAGAGAACAATGGTTTCTGGGTGCTGAAGGCAATGGAATGGGAGAGAGGATGGTTTTGATGACCGTTCACAGTGTCCCTCTGGCTCTTCATTGCCTTTTTGGCTCCTAGCTTTCTACTGCAACATGTCTTGTAGCTATATGGTCCCAAGTGAGCATCTTAAATATTTGCATCTATCTCCATGGAACATCTCCTAGAGAGAAGAGTATCACTGTCCACATTGCCTATGAAGAGACCTAAGCACGGAAGCTACGCTGAGGCTGCCGTTGTGTGCGCACTGTCGTGCTGGGGTGTTCCCACTGCCCAGCTGTTAGCTCCTTTCTGAGGCCACAAACCTGGATTTTCTTACTTTGCACAGACTGAGTGGAGGGGCTCAGATTATGCCCCGTATGCAATCCTTATACAGGGACAGGACGGTCTTTGGGAGTAAGATTCTGAACTCAACTTTGCAAAAGTCCAGGCTAATGCTCTCGCCACCAGCCAGCATTCCTCTTGAAGATTAGTATCCCAGTGTGGAGCAGAAGGCTTTGTAGAAGACAGGGCTTGTGGTGATGAAACAGCGTAGACGTTTCACAGACAGGTAAGAAGAAATTACCATGGCAACACCACACGACTTCATTAGAGGTGGAAGAGCTCTTTTCAGGAGAGTGGCAAGTTCTATACCGTCTAATGCAAACTGATCTTTGTGGCTACAGCTGGAGAATACCTGAGAGAAATAGGTGGGTGTGTAGATAACTGGAAAATTGGCCTATACTGCCAAAGCACACCAAAAGCACAGTATAAAAGGACAAAGAATAGAGAGTTTCCATCGTCAGGTTTTGGGGGAACAATGCTAGCTACACCAAGATTTGTGCCTTGCCCACCTAAATAAGGCTATATATCTTCACCTGTTAAAACTTCTGACACGGTAAGTTCAACTGTGAAGTTCATACTGCTACGAATATTGCTTTTCTAAGGCCATCGAGGATACTGCCAGCAACCTAATAAATTTATAGCAAATACATCCAGGCTTACTGTAGCAACACTGTCTGGGTAGCAGTTTTGCATGCTCTGAATACAAGTGGCTATTAAGAGGACTAAGAGCAAGAGTTAATTACGGTATTTAAAAAAAACACCACAAACCTCTGCCTCTCTTTCATTTCACAGACTTCAGCATTTTGGGAAGCTAGGCACATAGTTGAGTAAATAAGCCTTGTGGGCTCAATTTGAACCCTTTGTAGAAATGAAGGAGGGTGAGTACCATATTTCCTCGGGTAGGGAAGGAAAAGTCATCACATTAAGGAAGGGGGTTTGGCTGTGTCTGAATAAAACCCCGCTGCCACTGCATGTATCGGAACATGATCTAAAATCAGATTTGCAGTCGTGCTGTCAGGAAACTGAAGAGATTGGTTGCTTGTTTTATGAAACTCCTGATGTCCTTCCCTCTCCCTGTCTGCTCCAGTCTCACCAGAAAGCAGCATGATGGATGGGAGAAGGTCTCCCTGCTCCTGCAAACCCCTGCAGTGGAGGCTGTGGGCAGGCTGTCACCTCTGCCTGTCATTCCTGCCAGGGAATTCCTGCCATTCCTGCACTCCAAAATACCCCCTGTGCCAAGGGGCCCTGATTAGCCCCACATTCACCACAAAGCCATTGTTATCCTTGCTTCTTGGGCCGTGATTGTTACACCCGAAGGTCCTCTAGAGACATTTATAAGCTGTGTCTCAGATAATATAATACTGCCTGTTGAGTAGCAGTGCTCTGCAAGACAGGAGACAGCACTGCCTGGAAAATGCCTGCACCCCTTCTGCAGGCAGCGGATCTGCTGGGCTACACGTAAGCCCTACAGAACGATGCGCCAGTTGGACACATCAAATACCAAACTCGTTATGTGCCTGTGAAGAGGGGCCACCGGCTCATGGCAGAAAAAGGTAAGAAAACTTCTCCAGTCTGTGCACGTGAAAGTCGGAAAACTTTCAGACTTTCTGGATGAAAGGCATTTTTAAGCATCGTCCCTCTGAAGAGACTGGCAGAATAAAGACACTACCGGAGCACTCTAGCTTTCTACTCTCAAACTCCCCAAAGTCCACGGGGAGCACCGCGCTGCCTTTGGTCAGCTTTGGATCAAGCCACAGATGCCAGCAAAAGCCATCCCAAGGGTAGCATTGCTTGTGCTGGTGCAGTCTGCCCACCAGAAAAAAATCAAGAAGTACAGAGAACTATCTGAAGGGAAAATAACCCTGAATTCACACTCGGGCAAAGCACAAAGCTTTGTCTTTATTACCCCTCTCCCTAAGCAGATCTTTTCTTTTCTCTTTCTCTCTCACCCTTGAATTTCCTGTTTGTTTTCTGGGGACGCAGGCAGGTTTTGACTCTCACAGTAGATATTACGCAGAGAACAATAAACAGGTGATTTTCTCCTTCAGTTGCCTGAAACTTTCCTTCATGTTTCATTACAAGCACATACAGCCTGCTCACAGCACACACGGCACAACTTGAAAAGAACGGCGGGTCGAAGTATCTCACAGCAGAATATTACTGTGGACTTAGCACTAATTCCAGCTTTATTCCTTTCCTAATTCCTGTATCACACAGCCTTATCTACACAGATAAAGCCCCTTGAAGTGCACTTGCTTTGATGCACGGATGGAAGACTTCTGTCAAGAAAATGTAAGATTTGCTTAGAAAACAATCACTGCTATATTTAGACCACAGTCCATTCCAAACCCCCCTGACAGGTTTCAGTGCAAACAAGCAAAGGCTTCCCTTGGCTGACTACAGAAGTTATGTTTAAGACAGGCCAGCAGTCTACCAGGGTGATGAATTTTAACCTCTTGCAGTATTTCGAGCATGGCCACGGTCTCTTAAAGCTACCACCGCCATTACCAGCACCGTATTTGCACACCGCATAGCTAATTCCCCAACTGCCTCAGAGTATCAGTGTCCCTGAAGGGCGTACTATTGATCCATAGGTAGATTATGTTAGTTGCTTGGCTTTGGAAGATACACACTCTCGCTCCAGCATCCTTGCAGAAAATGGCTGCGTTTAATGCACTCTCTGCTTAGGTTTTCAGGAGCTCTTCAAGCCAAATCATAATGGTGCAAGGCATAGATCTTTTGATGTCAAATCCTGTATGATTTCACAGCTGGCAACAAAGAAAATTTACATTTATAGTAGACAGCAACTTTCAGCAAGGAAGATTTCAAAGCACTTTATGAACTATCATTCAAAACAAATAACACTGAATGAAGACATTTCTGGGTTGAAATATAGAAAATGTTGAACACAACTACTCAGCAGCTCAGGGTAAAAGGTGAAGAATACCCCATCCAATTGAACGTGTGCAATGCAATTTTAGTTAGGCAGGATGCAATTACAAAAGTTGGCGCCTGGCCAAGCCACCAAGGTTAACTACTCTACTTTTTCAAAAAGTATCATGGGATTTTTCTAATGACCACAAGTTAATGATATTGTGTCTGAAAGTCAGCACCTCTCCCCTTACAGCGGCCTTTACAATCATTTAATAGCAACGGCCTGATACTCGATCCAATGAGAAAATCCCAAATAACCATTACCACCATCTCAGAAATTTGCTTCTCTTGGAAAAATGACTATGGAAGGGATCAAGTGAGTCACTAGGTCCAGTTCTCTAGAATCACAAGAAAGATCACACATATAATCAGATCACCGATACTGAGTCTAGAAAGCTCAATATACCTTCTCCGAGACTGACTTCAAAGTTATGAACACCATCAACTTAATAGCTTTCACAAAGGGAACTACAAAGACCTGTGATAAATTCAGCTTAGTAGGTGAATACTTTAAAGCATAGTAGGTATCATAAATTTTGTGGTAACTTGCAATACATATATTCTTGGACTATGCAATAGAAGGACATAAAACTAAATATAGAATTACCACATTGGATCACTATGGTATACAGTAGGAATTGTTACATGGATTACTTAAGTAATAAAGGGACTCCGGTAACCTATTCTTTATTAATCCACCAAATCAGAAATACTATTAATAATTATAATTAGTAAAAGCATATCCCTGTGTGACACAATGAAAAAGTCTCTTGTAGGTAAAACAGGACTATTAGAAAATCATGCATGGCGAGCCAACTTTAATACAGTCATTAACACAACAGATACTGTATATTCTTTGCACCAGTTTTCCTATCTTCAGATATTAATATTGGGGTACAAATCTTCAGCTGAAAAAAAGACAAATAAATCATGTACAATTTTTATTTTGCCATGCATGCCTTTGGATTTATCTTGGCCAATACATTCCTTTTAAATGGACTTCTACATCATTCACTCAGACAAGCAGGGACCTATGTTTTCAATTGTTTGCTAGACAAATCATGACAAATAAAATGCAGGCTTTAATTTTGGAAACAAATGGTAGTTTAAAAAAGAGGCATGGAAAAACTAGAAAACCCAAAGGCCTTCATAATATTCCATTGAGATCTTGAGTATTGCTCATGCAGACCAAACCATCAGGTATTATTTTCTAGCGAACATACATAACATTCTTTGCTACCAGATACAAAAACTGCATGTGTCAGTAAGCCTTAGAAACCAATGGTATGATCTACCAAAATCCACAAAGGTTTTTATGTTCATTTCTGTGCTCCGACCCTCATGTACCAGATTATAACGGTTTACCATCCACAGCACGGCATTTGCACAGTTCATTGTCCCTTTGCTGAGTGTTGATCTGAGTAGGTAAATGAGATATTATGACTGACCTTTTAAAAATTTTTCTTTTGTGCTTTTCTTGTGCAGGGTATTAGATAAAGAAATCACAATAACTTGTGTTAGCATGGCCTCAGAAAATCTAGTATTCTAAAACAAATAAAGGCAAAATAAATCAGGCTTGGAGAAGTCATGGCAATTTCCTAGGTGGAATAAATCAGAGCGCTCCCCTGCCGGCCATGAAGATCTCAACTGCCATCAGTGAACCAAGCACTTAGCCTACAGGATCTATCTTGTGTTAATTCATTAAATTCCAAGCAAATCATACAATAGCTTCACTGTTACTTTTAACACTTAGCACATTATACCATCATTTGCCAACAATTACCTTTTCTTGGCGCCAGCATTAAACTTGCAGCCCTGATGAGAACTCAATGGGAGCGAGCTTCACATAGAGTTTGCTAGAAATTTCAAGTTTTGACACATTTTAAGGTCATTGGTAGATGGTTCTTTGAGTTCTCACTTGTTTAATTGTTTACAGGTAAAATGGTGAATCTGATCTTTGCTCTGAAGTTATCTGGAAATGAGCATACATTTGTGAGTATCTGTCAAGAATTCTTCATCTGGCAATTCATTTCCTGTAGATGAAAAAGCTATCTTCTGGTCCTAATACTCTGATCTTTATTTGATTAAAAGGATTCACTCAGATTTATTTCCTTGTGATATTGCATAATATCCCGGCACCCTGTCTGTTTCGTGAGCTCTCTTCAGAGGTCACTTCTGGGCCCTCCTCCGAGTCCCCCACCTCCAAAATACCACTGTAGGCACACAGCTGATTTTGCTCACCGTCTTGAAATATGTGAAAATGTTTTAAGTATGCAGGCAATGCAGCCAAGCTATATTCAAAGGTCTCTTCTGTCATCCGAACTAAGAATCTAAAACCTGATGTTAATATTAATCAAAAATGGTTCATGAATGTAAGTTCCTGCTGAAAACAGAGGGATGTGCATATTCGCTTAGCTTGGATCAAACCTCTGATGACGCAAATATTTTTCAGCTAAATGGGACCAAACAGAAACAAAAGGAGATTGAATAAAACGTACTTGTTAGGACTGCCTTTTCTCACAGGGAGGAGGGGTTTACAGCTGGGCATTTGGAGAAGGGAAAAAAACCCCCACAACGTTTATGTACCTTGGTATGAGTGCAGTAACTCAGCAATAGCCCAGTGCCTAAAAAAAGGAGCACACGAAAGGCTTCAGGTGAAACTCTCTGCTGTGCAGATTGTTTGTCTGCTTTGCTGGTTCACCCTCCAGCTCTCAGCAGAGGCAGTTTTAGGCCTGGGAGATGGAGTGGATCACACTCAGGCTTTGCCCATTAAAAGCAGCACTGACAGCTGTCTTCCTCTATACTCAAACCCAAACCTGAATGCACCAACGAGAGGCAGCACAGAGACAGCTCGTGTGCTTGATGAATAGATAGACGGAGTGATGAAAAATGAAAGCATAAGAAATTAAATTTGACTGAAAATGTAATATGTTTCTTCAATAAAAAAATCCCCCTTTTAATAAAAATGCAGCTTTCAAGGCAAAAGTTTCTGCTTTAAATGAAAACTTTTAGATTTTTTTTGTGCAAGAACTCAAACTTGTTTTCAGATTTATGTGACTCTAATAGTGGATTTTTACAATGGTGTCAGGCTCATTGCAAATAACTGTTTTCAGGGTTTCTTCTCAGTGACAACACCCCCTGCCATTCCCAGCTGTTACAAGGTATTTACTCTACTGCTGTGCTAAGAGTAAGTGAATAGGCATGAGCAGCAATTCAGTTGGCATTTTTCTTATATTAGAAATATCTGGGATCCAATTCTGTGCTACGTGTTTTTTAGTGTGGTGATGCCAGTAGGACCTGCACTTGTGTACCTCTACAGATAACGTAGATGAAAAAGTATTTGAAAGACAAGAAATACAGAACTGTAACTAGAACAGGGCAGAAGAATTATATTAATACTCTTTATATTAAAAACCTAAAGCTACCTGTGAGTGGCTGAGAATCCATGTTCATTAAGAGCCTCAAACATAAACCAGATTTTTTGTGATCAAGCCACTGGAAGAATTTTTATAAAATGAAAACAATAACAGAAGTCAAAGTCTCAGTGTAACTTCACATCTGTAAAATATTGCTCCTTTTTTTTTTTTTTTTATTTCTAAGCAATAGCCTCTCATAATTGTGGAAACATTGCTTAGCTGAGCTTTCTAGGAATCGCAGATTGTTCTGCTTCCAATTGCACTGAAAACATTTTTTTTTACTTTAATTTTGGCATGAAAGCAGAGGATCTAAACACTGAAGTGGTTTTGGCAGCACAAGTTTTAAAACTCATAGCAAACAAAACATTTTTGTCACTGCACCTCCTTTCAGACATGGGGCTGGAATTGATGCAGCCCTTCCCCTCACACCTCTGAATAGTCATTTGAAGAGGCTGAAGTCTGTACATCGTATATTCTTGTGTATAAAGTGAGAGCAACGTGCCAAAAATGTCAACAGAGCTTCCATATATAGGAAGACCATGCAAAATAGAGCTGTCAGACTGTCAAACAACCCTTCAGACATCAACATTAGGAAAGGAATCACATTCTGGAGAATGGAGCAAATCCCAGAGACCTCTCACTTCCTCGGGAGGAAAGAAACCACCTGCTGAAATCCACTACGGATCAAAGCTTTTTGGAGCTCCTCCTGTCTTGCATCATACAACAGGGGATCTTCCACCAGCTGCCATTTCTTCCGGCCAGAAATCTACCTGATTTGGGATCTCATTATGTCCCAAGCAGTCTTATAGCCTAGCTTTCAAAATGCTACAAACACAAACAAAATTCCTTGCTAGTGAAAACATCCGCAAACCAGTTTTTTGAACAGCCCTCTCCTTTTCCAGGGTGCTTGCTCACACCTCCTTCAGCAGCATGATGTTTTTCCCTGCTCTCCCCACGCATTTGAATCCCCGGCACCTTCCTGGTCCTGTGTTATCCGTCCCATTCCCTTCTCATCTCTCTGACTCTTACGAACACTATAAACCATTGCTTTGTTCCTTTCCCTGAAGACCTATAAAGTCAATAGACACCTCTCCTGAACATCGTTTTCTGATGGGAATCCTACTTGAAAAGAGAAATAAGATCAGCAATGCAGTAAGAGGGAAGTTACTGCATTAAGGTGTGACCACGAATCATTTTTACAGCTTTGTTTGCTTCCTGCAGCCTTTCTGTAATGACAGTCTCCACTTACTCACCATCCTGTTTTAAGAATTTGAAAACTCTGCGTCTTCTTTTTGAGCCAGAAGGAGCTTAACTCAGTACGGATACTATCATAATAAATAATAAAATAGTTGCATAATATAGTCAACTGCATCAGTAGAGAAGCACGGATCTTTTCTAGGTGCTCCTCCAGAGCATTTCTTCTTTAACCCTGACCTGGGATTTAAATAGTAACGCTAAAATAGTAACGGTCCACAGACATATTAGACACCGCAGTTTTGATGGGAGTTTAACAGTCTGATGCATTATTTGATTTCCAAGTGCAGTCAGCGCCAGCCCATCATTAGACATCAAGGCAATAATGTGGCCCCAGGGAACGCTTCTCCCTAGGCCCTAGTAATCACTATTGGCCCTTAAATTTCATGCCAAAGCGTTAATTCATTCAACATTTTGCTCCTTTTTGTTACAGCTTAAAGAAAAGGACAGAGGGTAATTTCATACACAAATTTACAAGAGATTTGGTGTTCATCTGGTGTGAAGAAGGTAATTTAAAAGCTCTTTTATTTAGAAAATCTAAATATAAGAAACTTTGGCCTTCGTTTATTGGGATTCAGAATCAGGTCTGGAGACCAATAATAGTTCAGCTCACAAACCATAAAGAGATGTAAGCCCCACTAATTTCATGCTCCTTTAATCTGCTTTCATCAACTCTGTGGATTTTGTAAAAGCATTCAAAAATTAAATGTTACCATTTAGTAAAAGCATTGACTGATTTCTAAAGGGTTAGCTTGCAGCACCGCCGAAAACATTAGTGACACGGCAAATAATCCACTGCTATGAGCTTCCCAGCGCTACATGATTTCTATTCTATCAACATAAATATTACTGTATGAAAGTTATTCCATTCTCTTAATAAAGGGAGAGAAAAAAGCTTGGCCTGGATGTTGATTTGCTTCCGATGAGTTTATAAATAGACTGTTACTCATAGTCTCCAAGACAAACCAGTTTGGATGTGCTCAAATATCATATTCATTAACACAGACTGTATTTACCCAAATAGAAAAAAAGACAATAGTGAACAAGGCCATTGATTTCAATGTAACAAGCAACGCAAAGCAATTGAATGTTGTTAAGCAACAATGCGAGCAATATTGCTTCCACGAGTTCTGAAATAAATTTTTTCAACATGTTCTTTCTTCATTTCTGCGATCATTGTTATCATGAATAATTGCATTAAGAGTGCCGTTTCATCAAATTAACTTACAACCACAATAACCTTTCATGAAGATTTTTAGGATAATAGTTACTGTGAATATATAGAGAGTTGAGTTCTGCAGGAAAAAAAAAAAAAAAGAGACCAAAGAGCTTAGCACAAATGAAAACACATTGGGAACAGCAGCTCCTGGCACTGTGCAGTACAGTTACAAAGTGCATTAATGGAGAACAAGCCTGATGCCATGCAGCTCATCAACTATCATCAGTCTCTTGACTAGAAAAACCAACATCACCTCCATCCTTCTACCCCAACTCAGCAAAATGCTGAAAAAGCTTCTGTCAGCAACAGGCACAGTGCACATCAAAGCCCAGCCCGCTGCTCCTGTTACCAGTCAGGAAGTATCCGTGACAAAATTAAGACACCTCCATGTGGTGATCTTATGCCTGACCTGCATTCCTTCCCTCCTTGGAGATGAGTGGCACAGGAGAACATCTCGCCACCAGCCACAGTGGTAGATGAATACCAACAAATTTGCTACACGCTGTCTGGGCACAAAACCTCCCTGTGAAGTCAACAGGAAAGTTACTTCCAGCATCAAGTAACTTCCAGTGATACCCAAGCATCCAGACTTCAGAGTCAAATTTAGATGGTGGCAGCAATGACCACAACTGCCCTAGTCATGAGAAACACTATGGATATAGCAACACCACAGGGGCAATGAGGCAGTGATGGGCAGACCATGAGCCATCTGGCCGTGATGCCACTGTGAGAAAGGCAGCAAAATCTTAGGATTTCTATGATGGTGAATTTTCACCATCAGGAGAAACTGAGACGTATTAATACTGTTATCGGAGCGCTGTCATAAGCTCTAGTTACCCATGCTCAAGGAATCCTGATTTCTGAGTCTAACTGACTACGGATAGGGAGAAATAGGGAAATTCCAGGAGCCTGTGGCCTGTTTGACCTAAGACAGAGGCTGAGAAGCGTGATGACTATTCATGGGATATGGTGTGAGTGAAGAGAGAGATGTGTCAGGAAGTGGAAACAACTAGGATCCATGAGCCATTCAGTCTCAGCCATCTCTCCATGTAGCTACTCAGCTGGCTCTCATCGGAGGAGATCTGGAGGGTGACCTTGGCCAACTTCTTTCCTGATAGAAGATCACACACAGGAATTCCTATGAGGTTGAACTTTTTTGTTTGAATTTCTACATTAAACTTTTCACCCCTCTGGAAAAATTTACAGCATTTCTGTAACGTGTTAAAACCTGCTACAGAATCTTCCAAAGTGGGGAACAAAAGGAAGAGTGTGAGAGAAGGAAACACACATGGAAATATTATTCCTTGCCGAAATCAAAGGATATTGGTTTTGATAACATTACACTGTATTTGTCATGTCCCCTTCCCTCCCCCTGAATGCGGACGGTGAAATTCTGACATTATGAACTCAGCTGAAACACTGCTCTGGTTACTGTACGATCTCTGCAATGCTGAGATCCAGGCTGGGTTAATGTTTTCAAAGGCGTGGAAGGTGTTTAATAATTTTAACTCAAAGACTGCTGCTAAAATTACAAGTATATTCATTTTGATTGCTTAGTGTTCAGAACAGGCGGGCTCCGGTGATTTTATCACAGTCCCAGTATGGCTGAAACTCCCTGGAAAGAAAAATCACCCATTTCACAGCTGCTTCGAGAATCAATTGGTAAAGCCTTTTATAAACAGAAAGCAGGGAAGGTGAGCAAAAGCACTACATGTATTTGTTCAAAGTACAAAACGTGCAAGTCAGATCTAAGGAAATATTACATGACAAGTAGGTTGGAACTATGCAAGGCCAACCTTTTCTATACTGTCTAGAGATCCTTTCTTCATAACCTCGGGCTACTATCAGCACTGTGATGCCTCCAACAAAGTACTATGTGCATATCAGTACTTGATGAACGGAATGAATAAATGCTAAATCCCAAAGTAAGATGTTCCTTGTGATCTGTTAAAAGTCTGCAAACCTTTAGAACAAGAGCCTTAAAACCATAATCTCTGTGGCATCTAAATCGTCATGAGAAACGAGCTCATTTTCCATACACCGTGTTCTGCCAAGCAAAGTTATTTTTCCGAATACTTATTATGTAACTGTTCAATGGGAAAGGCGAGAGCGGGGCAAACCCCGTGAGTGCTCAGCTCAGCCTGATGAGATGCTTTCTGCTAATTGGAGCAAGTTCCTGCTCAGGTTCCAGCCTCTTTTGGCTCTTCATCCTCTTTGTACTCTCTCAGTCGAAGCACTGGCAGAGGCCGTGAGCGATAAGCAGCTCCTCTACTACTCGGGCAGTGCTGTAACAACTGCCCTGTACTGGGAACTTGCTGTTTATTTCACGAATTGTATTCCTGTGAAAGTACTTTATCAAGTTTCAGACTCAAAGAAAGAGAACAGGACATCTACGTTCAGGCTCAGATCCACAATTAAAAGATTTCTGTTGAGCTAGACATTTGGACTGAATCCCTGAAGCTGNCTCTGTACCCCTTTGCTGTACCCTCTCCAGCAGCTATCTTTCCTTCCACAACTACCTTTCTCTGTTTAAACACAGGCTTCATTTAGATCTGTGTTTCCACTCTTTGTAGCTACCTTGGGTGACCATAAACTGGGTGAACACAAGATAAAAGACGTTAATATCCAGCGCTGTTAAGAGCGGTGAGAAAGCAAAGCAGCGTGGCTGCAGAGCAAAGATTCAGCAAACAAGGGCAAGAATTGAAGACTGACAAGGGAAGACTCAGGAACTGTGATACTGCCTTAAAAAAAGTCTTTCATCAGAAATAATAAATCTGAGGCCCACCTTGGGTTTCCAGATTGCATTGCCAGCTTGCTTTCTAGAGAGGCAAGAGAATCCTTTAAAAACTCTCAAAGAAAGCTCAGGTCTTCAATATATCACATGTAGAGAATCCTAAGCTTGTGTATAAATTCAAAATACCACGGAGTCCATGATGAAACCACAAAACTTGGCAGCAAGTGCCACCTCTTTGCTACACATAGTTGGGAGAGAAGCCATCTTCCCCAAACATTTATTTACAGCTCTCTTGACAATATATACCTTCACCTGAACCCATTAAGCCGCTATCAGCATTCTCAATGCCTTTACTGATCTCCGGAAGGGGCCTCTGGAGACAGCCAGTCTCTGAGCCCTGGCAGAGAAAAACAGTGGTGTTGAGATGGAGGTTTTCTCCGATCCCAGAAGCAGTATGTGTGGCAGCTCCCAAAAGGCTCGGTTCCCCTGACACAGCCCCAAAAGTGAGCCTGTACTCGGACTAGACCAGTCAGACCAAAACCAAGCTCTGATTCTGGCAATAATCAAGAGGACAGAGTATGAGACCTAAAGGGAGCACAGAAAAGATGGAATCAGGAAACCACAATTCATCATTTATCTTCTCAGTATCCTGCTAACAACGGAAACTTCCAAACTAATGATTATTTGAATGCAGCCTTACATGTAATGTATCATCACTGAACAGAGTATTATAACATCAAATAAAGAGTTCTAAGATTAACAGGATGTTTACAAATAATTATTAAGAGTTGATTGCCTAATTTTGGACTTCAGTTTGGTGTATTTACCTTCTTATATTCAAATATATCTGTACTTTGTAATATTTACATATATCTAGTTTGTGGCTTCACAGAGTATTGCTATAAAAATGCTGATTTACTATTTATGCAGACACAGTGCACATTTTACTCTGCTGCAATGCAATTTACGAAGCTGTTTCATTCCTCCTTTTGTAATTGTGTGATTAATTATTTTGATTTTCCTTTATTTATTTTATTTTATTAATAAACTTTTCAGCAAAAAAATACAAAGTTTGGTTCTTGTTAAAAAAATGTAACTTCTAAAAGGAAAAAGAAGATCTTTCATATCAGTCTTTAGGTTTATCACTTGGCCTAACTATTACTCCTCTATACTAAGAGAATTACTGTGTTGAACATTCATAAAATACCATACTTAGTACACGAACTGCATTATTTTCTGTCCAGCATTGGCTGGTTACAAGAAAAAAGGAACTGCTACATAAACAAGCCAATATTGGTCAATCTGATTTATGGGCTGATAGTTCACCACTAAATAAGGCTGAAAAGCACCCTCCACAGGCACAGGAGAGGCACTGGTGATGGGGGAGGTTGCTTCTATGCTTTGAGGATGGTCCATGGCTTGGTTGGACCAGGCACTGTACATCAGGTATGTTCTAGCTACTGCACTTATATTCAGCTTCCCTGGGTACTAATGATATGCAGCAATTCTTACAGGATGTGGTAAGTTGACTTTAACCTACTGAGCTGAGCTTCCCCTGCGGGTACTTCAGTTCAGAGGCCAGTGGACAATGCAACTGCGTCCCTTTGCCATGTCATGAGCAAAGGAGGTGGGCTTTCTAACAGATCAGCTCCTTTGCATGAGCAATTATATCCAAAGTAATACATTATCAAGGGAGAGGCAAGGTAAGGAGCTGTGATTTTGTGTGCTTTTTGGTTAACAATACACTGTTCCTCCAGAAGGCAAAATGTAATTCGCCACTATGCCTATACATACATAGCAGTGCTTATGGTGATCACAAACCAATAATACTTCTTACTACAGAATTCTGGTCAAGTAATAATATTAATAAACACAAACACTTTCTACTCCACTGTAGGAAATGCTTAGAAATGAAAAATCATGCCTCTGAAAGCATCTATCCAGGGCAAAGTTATGGATGTTTTCTTACACACATCCAGTGATTTCCATTTTCTCTATTGCGTAGATCTTTTTCCTCCATTAGCTCATTTAGTCAGGATCAGATTTATGAGGGGTGAACTGGCTCCCTCAAAGCTCCCTCTACGATCTCAAGAAAACTATTATACTTATCTATATCTCAATTGCTTATTTGTAAAATGATAATAACTGCTCTTCTCATAGAGGAACTTAACTTCATCACAAGAAGACGTACACTCTGACTACTAACACTGTAATATTCTTCTTTAAGCCACAATAATGCTGACATTTTACTAGTGTTTCGCTCTTCCCCTCTCAGAATTGTTAGAGCTAAAAACCAATGCTTCATACCATGTACTGAAATGCCAAGGAAGAGTATGATATAAATATACAGATATGAAATCGCATCTAAAAATGATGATTTTGATCTTTCAAAAGACAAATCATTAATCTCTGGCTTTAATGAGATATGGGATGATAAAGGTCATGGTGAGTAAAAGACTAAGCTGACAGATCAGTCCAAAAGTTTCAAAACTAATATTGCTGCTCTTGTCCCACTGGGGGGGAAAAAAGCAATCCTTTGTATGTATTGCTGCAGACTGTTACAGGCACAATAAAGAGACCCTTTAACTGTGCTTAATGCAAGGACGATTCTAAACTCACCAAAGGATGTGCAGGCTGAAGCGTGGTACTCTGGTATTTTAAATGCCACAAAATCATTCCATTTATTCTTCCAAAATACACTTTCAGTCTGAAATCGGTAAAAGCTCCTTCACCTCTGCACATCTTGATGAGGATTATTAATGTGATACAGTAGAAGTTGCCAGGTGACTGTGAAAGGACCTTTGGTCAACAGTAACTTGAATTAGCTGCTGACATGAATAAAGAAATGTGGAGTAACACAGCTTTATTCAATTTGGGACTTGCTAGTTTAGGACTTGATGTAAATCTGATACGGAATTGCCCATAAATAAGAGCACTACCGTAATCCTTGACTTATACCTTTCATCCTCAATATTTTTAGCATTTCACTGTCACTCCCATTGGGTTGCCAACTGGTGCTTGGCACTCTTTGCGGAGCTCTGTTCCCTTTGTTTCACTGGCTGACATTTTTTCAGTGTTTCCTTCACTCAGGTTAAGCTGGGTGCTGTCTTATGAAACCCAGCCCACAGTGCTTTCCTCTACGGTAACAGCAATAAAGATGTGCGACCCCACACACCAACAGAAGCTGGTACAGAATTGCTGGACCTTACCGGCTGCCTCTTTCTACTTAGTCCCCACTGAACTGGCTTGTCCATTTTTTTTAAGGTCTTTGATGAATGCTAATGCCCTAACACTGAGCAAAAACTCTGAGAAAACAGCCAAACCTTTTCCTTTGAGAAGTCTATTCCTCTATGGCCCCGACTGTACAAGCGCTGTAAGGTGTAGCTGAAAGTGCCTTACCCTCTGCTTTTCTTTCAGAAGCCGCATGCCAAGGATCCTGGGTTGAATCTGCAATTAGGCTTTTGGTACAGATCAGTTTGCAAGACACTAATCGGGTTCAGCTCACCGCACAGACGAGGAGCCAGAGAAGGCAGGGAGAGGAGGAAGCAGAGAAGAGAAATGCAGGTACATTTTGTGGGAAGCTGTGAAACGAGGCAGTTTTCTTTGCTGCCCAAGTGAGCTCATTATTGCACGCAGGATTTGAGGGAGATTGATTAATTGCAAAAAGGCCTAGAGTGGACACGGTTATTGTCATTTAATCCTAAATAAATACAGTATCATACAAATTGCATCTAAGGGGAACAAAAAAATCTTTTGTCCCTCTCAGCAGTACGGAAAATACTAAGTAAACAGTGTTAATAATAGAAACAAAGGGATGGAGTCTAGCAGAGCTTTTAGGTCACTGACTCCATTCATAGAAGGGGGGAAGAAAGGAGGGTAAGGTACAATCTAACCTAATTATGGCTTTGTAAAAATTATTTTCAAGTCATTAACTGAGATTTGGCCTACTTAGATTGTAAACTTCCAGGGGCAAAGACTTGTTCTTCTCTGTACTTGCACGTCTTGCAAAATGTGGCCCGTGTCCCTCATCAGAGTTGGTACACTAACCCACCACACCATGAAGGCGAGCCAGCCTGGGCTAGCCAGGGGCCAGCAGCTGTGCCTACTGCCAGATGACCTCTGAAGCTCTCATTTGGCATTAACAGCTGTCAAGGCAGAATGGGGTTTGAGATTTATGAGGTAAAATTAAATGGTTTAGTTTAATAATTGATCTTTCCGTGAAGTCCACTATCTCTAGCATTAGCATAGGTAACCATCCCCCCTGAGCAGAGATCAGCATGAGACAGGAGCCAGGCCAGGAAAAGCTTTTCCCCAGAACTCATGGGTCATGCATATGGTCCCACCCAAAATCAGTCATCCAGAATCTAGGTCAGTGTAAAAAAAAAAAAAAATAATTGGAAGAGTTACAAAGTTGAGGGGGAGTGGACCTCTTGGGGAATGATCCCAACTATCTTTCAGGCTGAAAGTGCTATTCACTGAGAATGAGCACATTCTTTTTGATTTTCCATTTCTTCCAGGTCAGCTGCCCGCCTAACCTGCCATACACAGAGAGCTGCGTATTGTCATGGCTCTGTTGTGATACGTATGATACCCGATGGCTTTGTGTGGTCCTCGGGTGCTGGAATCAAAAAAAACCACATAAGTGATTCCATGGAGCAGGTGGGGAAGGACTGGGAGGAGTCCTGCCCAACTCTACGACGGCAGAGAAAAAACTCAAAAATATAAACGCACCCCTAAAGATCCTGAAACCAAAAGGGAATAACAGAAACACTGTAGTTTTAACCAAGCCGATTTAGAGACATTCCTGATTTTGAAATGTGCCATAAGGGAAGGGGAGGTGTAGAAATTCTGCGTTCTTAAATGGCCTGCACCTCCCAGCACCATGGCGATTACATTTCAGTTGCAGGTGAAGAACTTCCACGGTGTAATTTATAAGTCATCTCCAATCTACGGAAGCTCTGGTATATTACAGGTGAAAGTGCCTCGCTTCTTACATGGCAATCATCAGATGTCAGGAGTACAAGTGCTTGGTTCCACTGGTTTGAAAAGCACGTGCAGAAGATTTGGCCAGGAGCATTATTTTTTAATTAAGGGTGTGTGTGTGTGGCAATCTTTAGAAAGCATCTTAAACTAACACGGTGAGGTGTGTGGAATGACCTAAGACACACAGGCACTGATTGAAAGCCGTTGAGATAATTCCAGAAGTAATTAGATCTTTGGCCAACAAAGTGATGAAACAGGACAAATGACTTTTTCTCATTTGCACACTACCAGCTTATTTTTCTGATTTGTTTCACTCTCCAGGAACAGTATTTCTTTTAAATACTAGCAGGAAAAATACATTGCTACAGCAGTGAGCTGGGATGCAGAGTATCTGGATTCAGTGCCTGGCTCTGCTGCAGATTTCCAATATGACCTTGGGCACACCCATTAATCTCTTGCATCTCAGTTCTTTAGCAGTAAAGCAGAAGGAGAGCTACTACTTTTTCCGTGCTCACTTGCCTGTCTTCTCTACGGAGCCCGTAAGCATTTTTGGAGCAGAGAGTTTCCTGGCATAACAACCTCTATAAATTTAGCAGAGGCCACGTAGGTCAAATGCTATGCTAAAAGTCAAGCACGGAGAGGCCAAAGACAGCATTTGGAAGCACTGCCTGGTCCCTGCGCTACCTGTACCTGGGTCTTTGGTCCAGCTGGGGACCAGTTCCCCAGGCTGTCCTCTGCCCAGCACAGAGCTGGAGGGGGCAGCGCTGCCTGCGCGGGCAGGAGGTGACATCCTGCCACCCATCTGCCCGCCCACCGCAGATAAACTGGTGGCGGAGCATCTGCGAGGCTGTTCCCATGACATCAAAGCCCCACTTTTTAGGGCAGAGGAGGAAGGCAGGATTTAGGCCTAAACCACATGGTAACTTTTATATAAGGTACAGTATCAGTTAATTAGAGATTGGCCTTACCAAAAATATTGTGAAAATTTACCATCCTTGGCATCTAATCACCACTTAGCTGCATCTGTGAGACAGCAATACTTATATATATAAGTATGCACCCAGACACTGAGATACATATTATTTCTGCATAGAATATAGAGATACCTATGTGTGTATGCATACATATCAATACACACCCACACACGATCACATTTCAACAGAGAGGAATGTCAGAGTTCATTTGCCATTAGAATAAACATCCAACTTGACACATTTTTCATGAGACCTCTGTGAATTCAGCGTAATTACATTTTTGAGAATGTATTTTGCAAACATGCCAGATAATGCCAGAAGCGCAGCTTTGAGTTGCCTGCATTCTTACTCCCACCAGTGTCCTTGCTATGACAGTTTTGATACAAACAGTGTGTATTAGATCATTAGTACAGAGACAACCCTCTTTCCCTGCCATGCCTTTGAAGCTCAGCCTGATGAATGGGAACTTGCTCCTTTTGTGTTCAGCTCAGCCAATATATCAGAAAACCGTGGCCAGGGAACGGCATATAGATTGCTTCCGACCATGCTTCTGGGGTGTTCCCTATCAGCAGAAACAAACAAACAGAAGTACACAACATGCCTACAATCGATCAAGGTATAATTTTCTAGAAGCATACAGAAGGTCATTTGTTGACTAATAAGGCAGCCAATTATCCAGGGTCCGTTAAGCAGTACGAGCGCTCCAACCTCCACCCGCATCTGTAAGACTCCTCGGTGCTCCGTGCGAAGAGGAGTGTGTGCCCCCCTCTGCCTGTTGCAGTCCCTCCTGAAAAGCACAATGACATTGAACTTACAGAAATCTACAGAGAATAACAAGTCAAAGATTTCTGTGCATGAACCAGGAAGAGGAGCGGGGTGTTTTGTTTTTTTGTTTAGTTGTTTTTTTAAATTTTAAACACTTGTGGATTATATCAAAAGGCAAAACTTGTAAAATCTCTCTCTTTGCATGAAAGAACTTGGAAGAGGTGACAGTAATTACAATCAGAGTTGTCCAAAGACGCAGCCTTACGCTCTGCATCACCCTTTTGCTAATCAAGTCGCTGTATTGATCACCTCTCCTTGGATGCTTTCCCTTTTACCCTGGGGCTCATGTGGTGCTCTCCGTATGGGTTGTAGCTTGGGCTCTCACAACTCCATTACAGCAAGGCACTGAATTTGATTTGGGACACAGTGAGGCAGCCCTGCACCACAAATACCGCAGATACCTACAAATACAAAAATCTTCTAGCTCCTCTATAGTTAAATTTGCCCTCCAGAGATCACATGCCGTTTCTATCACTGTTAGAGAAGCAGAATAACTTTTTGGATTTTTCTCTTTCCCTCAGTCTTCTGCGTGACTCCCGCAACTTCTGGATCAGAATTTAAAAGAATACTAATTTCCTACAAGCCTCATGAGAATAAGCAGCTTCGTTCAGATGAAGCTCCCCAGCCACAGCTCCCACTGATGGAAAGGCTGTACTAGAAATTGGGCTGTACTTGCAACATTAAGGAGCTCTGGAGGAGAGTGCTGCTGTGAATCCAAACCATAGGAACTAGCTTTATACATTCTTCTGACCGTGAAAGCATTTGGAAATCTAAATTTTGGCTATTTTTGCAAAAAAGAAGGCCTCCTTACATCTGTATTTATTGACTTTGTTATTTAACATTTTTGTTCAATGTCAAGTTCCGGCATAAACTGGCCCCTCTCTGTTGACTTCGCAACTCCACACAAAGCTTACGCTGGCTCCACAATGACCCCGCGGATCCTCCTTGTCATTTCCTGACTTGCTCTTCTGCAATCTCTGCTCTGAATATGGCAATGATGATCAGCTACATCTTCGAATCAGAAGATTATCCCAACTTTAATTAAAGACAGTTATTACAGTCATATTTGAAATTCAGACTTTTTAAAAAAAAAAACAAAAAAAACCCAAAAAAACCCAAAACACTACCTAGTTTCTTTTCTGCTATGCTAATAAAATTGGAAAAATTCTGCTGGAAAGTTCTAATGATAGCGCTGTATATTTAAATTTCAAGACACACTAAGTTTAGAACAAGATAATGTAGCATTTTAATTATGGGTTTTCTATTTATATATTTCCTGTGTGGCACAAGACCCCTTTAATGAAAGCACGTTTTAGAGTAGCTTCAACACCCAGCATTATTGCAAGTTTTAGAATGTGCCAGAAGCTTATCAGCTAAAATATGTTAATTTCTCTAATGGGGTAATGAAGTCTAAATGCTTTCAGGAAGACATTGCTATGATAATGGGTCTACTTAAAACACAACATTAGGAGAACCTTGATTACAGGTTGCTCAGTAGTTTCTGGCTTCCTTAGGAACCAGAGTTTGTTCCATAGCTAATTTGCTGCAGGAGGTGCTGGGAAGGAAGCTCATTTCCATTTGCTTAGTCAATCACCTTCAATAACATAACCAAAACAGTTAGCTGCTTGAAAAAAAGCTGCCAATACAATAGCATGTCCCAGACTAAAGAGACAGATTTAGAGTTGCATAGGCTTTGTGGATGAAGCGAGGCCGAGCCATGGGCAGGGGAGCACGTGGATGGTGAGATTGTGGCATTTACATAAGCAGCAGATGGACAGTCAAAATGAAGTGACAGGTTCGATGAGAGGAGAAAAAAGCAGGGGAAGAGTTACGTAAAGCGATGAAGACGGCATGCCCACTAAGGAAACCGCCTGGCCAACGTCTGCGCACATCCTTGGAACGAGACTCTCCTTTTCTGCTTGTGCAACACTTGGTAACGGGGAGGCTCCCCCATCAGAGCCTCAAGAAACTTGTATTTTCTAATGCCCTCTTGCCTTTATAAACCTGTTGACTGCTCAAGACTTAGAATCATAGAATTGGTGAGGTTGGAGGGGACCTTTAAGATCATCAAGTCCAACCATTAACCTACCCCGACAAAAAAACCCTTCTAAACCATGTCCCTAAGTACCACATCTACCCTTTTCTTAAACACCTCCAGGGATGGTGAATCCACCCCCTCCCTGGGCAGCCTATTCCAATGCTTAATAACCCTTTCAGTGAAAAAATGTTTCCTGATACCCAATCTAAACCTGCCCTGACATAACTTGAACCCATTTCCTCTTGTCCTAAACCTTATAAATGAATATTTCTTCCACCTTCAACACACACATGCAACCCTCAGTGTTAGTCTTTTAGTTCTCCCATGTTTCCATCACGTAGAAAGCAGGATAACCTCACACTACTGATCAGGAAGGTGCAGAAGCAGAGCTGTGGTATCTGCTATGTGTCCCCCAGCCAACACCTTTACACAAAACTCAGCAAAGCCCTGGACAGCTTAGTCCTGCACCTGCCTTGGCTTCAGGGCTGAGGGATGCAACGCGCCTATGTATTTCACCGTCTTGAAATCCCAGTATAAGGCCTTTTCCCCCCAGCTGCTCACTGCCCCACGCACGGCAGAGCCAGTGACCACTGCCTCCCACCTGGGTTTGCTGGGCTCTCAGCTGCCCAGCCTGACCACAAACACATGCTGCTGCTTTTCTCCATGCACCCTACCGGCTGCAGGACCAGGTCACAACGGGACCACTCAAACCAGCAATGATTCAGCTTGTTGCACGATGGTAGAAAAGATACACAGCGTGTAGAGAAGCTTCTTGTCAAGCGGCGTCCTATGTACAAGTTTAGCAAGCTTTTACTGAAAATTAGATTAAAAGCTACCAAAAAAGAAAAAAAGGAAGAGAATTCTTTACTTCCCACTGTATCACACCAAGTTCTGACCTCAGACATCACATCTGATTTCCATTATAAGAAAATCAAGAAAGTCTGACCCTGTCGTACAGATACACTCTTTGAAAGGAAAAGAGCTTGATATTTATCTTGATGTGTTCAGCTGGGACTATGCTCTCCCTTGTTTCGGAAACAAATGGCTCTGTAAATCCAGCAGTATCGAGCTCAGCATGATCTAAGTGAACTAAATATTCTACCTTGGTATTTGCATTTTTTCTTTTATCAAAACAAATAGTAATCCACTCATTAAATCCAGTATTTCTGTAATTAATTTGCAGTCATTACAAATCACCTTTAATTGGATTAGCTATAATTACAGGAAAATAATTCCCTGAAATCGTAAGTTTTATTTGTGGTGGTTTTTTTGTTTTTTTTGATTTTGAGAGATATGAACGTGAGGTGAACACATGAGAGGTGAGAAACACCTCAGAGGTAAATATTACCCCCCCCCACTCTTATTTTCACTGAGCTTGTCTGTGTGTTGTCTCCTTTTGTCCCCAATGATCCTGTCTTGTACTCTGACTTGACAGACCCCAATTAGCCGAAACGGCGCTTCATTGCTGCTCCTCTGCTGCCTGACCTGGCCCACCTGGCTGCAGCATGGTGGCGGCTGGTGGGGGCCCACAGGACTCTGATGGCCATCATGACTCTCCTTCCCTCAAGTGTCAGTCTGTCCCTGGTGTTCATCACCTCGTCCTGATGAAGGAGGATCAAAGCCATGCCTATGGCTTTTAAAAACAGACAGGCATTTTCCTTGGCACAAGCATGACATGACTTTAAGGAGCAGATTACTCTGAAATATCAAGTTTTTCTAGCAAAACAGGTTCCTTCACAATGGCTCAAGTTAGGCATCCACAAACCACTTGCCACTTTCACTAATCCCCATATTAATAACACAGCCCTGGCCCAGGTCTGCAGTGTGGACAGTACCATGATTTTTGGCATGAATTCCAACCCAACTCACACTTCGCTTTAGGGAGGGATTATTTCATAGCCGAGGGTGCTGCCGACCAGGTACCCCTCGTGGGTTAGACTCTTCCTCAGCTTACATACAGCAACACAGCTCCAGCAACTTCCCTCAACGTTGGCTGAAGATGCGGAGCACGCTATGGGACATTCCCTTGCGCCGCATAGGACTTCACAGCTGCAGAAGCCATCTAGGTTTCTCTGCTCATATTCTGAGATGAAATCAAATGTCATGTAAGGAAGAAATCAAACAGAAAGGGGGCAATGACCTACGGGCATAGCTGACCCTAGACAAATGGAATAAATTCGCTGGAAATACAGGGTTCTCATTCAAGACCTTTCAGTCTTAAAATAAAATTACATGGCACGTTGGCAGGAGTTCTGGCACTGCTCTGACTAACACCAGTCACAATTTCACATTTAATACATGCTGTAAAAATAGCACATTTGATTCACATGAGCATGTCATGTCACATAAATGTAACACCGTGATGCAAGTTACATTTTCTACCACGAATACGAATGTGCTGCCTTCCTTTCCACTCACTCCAGCTCTCACAGCTCCTTGTGAACAGAAGTACAGCAAGATTTAATCAGGCTGAGCAACATGAAAACTCATTTTTTAAATAGATGGAGTCAAATTAGCTACTAAGAAGTATAAAGCACAAAACAAAGTTCTCTGGAAAAAAAGAGGAAGTTGAAACAGGTGCTATATTTTTTAAAAAAATCAACTGCTAAGCGATGCACTTTTTATGCAACCTGACTTTATCTAAGGCTCTAGTGTTTCTATTTAACTAACCCCTCAACCAAAACGCATCTCTAGGGCTTTTACTAGCTTTCCACACTGCTGTGCTAACACAAATGGCCTGATCCATCTCCAGCTCCCCATTTTCCACAATGGTTCAGGGCTGGTGGGTGCAACACTTGCTCCGATTAAAAAGCAAACTCCTGCTTAAGGAAGAGAGAATCAGGACTGACATCTCTGATGCCTGCAGACCACTCTTTAACCGTGCAGCATAGCCTCAAACAGGTTCACCCATCCTCTCCAGCTCTGCTGCATCCCTTTGGGGAAAGCAGGCTCTTCTTTCCTCAGCCCTTTCCCGGAGGTGCTTTTGGCTTGTGCCGGGCCCTGTGCTGAGCCACCTCACTGCAGAGGACAAAGCTAGGGTCACACAAGCTGTTTTCTGCCGGTGGTGTACTGAAATGGCATGGCCAGGGGCCGGGAAAACAGCAAGGCCAGCAAAACGCAGGGCAGGACCTCAGCAGCCCAGGGTGAGATGAGCTGAGATTGCTGCGCTTGACAAAACAGCCAGATCAATATGTAAAGGAGAAAGAGGGTAGAGAAAGAGTAATTAGAAAGAAATGTTACTTTTTTCCCCAGTTTCTCTTCAAGTTCCATTGCCAATCATGGCATAAATAATGTGGGGCTCATATATTTAGCATCTTTGTTCAAGAAATTGCGTGGCTCAATTCATTTTGCTTACAGTGTGTATATTGCCTGAAAATACAGCCTCTGACTTGATGCTCAGACATTAGGCAGACATTAAGTATGTTAATATTGCAGTTGTAATTACATGTTTTTTCTTCTAATTTTGGAAGGATAATTCTTTGGAATAATTACATAGAGGCTAACTAAGTTCTGGGAAATGTTTGAGTCACCAAGAATCACATCTGCACTCCAGCAGAAAGGCTTGCTGAAATCTTGAACATTTTTATCCCTGCTAATTATAAGAGCTGAGAAAAGCAAAAAGTTGGTTTATGCCTTTCAGGAGAAACACACGGAGTCTATTTGGAAGATGCTACAGGGATTTCCTCTAATGGAAATAGTATAGCTGCTATGACAACTTTCTGACTTAAATTTTTCTGAAGATTTTCCACTGCACAATTAGAACAGTATTTTATGTTTATCCAATACCTTCATACTTAAAGCGCACACAGCCAAACATCAAACAACAACATCTCTCAAATCTTGTAAGCTTCCCACACAAAACTCCTGCCTGGAGCCGGGAACAAAACACAGGAGGAGATGCAATCCATGGTACGCAGACAACTTTGGTTTGTAGTACAGTCACTGCATAATGGGGCACTAAAATACTCCCCAAAGAACTGAAGAAGAAAATAGCATACAACTGAAACTGCCATTTAAATGTCAGGCTTGCAGAATTCCAACTCTGAAGCCGCTTATTTCAGAGCAGGCAAGGACCCCTGAATAAACAAACAAATGAAAAATAAATGGAACTTTTCAGTGTTCAAAAATGTGATTTTAAAACCTGAAGGTCTAACGTTCTAACAAATCAGCAGCAGTCGAAATAAGTTCAAGTGGAGCTGCTATAACTTATTCTCCTCCTTCCTTGCTCGGTTGTAATGCAGATTTATTTCAGCAGCCCAGGGTCTCTTGGTAGTGTTTGTGTGCTACTCGCAGGTCTGGAGTCCTCTATTCATTCGCTTTATTTAAATAATAATACATATGTATAATCCTCCTTCCTCCTGTAACTGTTCTACTTGAAGACCCAATTAATTCCATTTGTTACTTCCTGGTGTATTATTTCTTCTCTACAAGCTGGAATCCCTTTAGGATCCCCGTCTGCCCTTGACTACTGATGATTTCCTTGGCTTTTCAATCATCAGAGCCTCTTCCCATGGATTTTAGAGCATTATTGTGATTGTCAATTTTAATAATGCGGGTTTTCATAGTCAGTGCACACTGCAGGTCTTAAAAAAAAAGAAAAAGAAAGAAAAAAGAACAATCCTGCTTTCCATGGCTTTAAAATAAATTAACCAATTATTTCGATTTTTTTTTTTAACATGAGTAACCCAGTCTTATATATTGTATGTCCATATATTATGTGCTACATACACAAACACTGAGACTTGCACAGCTCTTCTTCTGTTACTGGTCTAAGCAATAGCCACAAACTGCCTCAATCTTTACTCTTAAAGAAAGGGAGCTTCCAGAAGAACAAAGCAGGAAAAGGATCAGCCATTCAAATGCCTTTAAACAGAAGGCACTGAGCACTAGTCTTTGAATCTCAAACCTGCTGAGGAATGGCACAAGCCATTACATCTGATGAGGCTACCTCACCATTTTTTTTCAAGACATTACGGATGAAAAAACGTTTAGCATATATTCAGGAATTCAGTTCTTGTGTAAACACTTGACCAAATGGTCTGTAAGCACTTGAATAAATACCTCGAGGTACACAATTCAGAAACAAAGCCATTTCCAGCCTGATCCAAGTTTCAGATTCCTTGTACTGCCTTTTGCACTATTACATGGTTAGGAAAAGCATTAAATGCCTACATACCCCTCGGTAGATGGATTAATTTAGCTCTCAGGTTTCAGGCAGAGCTACACAACCGGATTCATTCCTAAAGCTTCAGCCTTGGAAGTTATAAATCTCCAATCAGTGTCACTGGTCCTGTCTATTGGCCTGCACCCAAACTGCTTTGGCACAGAGTGGATGAAGACTATTAAGAATCTTCCCTCTTCTTCTGATAAGAACAGCACGGTAGCACCCATAGTTTCAGCAAGGGCTTCTACTGATGTTTTTGACAGTTGAGTAATCACCATAAATGCAAACAGAACTGACACTTTCTTTTAAAACTCTGCCCTGTATAGCTACCCCCACCTGCAGTGGTGCTCTAGAGCTGAGAACAGGAGAGAGGTCGATGGGAAGTTTCTTATTTTCTTGCCATTACTTTGTCATTGCCGGCCAAGGGAGGCCCAGCTCCCCAGAACGTGTCTCCTGTCCTGCAGCCTGAGCAATGCTAAGGTGCTCACACGGTTTTGGGGTTTTTAACTGTTCGTTTTAGCAGTGCAAAACGACGTGTAGGTCTGAGATTTCAGTTACACCTGTCAGAGCTGCCCAGACACTGAAAGGCTGATGTTTGTGAAGTTACTCAGGACCAGCTGAGCTTCAGCTCTGCGCCAGTTTTGCTAAAATAACAATTTCCAAATTAAACCCAACCTAAGGCTGCTGATAGACCAAGAGAGAGCTCAAAGGCGTAGTGTATCTATCAGCTTTCAAATGCTGCCTTAGTTTCTTTTAGTTACTGATCAACACAAGCACATGAGGTCATCTGTTTTGAAAGAAGCATTATTAAAAAAATACAGCAAACTGCAGACACTTATGTCAGGTTCTGGGAACACCCCACAGTCAATCACCTAACAATTAGTAATGGCACTCCTTATAAATAAAACTAATAATGCCCCATTAGCATAGAAAATAGTGTACAAAAAGCACAGGGAGGAAATGGACAAGTTGAAACACTGGGAAAGAAAATGTTCTCAAGTGTAAAAGTGCTTCCTTAAGATGACACGTATCGTTTACAAGGGAGCTGAAGCTGAAAGGAGCAGACAGAGGCAAATAAAACAAGGACCAGCACAGTGAAGGGTCTTGTGTTCGGCTTTCAGAATCCCAGGAAAAGAGGACATCCAGGGAAACACGTTTCGTTCCAGCAAAGGGATCACTATTAAGCTCATTATCGTATTGCCAGACCCCAGCATTTAGGCGTATTCACAGCTGATTCTCACATACAAACACATTGTCTTCTGTGAGACCGTTCACATTTACACTCCCATCTCAGTGCACAAGCCAAGCCTCTGTTGGTAGGCTTCAGCAGGCGATTTCCCACTAGGGTAGCTCAAGGATGAAGCTTCTTTCACCTTCTTTGGAAACAGCTGCTCCTGGCTATCAGCAGTGACACGATTTGTAAATACGTTGACCCCAGTCTGATTCATGATGAATATGCACACAGGAACATAAAAATTGTGGGCATGCATTTATGCACAATAATGCACACAAAATATGCATTAGGCTCCCTTGTAATGCTCATACCTACAAAAGGTTAAATAGCCCTAGGTGACAGAGAGCTATTTAAATGGACGTTTTTATAATGGCAAACAATAATGCATTCTGGTTACCTTATGACATGGCTTACTTCCAGTCAGCATTAAGGAGAATTACTACCTGATTTTAATACATCTTGGTTCAATTTCACGCAGGCTTATTGTCTTCTAATTATCAACACAACAATTTGATCCGCATCCAGATTAAGGCATTGCCCTGACTTCTAACACCAGAGCAACGCCTGTGCCGGTGTGCGGATTTCTCAAGCAGTAAGCAGTTTGCTGTTGTCTCACATCCCCAAGGCACAAATAAGCAGATGCTGCATTAAAGCTTGTTTAACAAAACTGCTTCAGTTGTGATATACATTTTTAATATAATATACTGAGTGCATTACAGCGAAAACTGCCAGGGCCAGTAAACTCATACAAATTCATTAGCAAGACCAGCTTCTCAATTAAGCCTGGCTGAAGCCTAGATCTAGTTGAAAAGAATTGTCCAGAAGCAGTTGAAACGAGTGAAAAGCTTGATCGTGTTTGCCACACGTGAGCACAGCTTAGTTTACCATTTCAGTTTTCTGAGCATCGGTTGGGATTTCTTCTCATCAAGGACAAGCTTCACTGACCTTTCTCTTCTTTTCATCACAAGGATACTGTGGTTGGCTTGAAAGCCTGAATTTTTTACAATATTACTATTCTGAGCATAAAAGCAGAGGCGCAGCTTTTAATAAGCAGAATGGGTTCTATAGAGGAGACACTAGTAGCCAAATGTTTTGGAGCCCTCACCGATGTGCTTTCATTCATGGGTAGGTTTAAAAGATCAGAAATTGTATCTTGTGTTTTTGAAACACAAGCCAAAGGAGGAAGTAACATTTTCACTTTCTTTGGCTTATTTGCATTTCTTACCTACACTCTTCTCCCTCAATTGACCTTGGCAGCTGCAGGATGGCAACTGAAGAGCACCTCTGGACTACTCTGTAGCTAAACCTCTACAACGCCTTTAAACTATACCCTGAGTCGGTGATTACAACAGGAGCTCTTAAAAAGCACAAATTTCACCCTTCCTTCAACAGAGGGGAATCTTTGTTGTGCACTTTGAAGAAACTCAAGCTATCACAGGATTATTATTCTAAACATATTTTTTTAAAGGCAACGCAATGTAAGACATACCAAAAATTAATCTGGCCAGCAGCAGACTGAGGTCTACACAAAGCATCTGCTGGCTGCCTCTGGTAAAACATTACGTTTGTCTCAGCTGCATTTATGGTAGAACTGGCTGCTACTGCTAAGAGCTGTGCTACAGCAGCCTTGTGTGACAGCGCACCTTGAATCATAGAATCATAGAATCATAGGGTTGGAAGGGACCTCGAAAGATCATCTAGTCCAACCCCCCTGCCAGAGCAGGGTCACCTAGAGCACATCACCCAGGAACGCGTCCAGGCGGGTTTTGAATGTCTCCAGTGAAGGAAAAGAAGTTCTGTAACACAACCTTCTCCACCACACTTTCAGGATTGCTGTCTTTTATGAAGCCCTCTGGTGCTAAATCTTGCCAGACAATAACAATGCAACCAGAGGAAGGGGGAAGAGCTTTCCCCTCCCACTACTGCTTTTTCCTTCTGTGCTTCAGGGGATTCCTTCACTGCCTCTCTTGAACATACCCCACATGCACCCCTGAGCAGTGTTCCCAAAAGCTGATCACCAGGCCAGGGGGCTCTGCAGCATCTTCTCCCTCTCATCTTTACGTACATACATGACCATGAAAGTATGCTTACTTTTGCCCACAGCACCTTACTCACAATTTATCCTCATGACAGATACTGAAGATGCGGGTCTCTGGACCAGTCTAACCCCTTACAAATGGCACTAGAAGTGACACCAAGTCCCAAAACCACGAACAACTTTCATTTCCAGCCCCATTCCAAGACACCGACATTTGACAAGTGACATGGCTAAATGACTTCTCTGTGCCTTTAATTTAAGACTGGAATTTGCAGGGATTTCAACAGTCACACTTGTATCATACGTATTAGCACCTACTACCACTGTACAAGTAGCTGGGCATTAATTTAACCCAACTTTAGCAACTTGTGCAATGCGACAGCTCCCCATGCTGTTCACGTGCTGTCAGATTAGCATCTGCTGAGGATCTTACATTCCTTCTGCATCCCTTCAAATTAATAGCATATCATCAGATAGTTCTACAACGCTGTTAAACACAAAAATGGCAGAGATGACTTTCTGAGGCCCTGATCCTGAAGGCACAGCACCTTTAGAGGAAGGGAGAAAAGGCAGATTATATGCCTCACCACCACGTATCGCCTAAGAGAAACGGGGGGGCTGTATTCCTAATTACATAGATTGCACAAGTAATCTCTTCAAGAAAGAAGAGACTTCCAAAATATCTCATGAAACAGGATGAAAGATTAATTGTGGCACCATTTTTCCCGCCCCTAGCAGCTGTTCAATTCTTTAGTTAAGACAAAGCAAAGTCTTTCCTTCCTATGAATTAAGTTGAAAAGGAACGAAGCAGGAAGACCTAAATATGAAGACAGGAAAATATGATGAAGTAGCCTGGTGGATTTCCAGGCTACTGTGTGTGGCATCTTCTTCACACCTGTTTATCAACTTTGAATTTTCTTGTGTTATACATTTATAGTTGTTTTCGAATAACTGTACTGGTCTAGAAAATTATTTCAGATATGCTTTCCAAAATGTAAATTGCACAAAGATCTTCTCAGCATTACTTCCAAATTAAGGGTACTTTTTTGTCTGCCCTGGCACTGGCTCGAGACTAACAAAACATAGATTATTCTTAATCTAGTTGAATCCTGTAAACAGGCTTAATTTAACACAACTGCCTGACTGACGAGTGAAATTAAGAGTATCTCTTTTAACCAACAAATGTTGTAGCACAAGAGTTGAGATGGAAAGGAGGTACTTAACCCTCAGATAGAGGATAGATTTGCAGGCACAAAGAAAACATTAAAAAATCCTGTTGAAGACTGCCCAGCACTAGCTCATATCTGTTAAAACTGCTGTTTTCAAGTCGTAAGAACGGATGTCTTCAAAACCTTTCACTTCATACATACTATCGTCAATGCAAAAATGTATCATGGTATTGTTTTCAAATAAAAAAGAATCCAACAAAATCCTCCTGAACAATATATGGAAAATTTAAGCTCCAAAGCACCTGTCATCCAGCTAAAGACATCCTGAAAAGAGTACCTTACAGCAGAGGAGCTAGAGCACACTCCAGCTCTCCAACCTGAACCCCCAAGTAACACTAACGGGTTCAGATGCACATTTACGCTACTGGTTACAAGAGCTCCTCTCCACCCCAAATGCTCCGATTTCTAAACAAACATTATCGCTGCTGCCTGTAGAAACTCCTTAGGCATTTGGTATCCCTCATCTTTAGGAGAATGCTGAAATGTTGAGATTGAGGGCCTCGGACTTGATCCACTCCACAGGATACAACCTGACAGAGCATACCGTGTGAATGGTAAATGAAAAAAACCAAAGGAAAATACCCAAACATATTTTTCCAGAACCCACAGCACAGGCAAGATGTGAGCTCCCCCTGCTGACACAAGGGAACCCTGTCTGGCCCAGCCACCACTGCCACAGCGCGGGGACAGTCACCACCGCTGGGGCAGGAGGGGAGAAACCCCAGGATGAAGCCAGAAGGAGCTCCGACAGCAAGGATAGAGGCAAGCTTGGCACTGCTGCAGCACCTGAGAGCTCACGGCTTGACCTCGTAACTCACTGAGCACCCTCTGCTCTTTTTGGGAAATGTAATGAGCCAGAAGCCAGCGATGGACGGGACCTGAGGGAGCTGGGTCAGAAGGGGTTATGATGACAAAGGTGCCTGGGCAGGTATCAGCTGGCCTTTTCACTGCTGTTGTCTAGGTAGAAGCTCCCAGCCTCCCCCCTGCAGACGGACAGCCTGGCCAGGCCACCTTCACCACGAGCTGCGCTGTCACCAGGTCACCCGCTGAGCCTCTCCAGAGCTGCCAGCAAAGGCTTCCCAGGACAATCTTCTGGCCAGCTTTTAAAGGTCCCCTTCTGCTGCTTCTGTGGCACCTCAGTGAATGGCAGGACCCTGCCCCTGCAGTCCCGGGCCACTGAGCTGAGCGTTCATTTCCAGCGTGTCTACTCAGGTGCATCACCACTCATCCTGGCACGCCAGGTCACAGGAAGAGAGACGGGATACCAAAGCCGGGGGCTACGGCCCCACTGCAGCTCCTTGCACACATGGGGCAGGGGAACCTGCCCATACGCCACGATGCCAGGTGCTACAGGGCCAAACGGTCATCTGAGAGGGGACAGCACGGCTGTGCCATGCAGGAGGGAGCTGGAGGCAGGAGCCAGGCGACAGCACCTTATACTCACCACAGGAAAGCTCACAGTTTGGCAAATACTCAAATCCCGTAAGTCTCGGGGATTGTTACACGAAGGTAGGTGAGTGCTCCGCACACTGCTAGCAAAGGCCTTTGGAGAGCCAAGGAAGAAAGAAAAGACTAACAAAAACTTCTTAAAATATTTGAGAAAACCTGTGCCAAAATCTCCTTAGATGTGTATCCATGACTAAGCATGAGAACTCAGCTCCTGCTGCTGTGGAGAGGGTGCTGCTTGCTGGTCACGGTCTAAAAGCACTGATGCAGCAATAAGCACAGCTTTGCTGAGAAGCTTACATATTAATAGCAGAATTTTTGGTCAGAAACATGTAAAAGCCTGTAGGCTTTGGAGCAGTAAAATAGAATTGGGGCCGTATGGTGGCAGAACAAAGTCTGCTGAAGAGTGTTGTATTTTCTGCCTTTGATAGGGACTTTCCAGAGCTGTCAGCTGAGCTGCAGAATTAGAAACCTGACATTGCAGCAGTCAGTTTTTAGATTTCAAGCTGTTCAAATGACTTGTCTCCAGGGAGGAATATCTAGCCCGCAGGAATCAATATCAAAACAGGTAAAGATGCTAGTGTACAGGGGCAGCCACCCCAGCCCCATGCCCCAGCCAGGCAGGCAGATCTACTGAAAAGGACGGAAAAACTTGCTCCCTCTTTGAATCAGTACCAGAGATATGCTATAGGCTATTCACTACGTTTGTGAGATTGCAGCTTGATTATATTTGATTCCGCATCACAGACTGATCTTCCAAACGCCCTCAGTTCACACTATGCCAGTGCTCCAAGCCACTTGCTGAAGAGATTATAAAAGAGCCTATTTTATCATATCTTCACCTCTGAATGCATTACCAGTGACATCGCTTAATTTCAGCCAATCTGAACAGCTAATTAGATGTAAACAGATTGAAAAATTGTACACATAGGACAACTCATTTTTCAAAAGGCCACTAATCTAAACAAACCTGAGTCCATCAATTTACTTCAGCATTTGTCTAAATGAATTACAGCATAGACTTGTCCTGCACTGGCCTTGTGATTCATGTAACTGGCTCCCTCCTCTTTTGATGAAAATCGCAGGCACTTTACAAAATAAGTTGCTTACAAAGGCTCTATTATAACAAAGATGAAGGTGTGCCTCTGTGAGTCTAGCGGACGATGTATATGATCCAAAGCAATTACAGCCTACTCTGGTACCTTCTCTCTCACCTCCCAAACCCATCACATACATTAATATATCAAAGCCAGGGAGGTTTTTTAATTAACAGATAAAAATCAAATTATATTTAATCATAATCAAGACAGGTTCCAACTTCAGAGCTCTTTGTGTGTGAATCTCCCCTCTGCTCTCACCCCCTTATGTCAGGAGAAATAGGAAGGAAAAGGATCCTGGAGAGATCCTCCAGAGAGAGCTGGCCATCCTCCTCCTGCTCAGGACTCTCTCCAAGCATCAGCTGGGGGTAGACCAGTAACTACACTGGGAATCACAGCAGCATTGCAGGACAGGGAGAAGCCCAAAGGGCCTGTCACAACACAGATGAGATTGGACGCTGCCGAAGTTATCCAGTGCCAGACAAGATAAAGAAGTCTCAGGATGAAATGCAGTGTAGTGTAGTCTATTTTTAAATACAGAGCAATTAGCAGAGCATTATGCATGAGGTTTTCCACTTGCTACTAAAGCCCACATCTCTTCCATTACCTGCATATGTAAATGAACACAATGAGAAGGGAGAGGGCAGAGAGAAAAACACTTATGTGGATTTTGAAATGAACAAACATATCCACATAAACAAACCCTTTCCAGACTGCTTAACACAGAAGTCTTGCTGAACAAAACCGGCTAATCTCAGACTATTTCATGCGTCAGCTAATTTATGGTACCTAGAATTAAGGGTCCACTGAGTATTCGTTGTGATCTCCCACGTGACAGCAGCCCTGGACTTTCAAATTCATCCTTGTTTGAGCAGAGTAATCTAGACACCCAAGTGTCAAAACCTCAAGAGATGCAGAATCCTACATAACTTTTAATCACTTACTTCTATGTGCTATTGCCTTCATTTACAAACACGCATCTAAACTTTACTCTGAGTTTGTCCAGCTTTAATTGCCAGCCTAGCATCTCATTAGACCTTTGTCTGTCAGCATGAAGAGCCCTGCTGCTCATTTGTGTTCCCCACACCGGTACTTACTGACCGTGACCTACGCACCCCTTTCCTTTCCCTTGACAAAGCGAAGGGCATCAAAGCTTTCATGGCAGAGCTTGCTTGCCAGCCAGCGCCCTTGGCTGTGCACAGCCTTCGCCCATTTGGAGCTGCAGGCACTAAGAGTCTGCTTCTTAAACGTACCAGGGTAACGGTGGCCCTTTGGTGGGCTCACAACGAGCCCACTAACTACGAAGGCTCCAGCTTTCCTTGCAGCATCACCGTTTCCAGGGCGGGTTCCCTACCTTGCTCCTCTGGTTTCCCAACTTTGTTCTATGGTTGGGGATTTAATGTTTGGCCACATCAGGCGGCCTGTTCTTGCACCAGTGTACCTAGTTAATCAGATTGGTTTGCGTCAGTGAACTCTTCATTTCTTATTTCCCTAGTTATATCCACTGAGAACTTGATCAAATGAGGAAAGAAAGTGCCCACATAGTTCACTGGTAAAACAAACAAATAAATAAATAGCTTGAGGCTGATCCCTGTGCTGTCCATCTAATAATGATAAATCTACTAGTAATTACATTGTGAAAGGCAGTTTTTACTCTGCTAATTGTGCCCCATGTTAATTTTGCATGATTCTTGTTCCTTAATCATAGTGGCATGTAATGGCATGCCAAATACTTCACTGACATCCACATACACTACATCAATATTGCTGTCTTTATCAAGAAAACTTGTAGCTTCATAAATAACATTTCAATTAGTTGACAAAATCTATTACATCAGCCCATATTGCTCAGCATTAGTTCCCATTTATTTCTTTATTAAGCAGGTCCGGATCTGCATGTCCTGCTTTACTTCAATCAAAGTCAGATTGACAGGCCTAAAAATATGTGGGGTTTTCCCCCCTACCCTTATTAATACCCACACACCTACATTTTCTCAGACCTTCAGAACTTTCCCATGTTCTCAGACTTACCGAAAACCAACATTAAAGTCCCTTAAACAGCTCTTTTTAAGCTCCTGCCTGCAAGATATTTGGCACTGCTGAGGTAAAAAGGATCCTGCTTCAGTAGCTGCTTTTTTAACAGGTTTAAATAGGCACCATCATTATCTAACTACCATGCAGCTAGAACAAATGAGATCAAGAAGTCCAAGGCATTAAAAAAATTGTATGAAATATCATGGAAGAATTCTGACCTCTTCTTCCCCAAATCATGCTATTTTCAAAATGCAATTTGGACATCTCTCTATTGTTGAGCATTTTGGGCGTCTATTCAAGTAGTCTCCTGAGTTACTAAAAACATCTTAAGTGCATGTTTTAAATGAAAAACTAATCATATTCTATAACACTATTAAGAAACCCAGGCTGAAAGACTTGTGGCAACATCTTAAGAACAGGTAATGCCGTACCGTAACATTTTAACTTATCTGGATTTGATTATGAATTGTTCTGGATTCTTGGGCTTCCACCACACTCATTAAACTTGTCCTGTATGTGCATTTACATAGTGTAGGTGGCAATCTCCGGTTTGATAAGTGTCTGCGAATCAGTTCCACCCTTCCTGAAGATAAACTCCCCCTGACTTTGAAGACAGCAGGCAAAATTTCTCTTTTTATTTCCCTATCTCCAAAAGGAAAGAAAGCCTCTTAGACAAAAGGGAATTTAAACATGTAATGCAGAATATATTAGATTTGTCACATGCAGTTGAGGTCTGAAATGTAAGAGTTAAAGAAAAGCGAGCACATGAACCTTGAGAGAGACTTGGCAATTTTCATCCCATTTGTCCTTTTTAAGATCTCATGAGAGCATCTAACAAAATCCTATGTCACGCCAAAAGCAGTTGAAAGCAAGCGCATAGTGAATCAGCTTCTTCAATCACTAAACCACAGAATATAAAACCAAGAGATGCACAAGAATCTGAAGAAGTTCTGGCCACTCCAAGGTTGCCTCAGGCCCCGCTTGTGCAAGTCATCCATGTTCAGAAGAAAACTTTACAGTCAATGGCATTTTAGCATGTGATAAAAATTAAGCATGTGCTTGAGCACATGATCGCACTCCATGAAGGAAGGTGTTCATAGTAAGTGTGACAGAGCCATTTGAAAGCTTGAGAAGCATTTTTCTTCCCTATGGAAGGACTCCCTGCATAGGAAAGTGAACTAGTGAGCTAGATTCACCTTTCACTGTCATCACGGCTAATCTCCAGTGACTCCACAGTTGTCACAGGGAAAATTAATCCAGGTTTATGGAGATGTAACAGACAAATACAGTCCACTACGTCTCTCTTTTGCAGCGTTTACAATAACAGACAAATAAATGAGCATTTGTGATCAGATGCCCCCTTTTTAATCTGTTTGCTGTGGTACCGTAGGATTTGTTTGCTGGTTTGATGACTTGTGGATTTACAGATTGTACATGATTAGACAGCATATTTTGGATTTTTTTTTTCTCTGTTTTGATGTGGACAGGCAATTTTGAATTTTAAAGCAAAACCAGAGCATCCTCAGTATTTTTTGATGTAGGTAAGCATCTTCCATTCACAGTCTCCTTGTGCGCTCTGAACTACTTAAAAGAAGTGCTAAAAACCATAAAGGACTGCATAATTTAGGAAAGAGGCTATGAATGGACGTCATTGCTACTTCTCACCTACGAAAGTCTGTGGATCTTTATGGCATCTTCTATTCACTTTCCTGGGTTTTGCTTGAATGGCTGAAAATGGGCCACAGGCCATTCATGAGGTATTTCTCAGTGTTGACAGACTGCTTGAGGGGAGCCGTGCATCCACACCAAGAACACAGCAAGGACTTTGGCCCATTAATAACAAAGTAAGTGCAGGGATAAAATGTATGTCTTCTCATGGGATTTTTGCATTTTAACTTCAGAAGAAGCAAGCAAAACATAGGCAGAACCCAGGCAACTAAATCCAAAACCAGTGTCTCCCAGGCTGGTACTTTGTATATAGCCCTGGAGAGCTTCAAGTCCACAGGAGCTGTGGGGATTTGCTGGAACATCTCAGGCAGGGTTGATTAGCTCAGCACTTGGCTCAAATGAGAGCCTGAGAAGAATCCAAAAGCTGGTATTCCTGTTGTTCCCATACCTTCCTAGGATTTCCAAAACTGCTAATGCATCCCACCCAGCACAGAGTGCCCGCGGCAGGCATCTAAAAATTCAGCACTTTCAAATACCTGAGTTCTTCTCATCTAGTCGACAAAAACAAAGGAACTTCATCCTTTCCTAGTTTTTAAAGGCCATGAAGAGACATTAACTGCCTTTTCCCGACCTAACTCTTATATAGGTCAGATGTGCACCAGCCCTGAACTAGAAGTCATGTAATCATGTTAGGACAGTGAAGAGCCTGAGCTAATAAACCCAGCCTTTCAAAGAGCTTATTGGTTTGGGCTCAGTGCCATGCTGAGGTTAACAAGGTAAAAACCTGTTTAACAAAGGAGACGTATATTTGACCATCCACAGTCAGGTCAATCATTTAAGATTTAAACATTCCCTCCAGAGGTATTTACCCAGTCAGTGCACGTTGCTTATAGTTGATTCTGTACCTTCTGATGCTGCTTTAAATTATACATCCCAAATGAAATTAGAGTAGAAGAAGCCTTCCTATTGCCTTACTACAGTTGATGATAGCACGTGGGGTCAGCAGATATTCTAAATTCACATGAGAGAAGTCTGTATCATCCATTACACCCAGGCAAAGAAAAGACAGGATCTGGAGCTCAAAATATGAATTCCCTTTCTTTAAGAGGCTAAAAAAGAACATTCACAGTATTTACCTACATATTAATAACACATGTGTACGTGTGTGTCTATCAGCATTGCATTTTATACACTGCTTCATTCAAGCATTCAAGCCAATATACACTCCAGGTTTTATGGTGTATTTTGGCTCAAGTGTTATTGCTAGGACAGTGTTTACAGCAATATTCATTGTGTTCTGCATAGCCCTGCCCATCAATCATCCTCATAATAAAACAGAAAGGGAAATTGGTGGAAAAGGAGCAGAGCTGTTGAATTCAAGTTAGTCATACAAACCGAGCATGCAGACAAGCGCAAATGCAATTGGGTTAAAGTAGCCATTTGCCTGTTGATTAAAGAAAAAAAGATACACACGCTGCATTACAGTTTGCCTTAAAGATAATATAGGTCTCAAGATGTTAATTTTTTCCTCCCTATTTTCTCTGCGTTAGCGTTTCAAGATGACTGCCGCTCCATACAGATTTATAATATGTATGTGTTTACTCACACATCTCTAAGCCAACAGGAAAGGCAGACCAGAATTCCAAATCTATCATTAAATCTACATGTTGGCACATACAAAGAGCTGCAGGACTTCAATTTTTCTGGGTAAGACTGAAGGGATATATTGAAAGAACAAACAAGCAAGGCATTCTCATCCTGAAAATATACACACAGAATGAGAGACACAGACAGAGGGGGTAAAAGGAGATGGCTTGTAAGGTTATTCATTTCCATGTTTGTTCAACAAACTGGGAATAGCTTTAAGAACAGTATCTCCGATTCTTTCTAGATTACCTATGGGTCTGCTGACAAACAGCATGGTTCCAAAGGCACAGCACTGGTTTGGCTCTGAAGCAGCATGTGTTATTCCCAATTCAGCTGCTGAAGTGTGATGCAACTTCCAGCCTTTGCCCAGCTTGGATATCCAGACTCTGCTTCACAGGTTTTATACTCTCCCTCATGGTGAAGAAGTGCCTCACAGTAGCAGGGTGTACCACACTGGATTCCTAATCTTATAATTAGCAGCTCTAGATGCTACTGTAAAATAAACGGTGACAATGACATTGATGAATTATGACTTGTTTTTTCATTCTGCTTTAGTCTAGATCATAAAGAATTAATGCAAAAATCAAACTAGGATAAGATCTGTGTACCCAGGGGCCACATACAATTCCCACTGAAGTCAGTAGAACTTGAATGGAAATTGAATGAGGCTCTGAAACTAATTCAACATAGGTGCTAAGGGACTGCTGTGCTGGGGATCACGCAAACACCTAGTGCGATAGTCCCACATGAAATCCATCGGACTCCGAATGCAAGCCAATCCACAGAGCTCAGAATGCAGATAATGCAGAGAGGGGAAAGAAGTGTTCAATGTAAAAAAGAAACCGAGGAGTTTCAAAGTAAAAAAGAAACCAAATGTTCTTAGCACATTAAGAGCTATAATGAAATACTGCATCTTGAGTTTGTTGCTGTTTGAAGGAAGCTAGGAAACGAGCAAGAATTCATTATGAAGCTGCTCAAGACTAAAACATGAATCATTGGGTTCTAAAAAAAAACAGTTGTCTAGAGAACAGTGTAGATGAAAATGAATGGAATCTCTTTAAATTACTCTCTGTATAAACTCTTCAACATTCATTCTCTCTGCCATTGATTAGTATCGTTCTGGGATACGGGTTTTTAAATAATTCCAAACCACAGTCCCAGCTTCTGCAATCAAAATGGAAACGGCTCTTGATTCTACATTTTTAGTCTTCATTTACAGGGAAAAATGTTTTCTGCAGTAAGAAATTTGAACACCTAATGTTCTTACCTGTTTACTAGATATCCTCAAAAGTGCGTGCTGAAGGCTCAGTAGTCAAATGAGATTAAGATTCTCCCATTACTTTATAAATAGGAGACTTTTGTATGCTATTGCTGCATAATGCAGGGATTAGATCACCTGTGGAAGCCCTCAAGATCATTAAAGTGCTAAGAAGCTGGGACTCCTCTGATCTCAGCATCCCTGACAGTAAAGCAGAAAACCCCAAATCCTAAATAATAAATTGAGACGATGTCTCTGCACGCCCAAGTAGGACTGCGTGGAAGGTAAGCATGGCAGGCAAAACACGGCCTGTTTTGTTTCTGCTCTGCCCAGTCTCCTGATAAAAGGAGGCTTGTGTGACCACACTGTGTGTTTCTGTACATCTGACCATTGCACCACCCCCTTTCCAGCAATTTCTGAAGCATCAACCACTTATCATTTCAGTTGACAAGAGCTCCATTGGGGGAGAAGCAGTACGGAGAGCTGAACTCTTATCAGTCATGGGGGAAACCACCACAGAACAAGAAACTTGCTGTGTTCCAAGAACCAGAAAAACATGACATCCTCTACTAGTTTGCAATTTGAGTTAATTCATTATTAGACGTGTACGTTATCAGGCCAAACAAATCCAACCCAAGAAATCCAACAAGATACAACTCTGTTGAAAAGCTGATTAATGGGCACACACTTGAGTACAGGAAGTTTCACCTAAACATGAGAAGGAACTTCTTTACCTTAAGGGTGGCAGAGCCCTGGCACAGGCTGCCCAGGGAGGTGGTGGAGTCTCCGTCTCTGGAGACATTCAAAACCCGCCTGGACGGGTTCCTGTGTAACCTGCTCTAAGGTGGCCCTGCTCTGGCAGGGGGTTGGACTGGATGATCCCCAGAGGTCCCTTCCAACCCTATGATTCCTGGTCTCACAGCTTGTGGAGTGATACACAATAACACTGAGGGAACCCCAGGAGTAATATGGATGGGCTCTGGTAAGAAGCTGTTAAGTGCTGGGAGGCAGAGATTCCTGCTGCTATGGACAGTCTTCAGCACTTCAGACTAAAGGATCAGCCCTTTTAGGTTCCTTCAAGTAGAAGTCCACCCATGCTTCCCCTTCCTGAAAAGTCTTTTCAGCCTAAGCCTCCTAATCCACCATGCCCAGAAGGTGGCCTGCCCATGCCCACAGTGGTCCTCCAGGGCTCCCAGCCTGGGTCTCCCTGGCTTCAAGAAACCTCCCAAAGAGAGACCAGTGCAACAGTTGCACAAACCTGAACCTTGCCAGAAAGTGTGCCAGCTCTGAGAAACGCAACATATATACACCCAACATAGAGCAAACAGCAACGCCAAAGCATGGCACTCGCCTGCATCCTGCCAGCACTGCGATGGCAACAAGAAACGGGGCAAATTAGCAAGGGAATGGCTGTTCCTAAGGGCTGTCAGCATCTGAGATATGCCAGGTATCTCAGGGCAGACATAGCCAGCACCTCTGACACCTACAGCATCCAGCACAGCACCATTCTGCTGATTTAGGCAGAGGCACAGCCAACTGGGAGGGTCCCTATGCCCCTAGTTTTGCAAAAAAAAAAAAAAGAGATGCTGCATCAGTTAGCAGTTTGTTAACCAAGACTGCTTGAAGAAGTGTAAGAAAGGAAAATTTTCATGAAAACAGAAAACACACAAGATTGCCTAAGATCTCAGGCTTCTCATGCAAAAACATTCCACTCATGATTGTTGAAGTGGATTTTACAAGACTTACTGTGATGACATCCAAAATTTATTACAGCTTTTACAACAAGACGGTGTCTAGTAAAGAGTGATGTAGTGACAACATTTACTTGGCTGGATTTAGCTTCTTAGGGCACATAAATATACTTTTGTACTTTAAGAACAGCCGTGGCTGCCTACTAAATCTTGAATAATACAAGGCAGCTTTGTAGACATTTAAACACATGCACCAACTTGGTTCTTTCTCCTTCACAAATCCGCTTCCTTACTATCTGCCCAGTCAGTCCCCAAGGTCCTATCCTGCTCGTCTTTTGTCAGCCTCAGCTTTTAAAGCGAAACTGTTTGGAAATCACGCTTTTAAATTCCTATGCTTTTTCAGTATGGAATTCATTACTTTTAGGAAGTGGCCAAATTTGTTTCCCCACCTCACCCAGTTATAAAACAAACTGGAAATCTCATCTGTTTTGCTTCATAAATACACGATGAATTTTGCATGACTATTTTAATCTGAAATTTTATTTACTGGCCATATGTGTAAGAACCTTATCATAAATATAAATCAAATTTTAGATTTCTGTTAAGCACTGTGTAGGGGATGTCTTTGGTCTAACAGTTTAAAAAGACAACTTAAAAGGACTTTAGAGTAAAATAGGAATAACTAGAAAAAATCTTTTAAAACAAATAGCAATATTCCAGATTGTGGTTTTTTGGGAGCTAGATTTTAAACATCTTAAAGTGTCCTGATTTCCAGAAAACAGCCTGAGTCCAATATTGTAAAATTAGGTCCCTTGCAAGTGCCTCATGCTCGTGTTGTTGACAACTTCATAGGTAAAAATAATAATTTACCTACAGATTGCACTTTCTAATACACTGGCTACCAAAACTACATGAGGACTAGGTGACACTTTGCCAAATAAGGGGACTGTATTTGAAAAACCTGCATCCAGCCAGAAGCAGCCATAAAACTGGGTAGGAGCCCAGACCCGCTGTCTGTATCTTAGGCAGAAAGCTGGCTCAGCTCCTGGGGGCTGCCCCAGCCAGAGGAGCCCAGCAGCATCCCAGCCTGACGCCGAGCCTGCCCTTCCCCTGCCATGGGGCTCCTACAGCTTACTCAGGGGGCTTGGGCAGAAATTAGGGCAACTCTTAAGGACCACTGCCACACAAACTAGCCCTGGCCCTCCCAGCCCCCAGAGAAGCCTAACCCACCAGCCCCCCCATGCAAGTAACTCCCAAAGGTCATGTTCCCTGCCCCAGGGCACGGCACTACCCAGACCCAACGCTTCCACTTCTGAGAAGGATCGATCACAAACCCTGGGACCAGTGTTACACAAGCAAACCCAGAAATAACTGCACCTATGAAATAAAAAAACCCCAAACAGCCAAACTCAACTTAAATGCAAGTTTGCCTACATTTTACAATATCCCCTATATGCAGCAAAGGCTTCGGACTATATCCGTGTTCATTTTTGCTGCCGCTGTTCTTATAAAAACACATTGTTCTTTCCCTGTGACATTTCTTCATAGCTTTGAAAGAATGCCCTCTGTTACCACAAAATATTTGGCTTGAATCCTCCTGTGAGGATGAGCCAAGGGTTTAGCTCATGTTTTAAAAACAAAAGAAATATTACTTTAAACATGAAATAAACAAGTGCAACTGTAACAGTAGATGGAGATAGAGCTCCTAGCACAACCTATGAATAATTCCAAGTCCTATTAGAAGTAACACAGCTTTCCGAATTTCCCTAGAAAACAGCATGTCATTATTAGGTTCCAGCTTGACTAAAATGCAAAATGTCACTTTTTTTCAGAGAAAAAGCTAAACAAAAGACAATATGTAGCGTAACAACTAAAGTGAAAAGCATATCCACTTACAATCCAAAAACATGAAAGACAATGGGGTACAGAGATATTAGAAGATGGCTCTTACCTCCATCCCCAGATCCTGAGCCAGCATCTGAGAAAAGAAGAGAAAGAAATTTATATTCATGTGCTACAGTATGTCCTGTAAGCATATAAAGCAAGACTGTTAAGTGTACTGCAGTGTACCTTACGTTTGATGTCATCCCTGGGTAAATTATAGAGATCTAATCTGAACATAGTTCGCTCAAGCCATCTTAGTTTCAGCTCTTTTTCTTTAAAGTCTCTATATCAGACTAAAATAACGTAAGCCCTGGAGTGCTGTAACATCTTCATAAGCCTCTACCTCGTTTTGTTGTGCTGAGACTGATAAAGCTTTGATCCCAACAGTTGTGCAAAATTACTTCACTTGGCCACTACTAAACCCTCTCCATCAAAGATAATTTTTAAACGCATTTGTTTGAGGCCAGACCAATTGGAAATTCATGTCATCATCTTCACAAAACAGTGACATCTCATGAGATCATAACTAGTTGGAATAAACCATTGAAATTATTATTATTCAAAGTCTTTAGATAAATGATTAAAATGCTGGTTTTCTGCAGGTTCTTGCCGAGTTTCAAAATTGAGTCCTTTATTTTTCCTCTGCTCACTGTTTTGTTGGCTGGAATGATGAGAGTCGCAAATTTAGAAGGTGTAACATCACGAAATTACCAAGCCCAGAGCTTCGTTACAAAACTTTCTAAGCAAGGCAAAGCACAGAAATGCACACACATGTTGGGTTACCAAAAATAGTCCATGAGAGGAGTTTATTTTGCAGGGAAGGGAGGAAGGTTGTCATCCCATCCTTCCCCTTAGTTGAGGGGTTACCCATTTATCAGCATCAAGATTAATAGAAAGAGTTTGGAAAGGCTGCTTTGGGATCATAGAATCATAGGGTTGGAAGGGACCTCGAAAGATCATCTAGTCCAACCCCCCTGCCAGAGCAGGGTCACCTAGAGCACATCACCCAGGAACGCGTCCAGGCGGGTTTTGAATGTCTCCAGTGAAGGAGACTCCACAACCTCTCTGGGCAGCCTGTTCCAGTGCTCTGTCACTCTCACAGTAAAAAAATTCCTCCTGATATCCCTCTTGAATCTCCTATGCTCCAATTTGCATCCATTACTCCTTGTCCTATCACTGGTCATCACTGAAAACAACTTCTCTCCATCTTCCTGACACTCCCCCTTTACGTATTTGAAGACATTGATGAGGTCACCCCTCAGTCTCCTTTTCTCCAGACTAAAGAGACCCAGCTCCCTCAGCCTTTCCTCATAAGGGAGATGTTCCACTCCCTTAATCATCTTTGTGGCTCTGCGCTGGACTCTCTCAAGCAGTTCCCTGTCCTTCTTGAACTGAGGGGCCCAGAACTGGACACAATACTCCAGATGTGGCCTCACCAATGCAGAATAGAGGGGGAGGAGAACCTCTCTTGACCGACTCACCACACCCTTTCTAATACAGCCCAGGATGCCATTGGCCTTCTTAGCCACAAGGGCACATTGCTGGCTCATGGTCATCCTCCTGTCTACCAGGACCCCCAGGTCCCTTTCACCTACACTGCTCTCCAGCAGGTCAGCCCCCAACCTGTACTGGTACATTGTGTTTTTCTTCCCCAAATGCAAAACTCTACACTTGCCCTTGTTGAACCTCATCAGGTTTCGCCCCGCCCAACTCTCCAGCCTGTCCAGGTCCCTCTGAATGGCAGCACAGTCTTCTGGGGTGTCGGCCACTCCTCCCAGCTTGGTGTCATCCGCAAACTTGCTGAGGGTACACTCTGTACCCTCATCCAGGTCGTTGATGAAGATGTTGAACAACACCGGTCCCAGTACCGACCCCTGAGGGACTCCACTAGTCACAGGCCTCCAACTAGATTCTGCCCCATTGACTACGACTCTCTGACTTCTTCCTTTCAACCAGTTCTTGATCCACCTCACTGCTTGATCACCAAACCCATACTTGATCAGCTTAGCTACAAGGATGCTTAGCTACAAGGATGATCCAATTACCCTATGAACCATTAGATATAGTTTACTGAGAACAAGGTCTGGGGGATCTGAACTGGCTTGTACACACCATCATCGCTCAAAGATAAAAAAAGGAAAACCTTTATTTAAATAAACCTGTCACAAGAATGGCTTAAAACAATAGATATGCACAGCAAGAGTACATAGGGCACATGCGAAAGAGGGCTGGAAAAGACAACAGAAAATGATAGTGTGATGCTCCTCTGTCCTGATGCTTTTTCCCAAATGAGCTGTTGAGGAAAGGTAATCTTCATTACCATGCCCTCGTGGCTCTGGGAAGCGCTGCTTTTCCAGCCGTGCCAGGTCTCCCCAGCACAAAGAAACGCACACCTGCTATCACCTGCCTCCTGCAATGAACTACCATATTCCCTGGCTCTTTGGAGAAAAAGGACCTCGCCTCTCTCCTCCTGCTCTTACCCTTCGATGCCCAGACCCCTGCCAGTCACAGCCAGGAGGGCTGCCTGCTACTGGAATACTCTCAGCAGCCCAGGTCTCTGATGGTCCTATGCACCCTGTCTCTTCCCTATCCCATAGGGAAAACCTGAGGTACAGGGCTGCTCCCTTCTCCACTGAGCCTCCTCCTCGGGAGAAGGAAAATGAGGTCAAACGATCAAGACTTCAAAAAGCCCTTCCCCCACCCCCCACCTCTGTTTCCAAAATCCACAATGTGTTTCAGGAGACAATGCTTCCAACACAGCCGTTGCCCGTGGGCAAGCAAGTTTAAGAAAAGGTGTAGCAATGCACTGAAGTTATGCCTTTAATCAAAAAGTCTGAACCAAAAAAGACCAGTTGCTGTGCTGATAGTTTATTAAGTTGAACAAATCCTACACCACAATAGCCTTTGTCAGCCTGAGCTCCATTTAATACCAATTTATAGACAAAAAAATTGCAGTGTATGTCTTTTTCCTCTTGAAAATTGTCAGGGAACAGCTTCACAAAAGAACAACTTTTCCGGGGAAAGAAGTTTATTTTCCTCTCAGGTGTACAAAACACAAAATTACAGTACTGCAAAAAGTTTGTCTAATGCACTTTTTATTGACTCCTCCATCCTCAGCCAAGAAAAAAATTCTGCTTTAAGTTTAAAGAACTCTCTCAAGAACAAAGACTTACTCCTCCTGATCTTTTCAAGTGAGCTTCACTGCCCACCTCTAACAGATCCTGAGCACAAAAGGAAAACATCCAAAACTCCTGCACATAAACAACTCAGGTTTCCTGACTGCTTGTGCTCATTCACCTATCTAGCTGTTTCATAAAGGCGGAGATACAAATAGCGCATGATGCTCAGAGTTAAGCAAAGATGCCTCAAAGTGCCAGTCAGTTTTCACATACGCTCCTTAATGAATTCTTCCAACAACTCCAGAAAAAAAACCCAAACCTTGTTGCACAGACTTGTTCATTAAATGTGTTTTGGGTCATATCTTCAGCTGATATAAATTAGCAGGGCTCATTACAGTGGTCTGTTGAATCATACCAGCTGGGAATCTGGCCCTACATGCATAAGGAAAAACATAAGAAACTGGATTGCAGGCAGTAATGCTCCAGTTCTATCTCTCCAGATTACGGAGAGGTTTGTAGTAATCCAGATGCCCATTTATCAGACATCTGCTCGTTTAATCTGCTTCCAGTTACTTGTCGTAACAGCTCAGAAGTACATGCATTGCACAGGATGATCAGGAGCACAAGATACGCATTTAAAAAAAAAAAAAAAATCAACTTCTGTGCTGCACTCTTCAAAACAGCATCCAGAGTACACTGTATCATACGCTGTGAGCCTATACTAAGTTATTTACTTAAAAGGGAAGGAGGGCAGCAACTTCTCATGCCTAAAACTGCAAAGAATTGACCCATAATGAATGCAAAGCAGGGATTCAAATGGCTTTTAGCATCCACAGGTTATTTTATTCAGGGGTATGGCAAGGTCCGCAGGCAGCCTGGAGTGTGTTACACGTACCAGTCGCACACGATCCCTCGGACACCAGGAGTATCTCGCTCTGTTGCTTGCAGGCAGCCTGTTTCAAGTAGCATTCGTTCTGGTAGGTGTCACCGTTGGAGCCGCACACGGGCACGTAGTCATTGTTACACTGACGGAAGTGGACAGAGAGCAGTGGCGTTAGTCACACAAGTGGGGTGGCACAAGCATCCATTTGGGTGCTCCCTCCCTCCCCTCTTCCAGTATTAAAACCCTGGGAAAACAACATAGAGGGAGACACTGCCCTTCCTCTTCACATTTACAGCTACCAGGGAAGAGGGAGGGAGGGATTTTTAAAAAGACAAAAGGCAGAGGAGCATAAACCAGACTTGAACGGGTTAGGGAAAAGACTATCTGAACAGGCAAAGTGTCCGAGAGCTGCCCCCCGAGAGGCCTCTCCCTGCGAGAACGAGGAGGGGGCATTCCCCAGGCAGGAATATGGGCAAGGCAAACATCTCCTCGCATCGGCAATAGCAGCTCATTTGTTTCCATTGGATGGCATCAGACAAATTGTAATGAAGAGGCTCACTTTTCCCCTCCTCCTGCACACACACCCTCACTGCTTCAGAGAGAGCCGCCTGCACACGCCGAAGTGTCCGTGTGCATATAACTCTCTATTTAAGTACTTAGCTGTAATTAGAACTGATTGGACAGAGGGAATTCATTTCTGAGAGACCTATGATCCAAACCCATCCCTCTTTCGGCAGAGACATTTCTGTTCCCGGCGAGCTGCGGCCGGGATGCTGCGTGTAGGTCCAAGCTCTCCCCGCAGCGGCGGGCGGGCAGGAGCAGCAGCATCGCCGCCGGCCCAGCCAGCGCGCTGAGGGGCGCGCAAGTTACTCGCGCCATGCACCCTGCCCTCCCCTCAAACCCCCGCTCCGCTCCCCACACTGCCCGATCTGCTCGCTCTGCCGCAGAAAGACGGCTTTGCCCTCTCTTGTTCATTTTAATAAAAATAATTCCATTTTATACTGAAAATTGGGCAACCTACCGGGTGCAGTTAACATAAGATAATCACACTCCAAGGCTTAGAAATACTTGGATGTACCCTGTACACGGTAATTATATCAGGGATATGATTATCTCATGATTACTGTACTCCTGGTATGCCTCATTGTTTAATTATAACAAATAGAATGATCACAATTATTATTTACAAATGCTCACCTCTGCTTAAATCCAAGCGAAAAGTAAAAAGAAATCATACTTCCTATTTAGCTGTATTATGCCACAAAGTGTCTGAGGTGTGTTCGTCAGGCACAACGTAAAATGCAGAACTGAAATTCCAGGGATATAAACAACAAATATGCTTCAAAGTGAATGACTACAGAAGTGATTAACACAAACAATTGCATAGATTGCATTAATTGCAGGCCTTCGTGCAGAGCAGCTGCCAAGAAATTATTCATAGCTGGTCAGAGTGACATTTTGATTGGGCCAAATCAAATGACATTTTCTTTATTCATTGTATTTTCTTAAATCTTCCCGAGCTGCTGCCCACCCCCAGCATTCTCTTCCCTCGGAAAGAAAACCAGCAGCCACAACAATAAAAAATCCTCTCCTTCTGCTCCTAACCAAGGGCTCCTCCATGCAAAGATTGATTAAAAAGTCTTTCTATGCTATTGTCACCATTATGTTCCAAATCTGAGCAGTGTTTCTAGCAGAAAATGCCAACTTCATACAGAAGCTCAACAGCAATTGCTGGAGGCCGATCTGGAACACTTAACCAGGACAATGAACACAATCATGTGAATTTTCTACAGCACGAAGGATCAAACCATGCTTGCTTTAGACATGCTATCTGCTTGTCACCCAGGGGACTTTTTGACAGAGCAATCTGTGCAGAATTTGGCACAAAGTATCTCAATGCGCTCCCTCACGTGTAGAAACAATGTTGGATCCTCTGCCCCAGAAACACGGTGGCAAACTCTCTGCCGGTTTCTCCCAGAGCAAGAGGCGATCTTTTACGCAGACTCTGCGAGGCCAGTCGGCCCTGTGTTACCAGCGTACGGCATCAAGAGAGAAATCCGGATCCACAGAAACGATCTGTGTGAGCTAGGCTGAACCTTCTTCCAAAGCTTGGCAATTTTGAAACGCATTTGAAAGACACCAGGGCTCCAGGAAGGATTAACTCTCGTGACAGGAGTCTCCCCATCTCTCCTGTGGCTCCTGCCACACTCCAGCGTGGCTTCAGCCAGCGGGACTGAGGGTACTCCATGACGAGCTCAGGTGGTGCAGACGTTTCTTTCTCAAACTGTGCTGGACCTAGATGCATTTCTTCATCTGCTGACCATTCTTCCCACCGTGTTGTCTTTGGACAACCCATATATGGATGGAAAAGGCAGGAACCTCGGAGCTGCTGCTGAGCCACAGGGAACAACAGGAGTGAGAGCTTCCAGACAGATCCCGCCTTGGCTTTGAGCTGCGATGGCTCTGAAAGCCACCAGGAAACAGTGGTGGAAGGTACCCAGGAAAGAAGACAAGGCGGCTGATGAGAAGGTTGTGACGTTGGTCACCAGGTTACTCGTGACTCGCTAGAGCTGGACTCTTATACTTGAGCACGCTGAATCCAGCATCTCCAGCTCTTCACTGTCATAACATACTTATTGCTAGTACTGGAGGATATTAGACCTTGACTGTCATAGTCTCCTCAGTCTAGTGACACATTTTCGGCACTGGTTTAGGGCTCAAGAGACCCACCCCTAGATGTGAGAATGATTCTCTCTCCCTAAAGCAAGGCCTGATTAAGCACTTGGGGAAATTCATGTCAAAACTCCCACTAAACCCAGCAGCATAGTGCCATACTGTCCACTTCTTATGCACACAGGTTTATAAAATACAGCTGCAAAGAAGGGAAATGGACACATCCAGTTCAACCAGTATCAGTCCAAGGCTGCCTTCCTCAGCACTAGCAGCCTCAAGTGCCCACTATCACAGCCAGAGACAAACCAGCTTTGCAAGTGTCAGGGTCAGTGCTGTGCACTGAGAGCATAAGGTTTATCTTCTAAATAAAATTATAACCTGTGTAACTCCTCATCCTGCTAACACTGCTAAAAGTTTGACCTCCTCCTACTCTCATGGATTAACTATTCCCAAAATGCCACCTACATCTTGAACCAAGTTGCACGAAAATATATTCCAGAAATATAATATAAAGCTGCAAGTTGGCCAGGTGATGTTCCAGCTCCACAAACACGGAAGCTTGTGAGGGATTCAACACACATGAAAACAAGGCTCTTTCCTCACATTAAAAACAAGTGTCCACAGTCTTGGTGACTAAAGAGAAAAGACATGCCACATTGATGGAAATACTCTAGTTTATTTTTGGATATACTTCATGACATCTAAGAGGGAAGAGAACCCAGGCTGCCAGACCCACGGCTCTGGGCAGACTGAGGTACAGACCCCAGCAAGATGTGTCTCCAACCACGTGCCTCCTGGCACAACTCTGCACCTTCTGCTGGACCCACGGAGCTTGCTTTGGGAGGGAAGGGGTGGTGGTTTCCCCCATGCTCAGCCCCACTGCTGGAGCCAGCGCTGGCCCAGTGCCTTCCCTCCCTTCTGACACCAAGGTCTGGGCTTGCCCTGAGCAGGGGACAGGTCTGCATTTACTGATTAGTGGGACATGGCGCTTTCCAATGCAATACACGTCTCATCGTGAAGAGTCAGTGAACGGGCTACCATTTTGCAGTAGAGTACGACAAGACAGCCAACCAATATGAATCCCTTTCACATGCCTGCCTGCTCTCCAGGGATGGAAGCCTAACTCAGGTGTTACAGAGCAGTCTGATCATATTCACCCTTTCAAACAACAATAAATTAATTTTAACTCCACTTGGACAAACATGACGCACCTATGGTTCTGGTTTGAAAAAGCCCAAACCCAAATTGCAGCAGCCCTGCTCCGCACTTCTGCCACCCCCAGCCCTGGACTTTTCAACAGTATGGAAGCAAAATTAGCTTTCTGTCCTTGTCTATTCTCCCAAGCTGCAGTTAAAGCCCCTGGCAAATTCTGAAGAAAACATAAAAAGTAATTATAGTGATGAGGAGGCTGCTATTGATTTGCTCACTATCACCCCTGAGAGCTGTCACTGAAATGGGGGACCTGAATTCTGATGGAGGACCCCCTTAATCGTGACATAAATTACCTGGCTGGCTCTGCCTCACTTGGCCAGTCTCAGACGCCACACCAGAAATTAATTTTCTACCTCTGGTGGCATATCTTTTTGGTTTGTCACGCTGTCCACTGATGTTACAAGAGAAGCGAACATCCCCCAGCTCTGCCTGTATCAAAGCAGACGCGTTTGACTACAGAAGCCCCTGGCACCGCACTGCCCTTCGCAGCACCAGCACGGGATCAGCCACAGGTAATTTGCCCTCCAAGGTCACAGCCCTGCGGCTCCAAGGAGGGCTCAAATCAAGACAAAGAGCTCCGAGTGTTTACAGGCCCTGATCCAAAGGCCACTGAAACCAAAGATTACGGCTGGTTTCCACTCATTTACTAGCAATCAGGCCCACAACTGCCCAACTCATTCTTTGGATCTCATTTACATATTCATACACCAGTTGTCTGATTTCCTTAAATCTGTTTCCGCTGCCCCCTAGAGGAGTGCTCATCTCAGCGTACAGATAGCTTTCCCCTCTCAAAGAAGAGGCAACGCAGCCCAAAAAGGTTTGCTTAGCTTCATTTACCCCGAATCATCAGGGACTTGCATCCTGTCTTGGGAAAACAGGACTCCCAACGCCCTCTTCCCTGGCAATAGCAGTGTCCGAGTTTGCTCCTTCTAGGCTGCGAGTCCACTGCTTTACGACAAACGGCAACACCAAACTGGGGCCAAAGACAAGACCCAAGCGCTCTCTGTGGCTGCTCTAAGCTCCCAATGCTCAAGGCACAAGGTCTGTCCTAGCTTGCCACCAATGGGACAAGTCACAGATATTTCACTGCGTTACAGATTTTTCTTAGAAAGAGAAAACAGACCAAACCCTAAATCACTCTACATGCTGAGCCAAGGCAAACGCTCAAAACAAGCACACTTACATTGAATTTTTGATTGCATGCAAACTAGAAATGGAATAAAAATAAAAAACCCCCATGGTCTCCCAACATGGGAAACACAAGCACTTCAGCACACAACTGTCTTGTTCTTATTACAGAAAATTCCTTCTTTGTTTTAAATGAAGGAATTTATCACTTGTGTTTTTTCTCCAAAGACACATTTGTCTCTAGAAATATAAACGATACTTGTCATGCTTCAAAGCGAATAGTCTATCAAAGCTCAATAATAAATTAATCATTACAGATGTGCACAATCTTGAACTGTGCACTATTTGGCCTGCTCTACTGTAAACACTCAAATCAGTGTTACAAGTTCCACAACTTCACAGATCCACATTAAAATGCAAGAAACCACAGGGGCACAAACGTATATACAACACATGCTTGTACATGCTTAAAACTCCTTTAATTTGTTCAGTTTTTATTCAGGTCATTATGTAAAGCACAGCTGTTTTGCGAGTTGGCTAAAACATATTAAATGGAATCCTTCATAATGAAATCGTCTGACTTTGAGAATGCCTGAGGTTTAGATGTAGCTGCAAGAGGGAGAGAGAAGAAATAGAAGGAAAAAACCCCAGTACTCAGTAATAGCCCCCCTAAAACTATATAAAACCTAAAGTAAGTTCATGATTTTGGAACAGAGGGATTGCTCTTTAATCTGATCAGCTGGGCAGATAAACAGGCAGAAGCATTGTCACTATGCAGCCCTTCCTGAAAATATCGCATAAGCACATTACAGATCCATTTCTTTAACTAGATCAGAACTCCGAATACAATAAGCCATGATCTGTATCAGAAATGAATTTAGAAAAGACTCTAAATCCTTGTTAAAAGGGCAGAGACGCAAAATCAGAAATGCACAACCTGAAACTGCAGACCCAAAGGGACATTTAAAGCCATAGCATCTGCGTTTTCCCAGAGAAACTTATGTCTTCTTGACACCAGTTGGTTCTCCTGCCAGCTTTTATACAGCCTACCAGGTTTTCCTTCTAACTTCTCTGCACATAGAGAAATAAATTGCCAAGTGATAGGTTATAAAGGGAGATCCTTGATTTGTATTCTCATTAGTGAATTAGAGAACAAAATATCAATCTTCTTACCTTGAACTGACAGACACAAGTCACACTGTCTCCAATCCTTAAACATTCCCCATCAAATTTACAGGTATTGGTGTCGCAGAGAAAGAGATCATTTTCTCTGTCATCGTAACCTCAAATGTAAAAAGAGGAGAAGAAAAAAATAAAAAATGTCAGCTTTGGTCTAGCAAGAGGAACAATACAGGCTGATTGCATTTTAATGCACACAGCACAATAACCTTGTTGATGAAATGATACAGTCCAGATTTTCTTTTGTCCTTCCCTGTCCTCAGTTTTCCACTTTTTCTCTTGTTTCTCCCTCAGTCTTTCTATTAATCCCTATTCCCCACAGCCTCACACACTTCTTTTTCTATTTCACAGACTCTGTTTCCTCAGAAGTCACCCAGTAATTATGCTATTTCATGGCTCTGGGTTGGAAATATCATCAACTTATCCCCATCCGATCGCAAATCTGTTGGACAAAAGTCCAAATTGGAATTTCTCCAGCCCATGATGCAACAAAGCCCCCAATAATAAAGACAAACAGGCTGTGTGTTTTCCGTGATGGTCTGTCTGATCCCAATGAAGATTGATCGCCTCTAAGTTAACAGGAGAAGTGCCAGGTTCCCCACAAGCTGCTGAGCGCCTTCATTTTCTCCAGGAACCAACAGATCTGACTGAAGATTCAGTTCACGAATACAAGCATGAATTTCAGATTTCGCGAGCTGACTTCCCACTCCAACGGCGTGCAGCAAGGTATTAAACAAAACAGCTATATCAGACTCCAAACCCATTAAGATCCAAATCCGTCAATGCGTTTAAAAAAAAACTGTAGCACTCTTAACTGATCACTGTATGTTTAAAATTAAGATCTTGCAGTGGAAATTCACCCATATCTAACATATTATGTGCGATGCACACGTTACCCCAAATAACACTCTTTCCCTGCGAAGGTTCTTACAGCCTAATTTCAGAACTACTTTACGTATCGGAGAAGGGCCGACTGCTGACCTACATTAAAACCCTCATTATTAAAGGTCAGCCCCAGTTTAAGGGACAGGCACCGGGTCCCCGCTGTCCGCACCCCGATTTGCGCTCCAGCGGGCGCGCAGGGGAGCAGCCGCCCGCAGGGTGCGCACACGCGGCCCGGCTCCCGCAGACACACGCCGAGCTGCCCCGCTGAAGTGCGGGAGTTGCGCTCCTGCGGTACCGGGCAGCCCTGCTGCGGGGAGCCGCCCGCGACCGCGGCGCTGCGCACCGGCGGAGGGGGCGCGGCTGCCGCGCCCGGCCCCGCGGAGCGGAGCGTGGGG
>VXBO01006246.1:76097-162141 GCA_013400135.1 Rhinoptilus africanus | reverse complement strand
CTCCCTTTCTCCCTGCGGGGCACAGCTCGGGAGCCCCGAGGGCTCCGGCGTCGCCGCGGGGCTGCAGCGGCACCGGGACGGGCAGGGCCGAGCCCCGGGGGCGGCGGCTGCGGGCGGGAGCAGGCCCGGTTTGCCCGCGGTCCCGGAGATCCCCGCATCAGCGTGAGGAGGCTCTGCTGGAAGTCTGCTTTTCCCGAAAGGCTGACCTCCTTTTGGACCCCTAAGTAAAAGATTTAAGACTCGCTCTTTAAAAATACTGGCTGACGTATTTGAATCAACCGAGCTTTTGAGGGGTCTCTACAAACCCATACGGCGGTACTACTGCTTAGTGTGCCTTCGTATGGGGGCCCGGTACGCGGGAGCCAAGGGAATATTTTATGCTCATGTCATTCCTACCTAATAAAACAGGTTTTCTTCTACCTTCTTTCTGCCCTATACATCTACATCTGCTCCCTGCTCTGCCCACCTGCCGCTGTTTGTATTGACCTCACCTCCCTACCTGCAGGGCAAAAGCCTTTGCTACAATTAAAAGGGTATCAATTTGCACATTCCAGTATGTGCTAAGGCTCTGAGGAAGATCCGCACAAATCCCTGTGCCTACTGTTTCCTATCGACTAATCAAACCATTGATTAAGCACCACCTCGCAGAAAGGAAATAGTAATTTTTACTGCCTGCTAGTGGTTGCACTAAACCTTATCCTTCATCTTCCGTGGGCTTACAAACCATCTGCCAGCTGAGCACCTGGTGCCAGATCAATTTTTTTTCTTTCCCTTTAGCTCCTTATTTCACTTTTTTGTGCCGCTCCATTATTCCATTTACTATCATATTGCCCCCTTCCCCTCTCTCCTTTTTGTTTTAACTTGTTTCTTCTTGTGCATATTCATTATTTGGTGCTTGCTGAAGCTCATCTCTCTGCTTAGCTGATCACTGAGGTGCTTAAAGGTAAAAAATGTCCTGGCTGGCCAGGTACCACACACAGCCTCACCAAGGGAATGTCCTGCTCTCTTCATTTCTTCTTGCTCCCCCCTTGTTTCTTCTTCCCGCTTCCCTGCTTCCTCTATGCGGTCTCACTGCTCTATTTTCTCCTGGTTGCAGTTACCGTGGCCCACAGTTTCTATTCTCATTCTCTTTTTCTTCTTTTCCTCCACATTCCTCCCTCCTTCCACCCCAAACTCCTTTCATTTCCACATAGCTACAGATCATAAAGGCACCACTGCCCTCCTTATTTAGAGACCAGTTTAACTAGACCACACAGAGAATGAAACTGTTAGGCCAGTCTTTCCTAGTCTCGCAGCCAGGCCCTCTCTGATCCGTCTCTTCTGTCACTATAACTCATGCCTAAGATGATACCACACGTGTATCCAGCATTCACCGAGTATCATTAAATACAGCAGCAGAAGCCCGGCTATGGCCCGTGTTCTCCCCAGAGTGCTGTATAACACTGCAGCGACTGAGTCTCAGGCACGCGGTTCTGACTTACATTTACCCTGCTTTATATCTCAGCCACTCAGACAACAGGAACTGCCTGGGGAGACAAAGGAGCCCCTCTATTTTTGTACTTGTTTTCTGACTTTGGAATATGGAAGCTCCACCAGAGGTCCTGTAATTGTCACAACGTGATGCTTGAACTATGAACCTGACACTATGTGAAGGGAAATCTGCAGTATTATGGGGTTTGCTGTGACTAGCGCTGGTATTTTCTTTTAAAAGATTTTCATCTCTGATATGAAAACTTTACTTAGAAAAATAAATTATGATAAAAATACATCTGTCAGTGTTCCAAGAGGGACAGCTAGACCCACCAGCCCCATTTCTCCATTATTCTCTCTAGCAATTTCTTTTGAATTATAGAGACTGAAATACAATGATTTTGTCATGTGGTTCCTAGCTCCAAAGCATACATTCTTCTGCCCTATTAATCCGACACTGCACACACAATCTCACGGTAACACGTTATTCCCAGCACTTGGGCTAGTTGACACCTGCATCTTGGACTCCCTGATGTTCCCATCCCATCTCACCGCTACACAAAAGCTACTGCTTGTAAGCCATGCGATGGGTTCACTACCACACCACAGTGTTACGCTAGTGTGATGTACAAATTGCGACCAGCATCTTCTTAGTGAGATACTGAGGTCACAACGCGTGTGCCCTCTCTCCCCATTCTCCGTGTCCAAACCAAAGACCGAGAGCCATTGGTATGGTTCCTCGTGGTTGTATGTTTGGCTCCAGCGCCGGTTAAGCAGCAAAAGCAATCGGAATCCTTCTTGAACGGACTTGTATGTTATGAGGGGAGACTGCATCTCGAGTATTAAAGCCGTTATTTGTGGAGCTTTTCTGAGGCCTGTGCAGCTTTTAGATGCTTATACTAACAGAAACGGGCAGATGAGCAGTCTCGGGGGCAGCTGATAGTGATGCAGTTTTATCCAATACACATGGTTATGCCACATGTACCAGTGCTCGGAGGAGATCATCTCCTAGATGAAAAGCAGCTGGTTGAGATGTTTCAGGTGCTCTGCGGATCTCAAAGTGAGGGCAGGTCTACCCTGGCTGTGCACTGCACTCCCTGAGCTAGGACTGGGCAGCAGTAGCCAGCAGCTGAGGCCTGGGACCAGATTGCACCTGATCCCAGTCCCACGTAGCCACGTCTGTGAGTAATGCCTTCTGTCGCTCTGCTTGGCTAGGAGATGTACTAGCGACAAATTATGCAACCTCAGTTATTCACACTTGTATTATATATCTTGGCTATGCTGCTCTTGGAAGCTTGCAGCTTCCCAAAAGTTTCCCAGAACTTGGGAGAAGCCAACTGGTACAGACAAGTGTAGCAAAACCTCCTCAGCAATACAAGCCACGGGTACACAACACCCGTTCTCTTTCTGCTCTGTCTACTCGAAAACTATAAAGCTGAGTTTATGGATTCTTATCTTTAAAACACTTTGCAGCTTGTGCCTGATGTCTCTAAAGGGCCTAGGAAGGTAACCTTGGTCAAGAATACCAATGAAAAAAAGGCTTCTTACAGTCCCGCAAGTTGTTGATATTCATCAACAACATTGTCCTTAAGCCAGTACCAAAAGTACCGTATAAGGTTCGCAGCTACTAAGAACAAATCCCACCAAATATACAAGGGACATTTGAGTTAGCTTCTTCACTGCTGACAATATGTTTCCATGTGTTTATGAAACACACATGTACAGAATTAGAAAAAAAAAACCTCAACTCACTCTGCACAATTCCTGAGAGAATGAGAGCCACACCATGTGGTGCTCTACTGCAAGATGCCACCAGCAGTGTCAGTTCCTAGAAAAAAAAAAGTGAAAAAAATCTATTTCATCTACAAGAGAGTTGACCAAATAAGGTCCTAGCCAGTACTAGAAAGAATGGAATGTAGACGTCACCTGTTTTCAATGTAAATTCCTCTTGACAAAAGAGCAGGGCTGATTCCAAAGACCCCAAGAAAAGGCTTGGGAGCCTAGCTGCCAGTTAGAAGACCAAACCCAGAAGGAAAGGATGTTGTTTGTTCCAGCAGAAGACCAGCAAAGGACACACAACCTGTATGGACTTGCTGTGTATGAAGCTGGTGTTTCTCCCTCCATGGAAGAACAAAGCTTATTTCAGGTCTCTCTGTTTTCAGGCCTGATTTGACCAAAAGTTGGCAGACTTAGCCTACACACATGGTCCTGTCAGAAGTTTGTGAATCTCAAGCAAAATTTATGATCATCTATTTTTCATGTGTGCAGGAAAAGTACACATGGCTTCACTCGAACACACAGGCAGTAGGGTACTCTTTGCCTACATGCAATTTTACAGATTTTATACAGCTTTCATCTAAATCGCATATCTCAATGCAAAGTATACCACTCTTGGATATCACATGGATTTTTAATGCTCTGAGGAATCCTTTGGGTCTATAAACAACAAGTAGATTGCATTCATCTACATACTGTCAGGCTTTTTTCCCCCTTACTTGTGAGGAAAATAATGGCTCTTATTCTTCACTTGAACTAGTGTGTAATCCAAGTACAATTCATGGCCCGTTATGAGAAAAGTGTGCTGTATTTTTCATTGTAATTAACTGCTTCAGAGCAAGACTCCTCATGTATAAAGATGAAGAAAGGTCTCAGCTTTTCCTGAAAGACAACTTGCCTTTCAGCAGTGTGTCTCACACTTTGAGTTTTGACTGAAACATTCCACTACTTTGGTGACCTGTTATGCCAAAAAAGCTGTTTTATGTTATGCTTTACTTTCAATGGAATGTGCTGGCACATGCCAAGAAACAGAACAAAGTATTGTAATATATACTGGAACACTATTTTGTGCTGTTCCACACGTGAAATTGATGTCAGAAAAAATTGCACAAAGGGCATGGAAAATGTGAATAACTACTGTGATCCTTTTACCTTCAGTTTTAAATAGATAGATTGAAATGCACAGATCCTAAAGATTTATGCATCCGTTTAAAGTCCATTCTGGAGTTTTAACATTTCATGCAGCTTGTAGGAGGGAGTGTATTATTTATACAAAGTCATGGTTATTCAGCAGTGTTTATTCCTGAAGAGCAACAAAACGACTTCAAGGGAGACGAAGAAATTCATAACTCTGGTTTACTACCAGGGTTAGCCAACTTAACAGTCTTATTTCTTGACTGATTTACAAAGAGCTTTGCTCCTATGAGCACCTTTGTAGGAGTGGACATTTTGCTACCAGCAGTAGAAATCACCTCCATCTCCCAGGACTGACAGCACTACAAAGAATTAAGTGGCTTGACAGCTCTTCAGAGAGTCACGTACTGAAAGAGGTGGTGCTGACCTTTACCGTTGTGGAGATACTTCTGCTTTATTTTTGCAGCTCCCTCCCAGCACAATCCTGAATGGAGATGCAGAACTGGGGCCTACAAGAAGAAAACCTATGGCAGCTATTCGTTGATATAATTTCTGCGTGACGACAGTTTCTTGGCCACGGAAACTTTTTTTGCTGTCTGCTGCAGCGTAACATCCATCTCCGATTTCCTGTTATTTTCCTTCTCTATCTTTGGGCTCTTTTGCCCAGAGCTGGTTTTAAGTCAAAGAGCATGAAAGTGTTATAATGTGAAAGAGTAAGTGCAACCTTAGCATAGCATTGGTCTTTCTAGCTATTCTTCCTAGCTACTTTATCTCATTGGAATTGTGGTGGTCCCTTTTTTTCCTAGCAAGGAATAAAACTGTTTCAGTGAAAAAGAAAAAAAAAAAAACTGGAGAAATACAACAGTATTTTCAAGTGGCATTTCTCAGTCAACTTCTAGGTCCACCTTCTTGCAGAAGTTACATTCGGCTCACTCCAACTGACTGCATAGTATCCTATCTACATACGATTCCTGCAGACTACCAAGGAGAACCAAAAGTTTAACTGAACAAATCCTAAGCAATCTGACTTACCCACTCCTGTCTCCACGTGGGGAAATGCCATCAACAGAAACACCTGAACTGTGCCTATCTGCAGAGGCGAGAGGGCCCAACCGCAGACAGATGTAGTACTGCTCAACGTACAGATGTATGAGCCATTTCTGTTTGTTTTCAGTAGACCCTTGAGGACAAGCTGTTTAACAGATGCAGCGAAGGAGGAGTGCTGTTTCCTGCGAGAGAGGCAGCATTGCTGAAGGCCCACAAAGACACTATACACGCTGATGAAGTACCTCATATGGATCTTCTGATGTATAGCTAAGAGTAAGGGATCAGAGCAAGGTTACAGCGGTGTTTTCCTTGTACTCTCGCAGGCAGCTGGAGGCTGGGACTGCTCAAGGACAAGAGCTAGTGTCTCTGTGGTTAATACCTCCTGACAGATTTTCTTTCCATGAATTTCCCATGAACCACACAAACATATGGCAGCCAGGAGGACCTGTGGTCATGAGCTTCGCTACTGTGTGAGAAGGTAACTTTCTTAAACTTGGCACCTGCTAACATCATTTGATGCTCCTACTTTCATGCATTATGAAACAAAATACAATCATTTCGTATTCAGTACCTTGTGCCAGCCCGTATCTGTAAGCTTTGCTACATGTCTCCTGATATATTGCTAAATCATTCTAACAGATAACAGCCTGTCCATGCTTTCCTTTTGCATATGGATGGATGGAGGCCCAGCATCAGCCTCCCTGCTCATGAGAAGCATCAGTGGGCAACGTCTGACCATGATGTGCACTGCTGTTACGAGCGTCCCTGCCACAGTAACCGAGCACATGGTGTGGGTACCAGAGCGTGTACCCACAGGACACTGTTTTGGGAACAAAGGGCACCTGTATGCCCCAGGCAAATATCAAGATATGTATGAATGTGGACTTCAATTTAGCTACTCTGTCATGGTGTCGTGCCAAAGTAACTAAGCCAGAGTGGTAATGTGCTCCCGTGCGCTAAGCAGTGAAAGGCTGATGGGCAGCCTTCATCTCGCCTGTCTCAGGCCAGAGAATGAAGGGTCACGGGAGCACTTCTGATTGTTCTAGGGAATGGGGGCATCAATGAAAATTAACTAACAGAAAAAGTGCTAAGACTCTTGAAGGATTTGCATAAGAAGGATTCTCACAAAGATCAGAAGTCAATATCCTTAGAAATTTTTTACATGCACAGAGATGCATAAAAATTCATGATTTAAGTATTATGAAATCAGATTCCATATATGAGAAGGGAGAGGCCTGGAAATCTGAAAAACAGATCATTTGGCATTTTCTATCTAAGGATCTGAAAGGGATGTTTTGTCAATACTGACATTGTACACAACAGACTAACAACAGTTAGCACAGAGATAATGTTCTATGTAAAATTAACAACAGCTAGCACACAGATTATGTTCTGAGGAAAACTAATATTTAATGTATAGCACCGATACTGAGCCAGGTATAGTATTTTATCAAGCCACATTAATCTATCTGATTTGCAAGCTATCATGCATATATTTAACTTTACCTTAAATGAAACAAAACAGCAAAACAGAGAAGCATTGTTGAAACCTGAAAACATTTCACTCCCTATCATGTAATTAATTTTTTATTCAAAATGTCATTGCTTGTGTGCGATAGAAACGTTTTTTATGATCAGTCAGGCAAAAGTAACTATTATTTAGAAATGATTTGAAGGCATACCAACTCAAAACAGTAAAAAATGCAAATGAAGATGCTTCACTAGCTAAAACATTGATGTCAAATAATACATATAAATGGTAACTTTAAAAAAAAGAACCGAACAAAAAAACCAAACAAACCAAGACTTGTAAAGTACATCAAGGAAAGTTCTGTAACAATAAAGAGACCTTTGCTGCCTAAAATGGAAAGTTTAATAGCTTCCATTTAAAGAAAGAGGAAATAAAGGCAGAGTGCAGTCCTAAATACCCTTATCTACTCTGAAAATGGTGGCACAGAATCATTTTTCATAGGTCTGTAACACGCATAAACAGAAAGCATCCCAGGTACTCACTGCCCAACACATGAAAATAAAACTGGCTTTTGCATCTACTAATTCTGGGAGACCCAAACTGAAGGTGAGCAAAGTGTCAAAGTGCACTTGTGATATCTTGTGAACGTGTGAACATGCAGAAGTCTATGGGACCTGACAAGATGCATCCCAGAGTCACACAGAATCACAGAATGGTCCGGGTTGGAAGGGACCTTTGCAGATCATCTAGTCCAACCCCCCTGCCAAAGCAGGTTCAGCTAGAGCAGGTTGGACAGGAATGCATTCAGGTGGGTTTTTCCAGAGAAGGAGACTCCACCACCTCCCTGGGCAGCCTGTTCCAGTGCTCTGCCACCCTCAAAGTAAAGAAGTTCTCCTTTATGTTCAGACAGAATTTCCTGTGTTCCAGTTTGTGCCCATTGCCTCTTGTCCTGTTACTGGGCACCACTTAAAAGAGTCTGGTCCCATCCTCTTGATACACATCCTTCAGATATTTATAAGCATTGATAAGACCCCCGCTCAGTCTTCTTTTCTCCAGGGTAAACAGAACCAGGTCTCTCAGCCTTCCCTCATAAGATAGACGCTCCAGTCCCTTGATCATATTCTAGTCTCTCTCCAGTAGTTCCTTGTCTTGAACTCAGGAGCTCAGAACTGGACACAGTACTCCAGATGTGGCCTCATCAAGGCAGAGCAGAGGGGGAGAATAACCTCCCTCAAGCTACTAGCCATGCTCTTTTTAATGCACCTCAGGAGACCATTGTCCTTCTTGGCCACAAGGGCACATTTCTGGCTCATGGGCAACTTGTCCACCAGGACTCACAGATCCCTCTCTACAGAGCTGCCTTCCGGCAGGGCAACCCCTAACCCGTACTAGGTGCATGGTGTTATTCCTCCCTAGGTGGAGGACACTGCGCTTGCCCTTGTTGAACTTCATTAGGTTCCTCTCTGCCCAACACTCCAGCATGTCCAGGTCTTGCTGAATGGCAGCACAGCCTTCTGGTGTGTCAGACACCCCCCCAGCTTTGTATCATCAGCAAACTTGCTGAGGGTACACTCTGTCCCCTCATCCAGGTCATTGATGAATATGTTGAACAATACTGGAGCTAGTGCTGACCTCTGGGGAACACGGCTAGTTACAGGCCTCCAAATGGATTCTGTACCACTGATTACAACCCTCTGAGCTCTGCCATTTAGCCCATTCTTAATCCACCTCACTGTCCACTCATCTAACCCATGCTTCCTAAGCTTACTGATGAGGATGTTATGGGAGACAGTGTCAAAAGCTTTGCTGAAGTCAAGGTAGACAACATAGACAACATCCACTGCTCTTCCCTCATCCACCCAGCCAGTCGTGCCATCACAGAAGGCTAACAGATTGGTCAAGCATGATTTTCCCTTGGTGAATCCATGTTGACCACTCCTGATAACTTTAGTTTACTCTACATGCTTAGAGATGACATCCAGCACGAGCTGTTCTATCACCTTTCCTGGGATGGAGGTGAGGCTAACCAGCCTGTAGGTTCCTGACTCCTCCTCCTTGACCTTTTTGAAGACTGGAGTGACATTAGCTTTCCTCCAGTCTTCAGGCACCTCCCTTGTTCTCCATGACCTTTCAAAGATGATGGAGAGTTGTTTCTCAATAAAATCTACCAGCTTCCTCAGCACTCATGTGTGCATCCCATCAGGGCCCATGGATTTGTGGCTGTCGAGTTTGTCTAAATGATCTCTAACCTGATCGTCCTTGACCAAGGGAAAGTCTTTCTTGCTCCAGAATCTCTCTCTTACCTCCAGGGTCTGGGATTCCTGAGGGCTGGCCTTAGCAGTAAAGACTGTGCAAAGAAGGCATTCACTTCTGCACCTTCTCTGCATCCTCTGTCAGCAGGACACCCATCTCATTCAGCAGCAGGCCCACATTTTCCCTAGTCCTCCTTTTGCTACAGCTGTACTTGAAGAAGCCCTTCTTATTGTCCTTGACATCCTTTGCCAGATTTAATTCCAAGTGGGCCTTAGTCTTCTTCATTGCATCTCTGCATACTCTGACAACACTCCTGTATTCCTCCCAAGTGGACAGTCCCTTTTTCCACATTGTGTAAGCTTCCTTCTTCCATTTGTGTTTTTCCAGAAGTTCCTTGCTTATCCATGCAGGTCTCCTATCTCTTTTGCTTGATTTCTTACTTGTAGGTATTCACCGATCTTGAGCTTGGAGGAAGCGGTCCTTGAATATTAACCAGCTCTCTTGGACCCCTCTACCTTCTAGAGCCTTAACCCATGGGATTCTTCCAAGCAGGTCTTTGAAGAGGCAAAAGTCAGCTCTCCTGAAGTCCAGGGCTGTTATTCTACTTTTTGCCCAGGTTCTTCCATGCAGGATCCTGAACTTCACCATCTCATGGTCACTGCAGCCAAGGCTACCCCCAACCTTCACATCCCCAACTAGTCCTTCTTTCTTTATTAGTGCAAGATCCAACAGTGCACCTCTCCTTGTTGGCTTTTCCACCACCTGTGTCAAAAAGTTATCATCAATGATCTGCAGAAACCTCCTGGACTGTGCACGCCTGGCCATGTTGCCTTTCCAGCAAATACTGGGGTGGTTGAAGTTCCCCATGAGAAACACGGCCTGTGATTGTGAGGCTGTTTCCAGTTGTTTGTAGAAGGACTCTTCCTGTCTCCCATTTTAGCCTGCCCCTTAATTCTTACCCATAAGCTCTCAACACGTTCTTCACCCACCCTGAGGCAGAGCTTGATACATCCCAGCTGTTCTCTTGTGTAGAGAGCAACTTTACCACCTCACCCTGCTGGCCTGTCTTTCCTAAAAAGTACATAGCCATCCATGACAGCATTCCAGTCATGCGAGCTATCCCACCATGTCTGTGTAATTGGAATGAGATCATGGCTCTGTGACCGCACACACATCTCTGGTTCTTCGTGTTTCTTCCCCGTGCTGCATGTGTTGATGTACAGGCATTTCAGAGAGGTAATCAAGCATGCAGGTTTCCCTGGAGGAGCCATAAACATCTTGGGAGTCAGCTAAGGAATGCTTGTCACTGCTCTGGCTGGCCTGGCTTATTCCCCAGTTGCAATGGCGTGAGCATTGCCATTTTGGACCCCACCTCCCGAGTCCTTCAGTTTAAAGCTGTCTCACCAAGTTGGCCAGCCTGCTGACAAAGAATCCCTTGCCTCTTCTAGACAGATGGATTCCAGCCCTCTCTAACAGGTTATATTCATCAAAAAATGTCTCATTTTCATAAAAGCCAAACCCCTCATGACAGCACCAGCACATAGCCAGGATTTTATATGCATTACCTGTCCTCTTCTGCCTGCTCCCTTTCCTCTTACCGGTATAATGGAAGAAAAGATAATTTGGGCACCAGAGGCCTGAGGGGACTGGCTGATGTAGTTGCCAAGCCACCCTCCATCATATTTGAGAAGTAAGTCACGGCAGTTAGGTGAAATTCCCAGTGACTGGAAAAAGGCAAACATCACACCCATTTTTAAACAGGGTAGAAAGGAGGATCCTGGGAACTACCACCCTGTCAGCCTCACCTCTGTGCCCAGGAAGATCATGGAACAGATCCTCCTAGAAGCTATGCTAAGGCACATGGAGGACAGGGAGGGGATTCCAGAAAGCCAGCAAGGCTTCGCCAGGGTCAAGTCCTGTCTGACCAACCTGGTGGCCTTCTATGATGGAGTGACTACATCAGTGAACAAGGGAAGAGCTATGGATGTCATCTCTCTGGACTTCTCTAAGGCCTTTGACATGGTCCCCCCACAACATCCTTCTCTCTAAATTGGAAAGGTATGGATTTGATGGGTAGACTGTTTGGTGGATGAGGAATTGGTTGGATGGTCACATCCAGAGGGTAGTGGTCAATAGCTCAATGTCCAGATGAAGACTGGTGACAAGTGATGTCCCTCAGGGGTCTATATTTGGACCAGTACTGTTTAATATCCTCATCAGTGACATAGACAGTGGGATCAAGTACACACTCACCAACTTTGCAGATGACACCAAGCTGAGTGGTGTGGTTGACAAGCCTGAGGGACNTTTTAGCAGGGCCTGTTGTGATAGGACAAAGGGTGATAGTTTTAAACTAAAAGAGGGTAGATTTAGACTAGATATAAAGAAGGAATTATTTTACGCTGAAGGTGGTGAAACACTGGCCCAGGTTGCTCAGAGACAGGTAGATGCCCCATCCCTGGAAACATTCAAGGTCAAGTTGGATGGGGCTCTGAGCAACCTGATCTAGTTGCAGATGTCCCTTATTGCAGGGGGGCTGGGACTAGATGATTTTTAAAGGTCCCTTCCAACTCAAACCGTTCTGTGATCTGCAAAGTTACTCATCCCTCTCCACCACATCTCAACTATTTTGACTGCTGACGATCTGTGTCTTTGCTGACCCCACTCCACTCTCAGCCCCTGTCCTATGAGGTTTGGAGGCACAGTGTGCACCCTACTATCTAATGGCCCTGTGCTTCTGGAAGAAGCAGGACCTTCTGGCACAATAAGCTGGCTTGGTCGAGTGTCCACCCTCCTCCTGCTTGCAGCCCTAGGAGAGAGTCTCAATTCCAACTGGGTAGGGTGGGAGGAAGCAGGATACAAGCAGCAAAGGCTTTTGCTTCCTATGGAAATGGCACATTGTCTGCCCGCAATACAGACTTGCCACTTGTTTTTCCTTTGCTTTGTAAAATATGCTATGACTTCAGAACAAGGTAGCTACTATTACTATTAATTGCTGTGCAGGAGAAACACACGGCAGTTATGAAAAGTTCTCTGCACTCTCATGTCCTGCATTAGCCACCACCTCACTGTACTGCTGTGGACAGGGCATGGGGGAGTCTGTTGGTATAAGGTCTCTGAGAGATGCCTTGCAGATGATTTATGAGCTTAGGCTGCTGTAAAGAGTTCTTATTTATATCATAGCAGGAAGATGTAAAATCTGCTACATGTCAGCTCTGGAACTGAGGAGGGTGTGTGGATATATAATATGTGGATAATAGATAAGGTGCCAGTAGATGGCTCTCAAGATATGAGGCCTATGGCTTTCATAGGACTGAGACAACTTCTCCGTTATTGAGTAATCGCTGCTTTGGCTGCATGCTGGGAAGAAAAGAACCACTCAAACTGTATTTTGGGAAGGCGAGAGGACATTGCAAGAAACTGAGGTGTCTCCTCTACAGACCTGCCCCAAAATACCGAAGTTCTTAACTCGGTTATTTTCGATAATTCAAAGCAAAAATGCAACCCTCTTTCAGTAAAGCATGCTTGAAATTCTCCTTTAATACTTCAAGTGAGATTTAAGGGCTGTTTAAGCAGACTGGAAAAAGCAGAGAGACTACTTCTGTCATACCCCTGTTTCTGTGCAAGAAGAGGTATTGACAGTCCCAGCAGGGTTATGTAGTTAATAAGTTAGATTTTCTTAACTAAACAGTTGAGTTATGTCTATTTAGAGTTGATTTTCTCAAGCATATGAACTAATACCCCTAAGGGGAGGGGGTCCAGGAGGGAAGCTCACAGTTAGCAATTCTATAGAGGATTGAAATGAATTTTTACTACTATATGAGCGAAGTAGATAATATTTAATTGCCATTTTTGCTTTCTTTTACAAGGAGCAAAGAAGAGAAGATCTCATTCTCAATCTAGGCAGTGATTTATATTCCAAGCCTAAATTTTGTGAATTGAGCAAAGACAGACAACAAAAGTGAAAGCAATCAAATTCTTCCTGCTATTTAATCACTCCTCAAGCAAAGGAGAGGATTTGTACAACATAACTTTATTCAGACAGCTGTCCATGTAGCATATGAACTAGAAATTCTGCTTGAAAATTTATTCAAATTTTAATTAAATTTGTTTCTGTCAATGCTTTAAATGCAATTTTTTCACATAGCATGTCCTGGGGCTTGCGCCACCCAACTGTGATATATCTTCCCGTTCAGCGACCCCACTCTACATTTATTATACTCCTCCTGTTTCTTGGTTTCATGGCAGGGACAACCGGAGTGACTGCTGACTAAATAATTAGCCAAAGGAATGCTTTCTCTGTATGTATCTGTACTCATTAGGCTAGTGAGAAAATGTAACTTACTTTCATAATCTCTTTCCCTATAGGTACCTGTCACTTTCCGGGAGCAAAGTAGGGAGAAAATGTAATTGCTAAAAGCTCATACACTCATTATTAGACTAATGATACCTTTTTCTCTCAATCTTGCCTGATAAAAGGCAGCTGAAGAAGTGAAGGTGTAGAGCTGCTGCTTTCCATTATAATAGGAAAGAGAAATGCAGGCTTGTAGTATTTTTCCCCTCATCAGGCAATAGTGGGAGCACATAGAATATTACAGCATTATATAATATAGTAGAATAATATAATAAATTAATATAGTATTATTGTCATACACAGTGTGCCAAAACCATGTACACAGCCACAAGCAAAATAAGGGTGAAGGCACAGGGCAGGTACAGACACTGTCCAATGTTAGGAGTCCCCTGAGTGACCTGCCTTCCCTCTGTGTCCTCCAGAGGGACAATACTTCCTAATTTCGGGTCCTGCTCCTAAGTCTGTGTATGTGTGCGTATATCTCTCCTCTTGCTCCCTCCTGCTCTGCTCCTACCACAGTCTACATAGGGAATTTCAGGAAAGTAGTCCGGTAAGTTAGGTATCCCACCTGTTTTGCATGAAGGAACTTCTTGTATTTCATCCTATTTTAAAAAATAGGGCTGAGTTGAGAAGCTGGGCTGAGTTGAGCTAGGATCAAATTGCTTATATTTTGGTTTCTGCACTTGTGCTTTTTTACAGAAGATGAACGTCACTCAACCCACGATACTCTTCAAAACTCTGCTCTCAGGTTTAAGAAAGAACTGTTGAACTTAAACTTCGTCAGTGTAAATTACCTCCCTGAACTACAGCCTTTAACATATTAATAAGGGTACCATAAGCTTTGGGAGTCATGTAAAAAAGCGTCCATTCTTTCACAAGGTCATAATTTCTATTTTTCTTCCAAAATTCCTCCCATATAAGGAGATAGAGATTGGTATTAGCATTGGTAGAAAGTTAGATGACATTCTGATCCCACTGAAATCAATGCGAGTTAGTTATTTTAGTTAGCCAGGATTTATTTCCGTCAGTTTTCATGACTAATATAGTTAACTCCTTGATTTACATACTATTATCTCCCTATGAACTTTGGAGAATCTCATGCTCATTTCTTTTTATTACAGGACTAGAAACTATTAAAGAAAAGCTCACCTTGAAGTATAGGAGACAAGGTGGTGATTCTGCAAATATGAGCTATCTAATGAATTCATGGCTTTCCCTACAGAACTGTTCTGGTAGTGGTGAGGGATGATGGGAATTTTTGAACAGAAATTTGATAAAAAGGAAACGCAGAGTTTCACTTATTATGCTTCTTATTTTATGGATCTGTGCCCTGAGGCAGTCTCCCGTTCTGAACATCTGGTGTGCCTTAAAAAGAAGATTCTTCCACGTGGAGGCTGGTTCCCGATTTCCTCAGCTATTATTTATTGCATCGTTTGGGCTTTAGAAGGGATTGCTGAACCAGTGTGGATAATCTAAAAAATAAACTTAATCTAAAACTAATGCAAACTGTACAGCATAGGAGATTTAGAAAAGCCTACTTAGCAGTCAAGTAAAACCCTTTCATTTATCTTGGTACTTCCCGAATCGGCTCTGAACAGATATGGGACCACAAAGTAAAAAAAAAAAAAAAGAAAAAAAAAAAGTACTTTCTAAGTGACCAGAAGGCAGAAATTCTGCACATAAAACTACTCAGAAAAGATTGTCTGAGCAACGTTTAGGGATCAGCGTGGTTTCGACTCCCTGACATTGTTCAGTGCCTGCCCTCTTCAGTCTGCTGACCCTCGCGAACTCAGCGCATCCCAGTTACACCCAACACCAAGGTTACGTGAGGGAGAAGTAACCAGTAGGAAACACTCATTCTCTGAGCAAATGGACCCTGTCTCAGTTGCAGGGTGGCATCAGGAAGTTTCAGGCCTTGTTTTGAGAACAGTGCCTATTACCAAAGCCAAAGCATCTTTTTTTCATTTAAGTGATAGCTGCCTTAATAGCTTACTGCCTGAGATGTTCTTTGATACTGAGGCATAATGCTTTCCAACTGTGCACAATCAAATATAAGGGGCCCATTAATGCTGTGTGCTGGCACAAGCCGTCTTAGGGAGACAGAAAGGTGATTAGCACCTTCTAAGCTCTATCCAAATAGAAAGCTAAACCAATATGGATTGGATATGAGCATTGCTTCAACATTCTTTAGCATCACATGTCTTCAGTCTTCAGAGTCAAGGTTAGTGCCAATGGCTTCAGCAAATGAAGCAAAATAATCACAGATTCAAGGCTTTCAGGAAGGCGAAAGGCAGGACTATTGGTAACAGCAGGACTGCTTTTATACCGCTTGTTAAATGCAGTGTCATTACATGAATCCTCAAAAGCTCATGAACACAGATGGAGTATTTTTTCTGTAGTCTTGCAGTAATGGACGCTGACTATGCAGAGACAGATGACCCTTGTACTGGGTATTGTACAAAGACCTTCTGGCAGCATTGGGGATTTTCCACACCTCAAGCAACAAGTTCTATTTAGAACTATTCACTTCTTCTTCAGAGTAAAATGTTGCCCTTTTTTGTCTCAATACTACTTGTTTTAGGTAAGGATTATTTGAATATATTAAAATACTCATTTATTTTTTTCTTAGGCATAACCATTGTGAAGAGTTATTGCATTGCTATAACAGCCTATTGTTTTGTAACAGTAATGGGAAAGATCCAGTCCAAACCTTCTTCCCAATCATATTAATCTTTTCTACGTATATCCACCACCTTTGCATGTATCATCATGTATCAGAATGTAAAATAGCCCAAAAGATGTGGGGAGTGAGGTCTGGATTGCCTGGTCAGATCCTCTTTAGTATTGTTATAAGTACATTTAGGATATCTTGATGAAACAAAACTACTTTCTTGTTTCACCTTCAAGAGAACTTTTAACCAACTTGGCACCTTGAAATATAGAGAAAGCACTTTCTCAAAAGCAGCAATATGTCTGCACCACTACATTTCAATATGGTACCTAAAGACAGCATACCAGCGCTTTATTGCAGAAATTTGTTCCGTGCCAGCAAGCAGCCCCAGCACAGATTTAAATGACGATGTCTCCCTGCCTCCTTAGAAAAGCTGCACAGGGCAGAACCGAGCTGCCCACTGACACTCACCCGAGTCACATCTGCTCGCTACAGCTGACCCAGGGGTGGGAAGCCGTGTCTGGATCTAAACTGGCAGCCTCACAAATCTGGGTTCAAATGTACTTTCCGACTTCACACCAGGGGAAGAGTTGAGCATGTGGCCTGTCCCTCCCCTGTGCCAGGCGGTTCTGCAGCAAGCGTGGCGTGAAGGCCACCAGGGCTCGTGGTGTGGTCTGGCTGGGTTCCCAGTCCAGGTGAGCAATGACCAAGGGCATGCATGAGCCTGTGAAGGAGTGACAGAGCCAAGACCACTTATCTAAACAACCCCTACCCATGAGAGATGGTGCTCCAGAGGCAGACGCTCTATTGCATTCTGTAAACGATATGTTTGTTAAAGACCATCAAACAGCTTAGAAGTAAGATTTCTGGAAAATGTACAAAATGAAAGCAAAATTACAGCACTTCTGTAGATAGTGACAAAGCATGAAGATACATCAGCATTAAGTAAATAGCTAGCTTGGGGTTTTCAATTGCAATTACCACACACTCTCTCTGTTTGTAATACCTATGAGACCCATAGCACATTACAGAATTTTGTTAATTACTAAGTAAGTGAAGAACAAGAGAAAAAAATATTGTGATCAAAATACATATTGTGTATTGATTCAGAGAATTGTAATTTAGGTTTAATAATTTATCATTCCTCTTAACAGGCTACGCTGTATTTTATAAAAAGTAATGAAACCTTAGGAATACAGAGGAAATCACTTCACCCTCTGTCTACTTGATCTATGCTGAGAAATGGGAGGGAGTGGTTTGTCTTCCCCTTGCCCTATTTATAAAATGTGCAGCTTGGCAAAGAGTAGATTAGCAAGATTACAGACTTTTCTTTGTTGTTATTTATCATGCAACAGTGGACAGTAACTGGTGTTTGATGTTAAGAGAGCCTTCCCAGGTAATACCCTCAGGAAGTAATCACAGGAGCACTCAAAACGATGACAATCATTGTCCCATCAATTTGAGCAGTTCAAACCAGCAGAAGTTGCTTGGCTCGTGGAATGATAATGAGATCATTTCTCTATTGCTAGAAAAGCTAAGTCACTCAAATTGGGACTTCCACTAGTACTCGAACACTGCAAGCTATTAATGAAATCACTGTTGGTTCACGTCTAACTGGAGGAATAACCACAAGAAAAAGCTAACTTGCCATGAGAAATTATTTAACCTTGTCACACATACAGATCTGCAGCTTTAGACTGCTTTGAGTGCCTGTGCCCATTTGGGCTAAATAATTTCACAAAAGTGCACTGTAAAAACTTTAGGGGAAAAAGCTTCATACAGGACTTCAAAGAAACAACAGGTATTAAGTTCTTATGTGTGCTTTCTCTGTAAAAGCATTAATCATTTTCAGTTATTGCTTTAGCGCAGATAGCTACTGCCACATCCCCACTGCTGAAATCAGAAATGTCAAACAGGTTCATGGTACAGTGAGGAGGTCGGGTCTCAGCCTTGTTTCCAGTGGAATCAGGGCTTATGTGATCACATTGATTATGAGCATGCAACTCTTTCCTCCCTCATCCATTATTTATTCCACTGGCTGCTTTCAACCAAACTAAAGAATCAAAGATTTCTCAAAAGTAATTAAAGTCCTACAAGTGTCATTGAACTAGACAAACAGGAAAAGGACAGAGACCCTAGACACACTCTGAACTAAACTAATTTTTAATAGATACCAAAGAACCTCAAGAGGAGATCCTTGAATGATCCCAATTACAAATAAAATCCATGTGAAACTTTGACCTTTGTCAAAGGTCGTTTGACACAAATTAGACCAGTAGACACAAATCCAGTACTGATGCACTTAGAGCTTCTCATGCACAGAAAAGCCTCAAAAGCTGAGCTGTATTTGGCATCTTCTGCGTTCAAGCCATGCTACCTGACTGCTCTGAACCAGCAGCATAGAAAGGGTAAAGGCATAATGTCCTCCAGCCGTGCAAACTCCCCTGTTCCTCCTGAGTGCCTTGAGGCACCAGGAGATCACAGAAGAGATTTGTGTTGGTGAATCTGTACCAGCTGCCATCAGCTGTTGCACAGATCTTGCATTTTGCATGAATGCCTGATACGTTGAAAGGGTAGTCCCAAATTAGGACACTGTCCTAAGATTTGGAGAGACATGAGCTCTCTACCACATACTTCTGGGTGATCTTTGCATCATTGTACAAATCCTCATTCATAAAATGAGGATGATAGCATTGACCTGTATAAAGAAACATGTTACAGATAATAAGGTACTCACACAGTGTGGGGACATAAAGGGAGCATCTCAAAAACAAAGATAACATGCCTAAGCCTGAAGAAAACTGGGGATTTATCATACAGACCACCTTTTCACCCACTTTTGCATGACTTGTCTTCCAGATTTTAGCTGTGTTATTTTTACATATCTCATTTCTCATCTTTTTTTTTGACCAGATATCCCCTGTCACCAATTATTTCCTTCCAGGTGATCCAGTATATGTTCTAGGCCTGGGAAGCACCAGAGGAACAGCTTGTAGCTGCAGAACGAGACTTTAGGAAAAGAGTCCAAAGCACCTGAAGAGGTGGCATCCCAGGATGGCTGATACACTTGTGAAGGCAACCTGTATTTCAGAGAACAACAATTCTTCCCACAGCTTGATTTATATCCACTGTTGATGGATATAAAAATCTCTTGACTCTTACTCATTATAAAATTGACTTCCTAAATTTTAAAAATTCAAACAGGTCTCCAAACAAAATCATCAAGAGTAGGAAAAAAATATGTATGTGGCAGTCACCTATTACGAGCTACAGACATAGGGCATGGCGTCTAATCCACTAATCCCCAACAGCTGTAGAAAAGTCATTACTTGTAGACAAGCGCAGGTCTTCCTAAGCCCCAGTGTCCTTTCATAGCTACGCTCATTTTTCACATACTATGTTTTCAGGGACAGCATGCAATAGCAGAACAGAGGTAGCTTCTCTGATTAGGCACACAAACTACAAATATATCCTCAAGTGTATACTGTATAGCTTTCCCCCTTCCAGTGAATTAATTTTTCTTTAAAGTTCAATATTTGTTAATTGATGGAAATGCTGTTCATTTTTTTTAATATTCTCTTCACCTTTTGCTATTCTTAAACCATCTCCCTTTCTGAAAAAAGAATGTCTGAAATGTCAAATGATTAAGTAAGGTGACTGTTATTTATTTTGTCTAGATGAAACTGAAGAACTAGCCATTTCACATACAGTAGGCAGTCCAGGACAAAGATGGAAACTAAGTGGCTCCCCACAGATCCCTTTATATTGAGCCATAGATCATCTTACTGTTGTGCAGAGGAAAATGAAACGTAACAAAGGCACTCCCATACAGCCAGATCACTTGTCTTCCGCTCAAAAGCCATACTTAATGATATAACTTTCCACGATTTTTCATATCTACACAGACCAACAGATTACACAGCTTGCAAATAGCTAAGTGGATCTTAAAAAGAGCGGAACGGTCCTGGTGTTATACCTGGGTAACACTGTCTATTACACTGCCAAACTAATGAAGCCCAAACCAGCAAAATTCTGTGTAGCAAAACAAGGTATATCTGCCAGCTCTAGATGGACCTACTGAATTACTGTTCATCTGCTCACAAAGTTTGGTTCCAATTACACCTCTGAATTGCTCATTCCTTGAGGACATCTGGTGTAAGTTGCTTTCTGAAAGGTAGCCACATCTTCCACAAAGTTATGCGGATAGAACAGCTGTTATGTATATGGTCACCCAAAAGCGAGAAGTGGCATTCTGTTTCTCCCCCATCTTGGAACATAAACTCATTTCTTTGCATCTACTGTTCAAGCAGAGTTTGACTTTTTGTTGTTGTTGGGTTTTGTGGGTTGTTGATTTTTTTCTTTCCTGCTGGCTTGATTTCCTTACACATAAACCTATGCCTGCAAATTACAGATGCCGTGTTGCTAAGTTCTGGCTTTATATCTAGAAGGCACTTCAAAAAACCTGGCTGCAGTTATGCTGACTGATACACGACTGTTTTGGGAGCAGCTGTTTTTTTCTGAGTCAGCTGGAAAACAGCTGTTAGTTAGCTACCTTCTCCTCCGTCAGAGGGTGCTCACTAGAGGCGGGTTTTGGCTGCGCGATACAGGTTCATCTGCAGGAGATTGCTGGACAGACACTGCTTTTCCCATATGCTGGAAGGCCACCTCTGCAAGCAGCTGTCATGCGATTTGGAAGGTGTTACAATGTTCCTGCTTCCGAGAGTTTGATTAATCAATATAATGTGAATTTTGTTCAAAACTGTATGGGGCCAGCCTAAAACTCACAGTTATCAACAGGACTGTCTCTACACACTTCACTGCACTTTGAGTTAGATTGTGCTAAATATGGCATCTCTATTTTCCCAGCAGATGACTGTTGGAAACAAAATTCATCTGTGTGCTCAGAGATCAGAAAAAAATCTATACCCAACTCAAGCAATGCATAAACTTCGTCTGAGTTAGCTATGTGGTTTGATTTCATCTGTCATTTAGACTGGCTTGGTGTCAGTATAACTCCCCTGACCTCAGTCAAATGACTCTGGATTTACCCTGAAGAATGGGACAAACAAAGGCCAACATCTTTTAATAGCATAACATGGGCTATTGAGATGGTTCCTTTAAAAATATACAAGAGACATACAGCACCAACATTTACTAATAAAGGACAGTTTTAGAGACCAATAAGGATGCTATTTACCTTTCCTGGCTTACTGTGAAGTAGAAGGGATGACTTGGATCTTGGCCCTACAATAGTGAATGGGAAAAAAATAATCCATTTTTAAACTAAAATTTTACCAGGATTTTTTTCCTATGACAGATGAAGAGGTACCTTTGCTCACATTAGTTGAAGGCCTGTTTAATAAATCTGCATGAATTGGCATAATATACATTGGCAGTATATTTATCTGATTTGATTTTATATGATGGAAAAAAGGGAAATAACTGTATTTAACAAAAAAACCCAAACGTGTATCTAAAATGATGAGATTTGTCCCAGCCTTTACTGTGATCATTCCATTCTACTTCTGTGTTTGTGTGTTTCTGTGTCTACATCCTTTCTAGATTTTATCTGACTTGAAGACTAAGCTTCAAATTCTGGAATGAAGATAGCATACCTGGGTTGCTGCACTCTAAATAACAAAAAATGACTATCAGTAGGGTAATTGTTGCAGGAAAGAAAAATTGTGAAGTGTTCTAGCTGTATAGTAATTGGTATAATAAGCTACATACAACACAAACAAATATGCCTAGAAATGTACAAAACCCCATGGACCTCTTCAGCTTTCCCCAATTTCTTGGCATTATGGATTTTTTCAAAACCCTCATCAGCCGTATCACAAGAGGCATGCAAAAATATAATCACACAGTAAGCTTATTAAATATTTATAGTACCAGGGGATGAGAAGACATTTTAAACACTTAATTGCAGTACAAAATTGAATACAGAAGTCAACGCATGTACCATTCCTCCATGCCTCTCTGTTAAGGAGAGGGTTAAATATTAAAATAATGTAGGGCAGGAACAACACATACTAGAGGTAGACTGATCCTTTTCTGAGGGCACTGCAAATCAGCTATTCTTGATGAAAGATGTTAAACGGGAGATATTTCCAAGAAGTTTTACATGGCCTTATGGACAGACCTACCCCTTTCCTTGGCTCAGCCTCCACAAATGAGAAATGGGCTGGTGGCGTGCTGTCCTCACAGCCTGCCTGCCTGTCCATCCGTCCTCCCTGGTGTGGCACTTTAAAGCACTGCTCCTGGTAAGAAGGAAAGGTAAGGAGGTGGGGGCAGAGGGAAGGGATTTTTCTTAAGGGGAAAAGATTTTTCCAATGATAGAAACCCATGTGCTACAGACTGGCACATGCTCAGCTCTTCCCCGTTTTCAGGTTGGTTTCTACTCTCTGATACATACTATTTTTTTTATTCTATATTATCACCAAAGATCAACTCTCCTAAACAGGGATTTGTTCAGGGGAAAACCAGAGGCTGGAGTCCATGCAAAGAGCAGAAAAACTCCTTTTGAATAAATTGCCACTGTGACCACAATCTGGTATCACACAAACACCAAACTACTACCGCTGTTGTAAAGGTTACGGGATTTGTCTTGTCTTTGACGAACCTTAGGCTGCTGTTTCATATTCTAATAGAAATTAAAGAGCTAATTACATACAGTTTAGACTACACATGAGGGACACAGGCTCAGCTTCCAGCTGAGCTGGGAAAATTTTAATTGTTTAGTTAGAAGAGCAATCTATTCTGAGACATGCAAAAGCAGCTTCTGATTCTAGGTTAAAAGTCATTAGAGCAAGTTATGATCTTACAACTATTAGTTTCCTAATTTAGATCGAGGAATAACAACTGTAAGGAAAAGGCAGTGACTGTGCAGATTAGATCATTAGACCCACAGTCAGCAGAACTAATGTCCATTAACCTAAGTGGTGGTATTAACGCCCTTCTTCCTGGCAGGGACCCACTGCCTCCCTGTAATCTGCGTTTCTGTAAGAACACCTCGCTGTGGCAGAGTGAGCCAATTCCGGGAAAAACTAGGCAGGAAAACAGCAACGTACTTGTTTGGCTATGGGATTTTCCACCATAACCTGGAGTCCACCAGTGACGAGTGCAAGGGCATCCCCTCCTTCCCACCCAGACTACTTAGGACACTAAGGATACCAAAGCCACTTCGTTAGGAAATGACTGTGTGAAACTGCAGGCCAGAAGGCAGGAAAGCAACAGTTCTCTGGCCAGCATCAATGTCACCTGAGTTACTGCCTCTTCTCTCCTGCCCGGTCAGGCCACCCGAAAACCTGACAGACGGCTTCCAGCAGATACAGACTGCTGTGTTGCCACCGCCGGCCTGGGACTCACCACGTGGATCTGGGAACCACAGGACATTAATATATTTAAAAAAAAAAAAAAAGCAGCAGAAAAAATTCAAAGGCATTTTATTTATATTATGATGAAAAAATATCTTCATGTTTCAGTAGTGAATGCAAACACATGGATTTCAGGGAACTTTTAATATTGATTACTTTTTAGCTATTCTCTTTTTGCAAAAGAGAACACCGGTCCATTCCCCCCCTCCCCACTACCTGCGCCTGCCACCATCAGTCTGCAGTTAGCAAGGGACGTTATGTAAAATCTCCTAATGTGTAGGATTTAAATACCATCTTTGTGTTGACAGATTCTGTGTTACTATACGGAAGGGGGAAGTAACAAAAAACAACAATAAATGAAACTTGCAACAACTGTGAGATTTAACGAGAGAGCATTCACATAGAGCTGCTGAGGGCAAATTAAATGAACCAGGATGGATTACCATCTGTTTTTGGGCAGTCTCACTTGGCAAAGGCCTAAGACCAGAAGGGACTGGTGTATCTTTGTTGTCTAGGTCACTGCACCAAGATGCCTAAAACAGGCCTGAGCCCTGGACTGAAATGAAATAGTCTCCTTCAACTTTCCCTCATGCCAAAGCATCACAAAGCAAATGCCTTTTGCATAATCCTTGACAAGTTATCTGCCATATTAATCTCATGATTCGCTCAGTTGAGTCTCCAGATTTATCAGTTCTATTTTAATTGTGGCCATGATTCAGTCATCATATCCATTTTTGGTGGTATCAGTGAAACTGTACCACATTTATTCAGTAATATGCTCACTTTATTAAAAAGATAAGGAAGCAAATATAAAATGAAAGCTATTAATAAACATAGGACTGACTTAGTAAAAACCACCATATGAGTACTCATAATTTAAAAGAAACTAATCACATCAGTCACTGAATTAGTGCATCTAAGGATCTGGGCTCCATTTTCTAGGGACGACACAAATCTGTTATAAAAAAGAAATACACAGCCTCTGCTTTCAGGCAAACATATTGGGTAGCTGTTTCAACACCAATCACTAGTTAGATTGCCTGATATGTTGGTGGAAAGTGCTCAATATTATAGGTCCGAGAACAGCATAAAACCATATAAACCAAAATAAACAGGATGCCCCCCTCAACACTTCCACGGTACTGGCTGAATTGGCGCTGAGCTTCAGGTCTAGGGTGAAGATCCTGGTGGTGTGAAGGGACCTGCTCAGGACTACAGCACCGTGCTTTTTGCCATTCTGCAAGAAACTGCTGGAGCACACGAAGGTAAAACGTTCAGTGAATGTTTACCGTTCAGTCTCCACCTGAATGACCTGGGAACAAATTGTATTTTAGCTACAAGTGGACTGAGTCTATGGATTAGTGGTCACTGCTCAGGCAGAGCAGTGGTGACTCTGTCTCTCAGCTGGTGTGGTGGGATAGTTAATCTGGATCTTTCTTTTTTTCCCCTGAGCTTAGGTGCATAGAACAGACTGCCTAGAGATTTCCATTTCTCACCCATCACAATCAGGGCAGAGACGCCCAAGGCTTGAGGACAATGTTAGGTGACCTCTGAAGAAACACAGGTTAGAATCCATAAACACAGCACCATCAGTGAGCTCTCTTTGGAGAGAAACTGCTGGAGTATATAACACTGCTTAATATGTACTCACATAGTCCACTGACAAACAACTATAAGGGCAATAAAAATAAGAATACTGTCTTTACTCTTTTCAAAGTTTCTCCAGCACAACTGTCATGACCCACCATGTTCCTGCTGCTCTTAAGTAGCAGAAAAGTTGTTGTTCTAGGAGAGCAAAGCTTTTGCTTCTTACCAGAGAAAGAAAATTACCATATTAGGGTGGTTACCTTCTCTCAGTCCTTGTTACTACAGAGTTAATTCATTGCTATGGGAAGGGATTACTGCTAATGGGAATATTTTATTTTTGGCTTCTTCTCGGTGTTGGCACAGATAAGTGAACATGTGCCGTCCCCTCAGTTCTCCTGGGCCTGATGAGACTTAGAGCAAGGAGTTGCTGCCCCTTTGCCCCTTGTTCCCCAGCTGGGCAATTATTCCCCGTAGGGAGCAGTCTCCCTTTCCTAGCGCTGGCACAGGCACCTCCTTCAGCTGTTCAAGCACAGGAAAGCTGCTGAGGTCCAGGAGAGCCTGGGCTCTGCAAAGCCCTGCTATTCAGCACTCATCAGGAACAGGGGAGTCTGTCTATGTCAGCGAGGTGAGTTGCTTACACTTCCCAGGATCCTTGTGAGACAGGAGAGCACAGCTCCTCCACCTGCAAGAGTCATCCTCACCATTAGTCACCATCTGCGTTAAGGGAGAAAGCGCGAGCCTTGTCGTGTGGATACGTTCAGACATGGACACTTCATATGTGATGATTTTTCTGAAGCCTTATCAAGATGCATATTTTCTAAGGGACGTCTGTGTGGTACCTCAGATCACATGTGTACCGAGGTGAGAGGTGACTGCATGTGAAAGTAAATCCACACCGAACTCCAGGGTGTTTGGATGTGAGGTCTTGATTTTGCTCTTTGTAGATGTAGACAACAGCCCCTGCACTCAGCTTTACTAACCTCCAGCTGTGAAACAGTATGTGTCACATTGCCTAAAACCACAAGGCTGATCAAATCCCAAGATATTAATAAGCAGAGAATTGCCCCCTTGCTGCCTTTTGAGCCCGTAGAGAACACTTAAGTTATTTTGCAAACTTTTCTGCATATTCAAAAAGTCCAGAGAAATACTGTCTTTAAATAAAAACAGCCTTTCATATAGCCCTGGGATTCTTGAGCTCTGGCTAGAAAAAGCCATCCAAGTACTGAAAGTGTCTGAAGAAAAGAAAATATGAGAAGTTGGAGCCAGCAATACTGGCATTTTAAATGAGAATGTGAATTCCTCCATCATGTGGGGATAGTCAAAGAAAAGAGAAGTTGAGGATTGTGCTCAGGGCAGATAAGGGCATTGCCGGAAAGTGAGATGAACAAAGAATTTGGCAGAATTCTATTCACAGGCTGCCTCAGCTGAAGCAGGTAAAACTTGCCCTTTTCTTAGAGACCTGTTGTTGTTAGGGTTTTAAAACTTTTTTCCAGCCTCCTGCCTATCTTCCTGCTGCAGATTTAAAGAAATAGGAGGCGGGTGCATTGTGAGGATGAAGAATGAAAAAAAAAAAAAAAGACAGCCCTTATCATTCTCTGATCTCTCCCAAAGCTATGAAACAGGCTGCAAAATAGCTGCTCTTCAGCCATCTGAAGAGAAAGCGCCTGCTGCAGCCTGACCCCTTGCAGGAGGAAGCATCCCATTTCCCAGGACCACTGCGGTGATCCGGTCCCTTCTCACACTCTGTGGCAAAGCGGGTATGGGGGAAGGCTGGCAAGGGAGCCAGGGAGCAGAGAGCCAAGAGTGGGGAAAAGGAAGCAGGAAAACTACCAAGACAGACAGAGTGGAGGAGGCTGGATGAGAATTCAAACAGTCACAGCCAAAACGAAAGGCTAAAGCGGAGCGCTATATTTAACAGAACTGCTCAACTGAATGTTGCTGGAGAGCTTAAGTTTTGAAGGATTACAGAGTTATGGAATAACTTTAACTTTAGTGCTTCTTCCCTACACTGTTTGTGACCTTCACTGCTCCCATCATGTTTGCATGTAGGTGGCAATTTCTCCAGACTGCATCTTTGCACCTGGCATTTCTTCTAGCCATCACACATCCCTAATAAGCCTTTCCAAATATTACATATTGCTTAATTTAACACCATTGTCCTGAAGTAATTGCACTCTATGGAACACACTTAAAAAAATAAGATTGTAAATTTTGCTTCAATAAAAGCTGGGGAGCACTGAGAGTTGAGTAGCAGTGTAAACTCATTTTGAGACACTGCTTGCAGAACCAAGTAGGACGGAGAAAGATCTTGAAGAAAAGTTAGGAAAGGGCAGTTACGTGGAATTCCACTACTTTTGCTCCCAATTGTCTGATCTATAATTCTTTCCAACAATTGTACAATAATCTATATAATTAATATTGCAACATAGAATGTTAACACCATGAATACATTCTCATGTAGCTGCATGTAACTTCAGCCAAATACTTCACCTTGCCAGCTTCATTTCATTCTAGAGAACAATCTTAGATTCGATAGCAATACACCGATCAAACCCTATTTGGTATCAATATACTGATTGTTCTGGTGGAATTTATATTGTTAAATGTGTATCAGCTGGTTGACATTAGATGACATATATGACAATATTAAAAATTTCTGACAAAGTTACACAGGATTACAACAAAAGCTATCAAAATAAACCAGCCTGATAGCAAATACAACAGTTTAAACAAGTCCTTGATATTTGATACTGTGTTCAAATGCATCTTTTGTATTTTAAGAGGCAAGCCAGAGTTAAGCTTGAAGAATTTGAAATAATTTATTTGGAATGTCTTTATTCAATACACACAGTAAAAATCACTGTCCAGAGTGGGCTCAAAACCATGACAAAGATGAATTGCTTCATTCTGTTTCTACACAAGGAATGAATTGGATACTCTTTAATTAGGGAGAGACATTTTAAGATGTTATGAGATTGACTGGAATATTTCAGACCTTTCTCGTTTGCTGTTAGAACTGAAACACAACAGTGGATGTAATGAAAACAGAACAACTTGTTTCTTCCTCAGGAATCTGCCATTATAGAAATTACTGTGTTACAGAACCGTGTTCTTGTAGACATATGGCCTGAGCCAAAGACCACTGAAGCTGGTGGATTTGGGAGCAGACTCATAATGATCTGCCTAAAAGTCAGAGCATTGGTGGATGTATATCACCGTATTCTACTCGCTTTGGTGTAGCTAAGCCAGCTACATCAGCTCAGAATATTTGCCTTATTCATCTCAGGCATTAAGGCGTTGTGTTCAGAGCACAGACCAGCTCCGTGGCAGATGAGTAACCAGGAGTTTCTGAGATATGGCAGAACTGTATTTAATGATTATCTTCTCTAAGACTTAATTACGCTTAATGCTCTCCTGTGACAGAGTGAGGTGGTAAGAGAGACTTTCTCAGGCCTGTTTGTCAACAGAAATATGAGAGCTAATAACAGTAGTCTCCAATAAATTCCACCTCGAATTTCAGAACACGACCAGCTGTCATCTTCACCCATCCCTGCCTGGGAGACGGTGACAAGCCGAGGAATATGAACTCCTGCTCTTAATTACTGGACAAGGAAGTCGCCATGGCACAACTGCTTCTCACATTATGTCAGGTTTCACCAAGGTTTTCAGAATACCAGGATCTGCTTTCCCTCACAATAACAAAGGGTCTAGACCCGAACCCCTGTGGTAGCCACAATCCTATTGCCAAGCTGCGAGAGACAATACTGGCAATGCACGCGTTTGGGGTGCGCGCATGACAGAGAGAGGATGAGCACACAGTTCAATTCACACTCCTTGGTTTCCATCCTGAAACACAAGGAAACGTGTCCAGGATGACTTCAGCTGTCACTTAACAGAATGCCAGACCCCATCTGTTCTTTAAATAACCAAACAAAACAAAGCCCTCCACTTAATGTTGGAAGATACAAAAGGTTTGGATTGTAACGCTGGGTAAGGCTCCTTTATTCATAAATTCCAATGGATAGTCAAGAATAAAGCATTCTGAAATATTGAGGAAAACAAGAGCTTTAGATCTGCTTTTTATCCACCATATGAATGAACCAGAGGGAGGAAGCCAGGTACAGATCTGTGTATAAAACCGCTCAGACCCACCCAGCACAGTGGCAGCGATGTCCTATAGACTATGGGGGAACCAAAATGAGTGCTGTAGAAATAGAAGGAACACGTTCTCAAAGTGCGTATTTCAGCTGTAAAACAGTATGTTTTATTGAAGGAAAAAAGTATTTATTTAAAGGAAAGATCCAGTTACTTCATGATTTGCAATCTAGATACAAACATGAGCTCAGACTCACAGAGGGAGACAATATCCATGGACTTGTCTGACCTTCTCCCCTCCAAACAGTCCCCTCAACTCTTCTCTCAGCCCTTTCTTGAGCTGCCACTTGTTCCCAGAGTTGAAGGGGCTGCAGCATTTTAGCAACTGATCTCTTAGCCAGTTTTTCCCAACACAAGGAAGAGAGCCACTTTTGACCATCATGCCAGAACTGGAGAGCTATCACAAACAACTTGGCTAAGCTCAGCTAAGCCTAATTTGGAGCACAGTCAGAAAAGTGGCTAGGGAGAAAGCTTGGACCAGCGCATCCCTAACAGTCCTCTTAAGTGGAACTTGTCAAGCAGGATCCTTCCCCTTGTTCCCACACTGAAGCTTGAACTGCACAATTCTAAGAGGCACCTTCTGAAGGTGTTGATGGAAATATAAGAACACGACAGCCCCCCCCAACCAGGGCACAGCCCTTCTGGAGGAGGCAGTGGCTCTCAGCCAGCGTGGTTTTGGCAAACTGCTCTTGGTGCATACGGTAACGCAATGAATCACCACGTTCTTCCCCGCTAATGAGAATTTACTGAGAAATCTCAGAAGAATTATACAAAGCTTTGACAGTTACAGCCAGGGCTACAGAGCAACCTCCCAGCGGGAACTCCTGCCTGCTTGCCAGGTCTCTGGTACAGCATGGGGCTGGATGAGCTCCTGTCCTCTTGCAGGTAGGGCTCAGTCATGCTCACTGGTGGCACTCCTCCCTGACTTCCCTCTCCTCCCCATGATACAGGCTCCAACCCAGTGCAGGCACTGGGTAAGAGAAACCTCTTAGCTCTTTCAGGTTGCAATGGCAAGGCTGGGGACCCCACTCTGCATGTGACCAAGTGCGCAGAGGAGACCTGGGCTCTCTTGCCTTCGCCAGGAGTTTGTCTGTCCCATCACCCCCCATACAGTACCTGACAGGCAGCTCAAGAGAAAATGCCTGTGAGAGCTGCTCCTGAACAGCCACAAAGACCTGGAGAAGTGATAGGAACACTCAGAGGTTTGGGATTTCCTGACACTTCCCACCACAGGACCGAGGAGAGTGCCTGAATCCCCCAATATAGAAGACTGGAACCCCTAAAATGCAAGCCCACAGAAAGATACTCAAGCTGGAGATGAACAGGACTTCTTACAGGAGAAGTCAGAAATCGCAGACTTCCAGCCACGTAGAGGCTGCAGGCTGTGTGCTCCACATACAGAGAGGGGAAGAAAGAAATGCAGTTTCATTAATTTTTCTACTGCTTTTTTTAGGAGATCTGCAAAGGTGCTAGAAAAACTGCTTTCCTCATTCCAGTTAAATAAGACTAGCATCTTCCAGTAATTTCTAATAGGGTGCACATTTGGTTTCCTGTAAACTATAAATTTATGAAGACAAGCCCCCACAAACTAGCACGAGTAGGAATCATCTCAAGATTTATGTGCACACGTCATTTTCAAAAATTTCCACAAATCATTTATACAGCAGGACGCGTACATGCTGGCTGTGAGCAATTAATCAGGAAATAACATTTCACATCCCTGGGCTGGCATTTGAGGTGGGGCCTGAAATACAGTAGGGTGGAGAAAAGGCAACTCAAACACCTCGTAAATACATGTGAGTTCTTCCATATATGACTACACAGGGAAATTATGGAGGAACCAAGACTTGCATGTGCGTTTGATAGGAATGTGAGGAAGAGCCACTAGCGTTTGCTGAGATTTCTCTCCTGGCAGCTGCCAATGTCTCTGTCTGTTTTGAATTTGAGCTGTGGCAGAGATGAAGAAACATCCTGCAGCTGCAGGACCCTGGGCACATCCTCACTGATATCTTCCTAAATACTTCTCTGAGCTGAGTTCCTGGATCCCTTTTCTCATGGATCCAGGAGGATTCTCTCCAGTTATTTCTCACTCTTCTCCCGTAACAACTTGTTGCACAGCCCTTGCAGTACGTAAGAAAAGAGTGGCTCCTGCTGGAAGTAACTGACATAACTATTTAAGGATGCTCAAGTGCCACCAGGAGAACTGAGATTCGAAGGGAATCCACGCAATGCTGTTGGTTACGTTTCACAAGAGCAAGTGCATCTTGCGGCTGTTCATTTGAACAACAAGTTGATTGTAAATTCATGATTCTTGTCATTTCAGGAAAATGTCATCACATACTCAAAAGCTGAAAATCTTTAAATGCTTTTTTAGTCGACATGGAGGGAATTATGAATTGTAATTTCGTGACAAGAGTAACTAAAGGCTGGCTATCATCTCAGTTTAATGGCTAGTGGAAGAAGCCGGGGTGCATGAAAGCAACGATCAGCCTGGAGTAAGTCTGCTGAGAAGGGAGGAGGAAATTTTTCTCCTCTTGCCTTGGTAGATCAACCTTCAAAAGCAACTGGAATAGAAGTTGGTCTACAACCACACAGTGGAAAAACATAGTGTTGAAAAGCCAGCCACTAGCCCAAAAAACCCCAGTGCAACGGCTGATTGTGGTTGGAACTGAAGAGGCTTTGCACCCCCTTCACAACACCCCACCCAGTTGTGGCAAACTGGCCACAGTGACCATGATTTAAACACAGGATTTTCAAAAACCAAAATCAACTTCTCCAAGCGCAGAGTCTGTCTGATCTCTTTCAAGCTAGGATAAATAATACAGATATGTTTAAATTTGAGATATTCTTCCTGTGAGTCTTTTCTTCCAGCAGCAGCATCTATTCTATCCTCCTTCCCCAGCTGAGCCAAGATATTCCTGAATATTTTATAACTAAAAATCTTTTTCTCTTTGCCCTCCTATGTAGATTCCCACACCCTGCAGCCCAGCATGACAAGTTCTTCTCTTTGAAATATTCAGCCACTTTCAGTGAGTCTTGTCAATCCTTTACACCTATTTTAATTGAATATTTCAAAGCTGAGTGAGATCAGAGCACTTTGCCTGGGTGGGCACTCACTGATGATGTCAGGCTCTCCCTTCTCACCTCTAGCTGAGGCGAACAGATATCTCACTTCTTCGCACTGAGGGTATGATGGATGTCACAGTCTAATGAGTGAAAAGTGGTGATGAGGGAGCTTGAAAAAGAGTAGATAAAGAATGCTAAATTTAGAAGCTGTTTGTTTTCAAGAATGGGATTGAACTTTAACTCATATAAAAATTAGGTCTTGCAATTCTGCAGTTCCATGACATCTCTGTTCCCTAGCTAAGGACAAGAAATAAAAAATCAGTCAATTTTTAATAGTAAGCTTCACTGTTGTTTTTTCTCCACATCTCCAAATTTGGATGCCTGGATCATATAGATAGACATAGCACCTAAGTTGGCTCTAGATGCAGTGTAGTAGCTTCATCCAATCTGAGTTCTTTCCAAAGAAAATCAATAGGAGATACTAGAGACTTGATTCACACCAGAGTCAAACCAATGGATACATAATTTCCATGCCGATATAACATTTAAATCTTTTAAAATAGAATCTGAATGACTACTAAATAACTATTGAGTTTCTCAAGCAGCTTGTAAAATTCCAGATACACAAGAAGGCAGCATAAAATGAGATATCCTGCATCCCAGTTGCACTTCTTTGCTTGCATGAAAAGCAGCTTTTTAGAGGGAATGTCTATGTGAACCCAAAAACCTCTTGTCAGGGCATTCTGAGTATTGGTGAGCAGCATCTCCATTAGCGTCAAGCCAGAGGCCGACAACTAGAAGAGACTGCCATGAGAAAAGTCCTGAAACTGAGTGCAAGCAAGAGGAAGACAGTATTTTCTTGAAAGCTAGATAGCCAAGGAAACACCGCTAAGAAGTTTTGACGTAAGAGTTTTTGTTGGGTTTTTTTCTTTCTCTTTTCTTTCTCTAAATCATCAGTTTGTTCTAGCTGGCAATGATAGTGTGAAATTAATTATTTCTATATGTTCTCCAAGGCAGAATCCCCTGCAATGCCTTGATAAACTCCTATCTCATGCTCCTGTCTTCCTCAATTTAGAGTCTTTACTTCCCATTAGAATTAGTTGTTTATGGTTGACAAATATTATCTGTATTTTCCTTGCAAAAATGATCATGGGGATAAAACTTCCATTTTTATATTCACAAATAAAGCCGAACAATTATATGGCTTTTGGCATAAACAGGAAGACAACAAGATTTCTTTTCAAATATTTTTCCTCTCTTAAATTCTCTGTTGTGGTATTTTGGACCCAATGCCTGAACATTCAGTATAATTAATTAAGCTTTTTATTCTCTAGAGTATTTTAGGGGGATTTGCCAAAAAATGTTTGGAAAATGGCTGTGCATTTAATAATACGTGCATTGGCTACTGTTCCAGCACTCCGTAGGAGTGTATAGCCACAATAAACCTAAAACATTAGTTATGTCTGGGAACTGCGGCCCTGTTACATGAACATAACTTAAAAACAAGAAATGAATGCTTGGCTTTTCTATTATCCCAAACCATAAATAACATATCAGAATGAGAACCCAGTTACAGGTGAAATGGGTAAGTTTGCCCTAATTGTGAAGGGTAGGACTCTAGCCATTTTGGTCATCAAAAGGTTGGGGCAATACACGGAAAAGTAAAGAATAAACATGTACTGGAAATGACTAAAGCAGCCGGAGTGCTAAAAGAATTGGCTACCAAGATCAGAATTGGACTCCAGATGATGTCCAATGCTTAAGTAACCTATATCAGGACCCTGCCGTTCATAATGACCTGGGTGCAAACTCTGTTTCATAAAGCCTTACACTCATTTTTTGAATTGCTTTCTTCCTTACATGTTTATTCTACTGTCAGAGTCACTGGAAAATAGGTTAATAAAATAGAAAATGCTAGGTGACTTCACACTGTGGTCACTAAACCATTTTTTTTTTGGTACCCAGGTTATCTAGCTTAGAGCTTACTCAGGAATCTCGACGCTATAGCGCACTCTGCAACAGAAAAAGCCTTTACTCATCCTCACTATGAGCTGGATCTGCCTGTTTGCACACGATCTGATGCATTGTAGTCTTACTATGACTGTAATATCAATAACAATGGAAAAATAATAAATCTAGTCACTGTTTACACAGGTTTTCAGTCAGTGAAGATATGTGGGTTACTGGCCCCCCAGCCCTTGAGCTGATTTAAGGTTTCATTCATTGACCCCAGAAGAGAAGAAATTAGTGCCAATGCAGTGCAATAGCATTGTCTGAAGTTGATCAGAAAGGAAAACCAAGATGTATACAGCTCTGACCTCAACTTTTTCCTCTTTCACTTATAAGGTATAATAAACTAATAATTAAATATTTGAAATACTTCCAGTGCCATATGTGGTTTTTTTCAAACAGCTTCACTTTATACAATTCTTTAATCAAACGAGTAGGAAAGAAGCACAATGAAAGCTGACGTGTGTTTCTGTACTAGTAAAGAAGGGATCATACTTAGCTTTGATGCAAGCATAATGCAGCCCTTACAGGCTGCAACCTGCCACTGTTAATTGTTAATTGTTTTGCCCCATGTGTTTAGAAGTGTTGGGATAGACTCTACTAGTAAGATACCCTATAAAATATGGGCCTGACCCAGCGCTTACTGAAGTTAATCCCATTTTTTTTTTCCATGACACTAGCAGAGATGATTTTAAGCCCCTAGAGCAGAAGTTGGCTTGCAATTGTCCATTTTCTCTTGTCATTCACAGAAAAGAAATTCTACAGTGCCTTTTCAAAGATGATGGCTGAGTTTTAAATTCATGCTTTTATTTTGCTTAAAGAGAACCAATTCCTTTCAAATAAAATGGTCTTTTTTAGCAGAGTTCTCGCACATGTTTCCAGGGTCAACTTCTAATAATAGCCTGTACAAAAAACCAGTTGTGACATTCATTCTTTGGTGCAGCAAACAATGAGACTGTAATGATGATAATAACTGTGTTTATTTTTGCTTCTGGACAAATGTCATCCATTCTCCATACAGTCCTGTGGTGCAGTGGGCCTGAGCCACAGCCTTCATGAGGATCAGCCGGCACAGTTCCACCTGGCCCAAATTCACAAAAATCTGCCGAAATATGATATATTTTTTTTCTATGCTTTTCTCACTGCTGAATAAATCCCCTGTAAGAACCATTACTTTTAATTTATGTTAAAATATTTCAGCTAAACAAACTGAAATAATGGGTGCTAATGATGCATTTAAGATCCTCCTGCTGCAGAGGATCACCTTGTGTCTGTTACAGAGGTCCTTCACCTACTCAATGGAGAATTACCTTCAAAAAGTAAACACATTTTTGTTTGCCAGCATCTTTCCCTCCTCCAGCTGCCCTACTGCTCCATTTTAAGGAAGCACTCCATGCAATTCTTGCTACTGAACTGAGAATTTTATTTTAACTGTTGAGTGTTTAAATGTTTTTACTTAAAGAATAACTTCTCAGGCTTTCCATTTTGAAATTTAACAGCACACATTAACACCTCCCTGTGATGCTCTTTCAGAAAGGTTTGTTCTTCTATAACTAACCCTATGTGAGAAGTTAAGTCTAGGTTTGTGAACTCCTTGTGGCTCAAATGGCCACTAAAAGTGATCTAGTCTCTATTTTTGACAAACATGAAACAAAACTGGTCCTTTGGATTATTAAGAACTGGTTAGACAACCCTAGGGCTTGGGCATTGGTTTAAGCTCAAAATATTTATGATCAATTTCCATCACGTCACTTAATCCTTCTGTTTCACTCAAGAAATGTTTAACCATTCAGATTATGAGTAGTGCAGGGCAGCAGCCATCTTGTGTGTAAAAGTATGGCAGGAAAAGGGGATCCCCAGAACTGTGTGGAGATTCTTGTATGCCAACATCTTATATGCAAGCATCCTGCTACAGAAGTTCAGTGAACTACACGTTTTGAGGAAGTTTTTCTACTGAATTTCATTGTAACCTATGAAGTAGAAAGCCAACCGCATCCTGGGCCGCATCAAAAGCGGCATGGCCAGTGGGTTGAGGGAGGTGATTCTACCCCTCTACTCCATTTTTGTGAGACCCCACCTGTAGTACTGCATCCAGCTCCACAGCCCCCAACATAAGGACATGGACCTGTTGAAGCCAGTCCAGGGAGGGTTACAAAGACGATCAGAGGGTTGGAGCACATCTCCTGTGAAGACAGGCTGAGAGAGCTGGTTGGGGTTGTTCAGCCTGGAGAAAAGAATGCTCCGGGGAGACCTTATTGCAGCCTTCCAGTACCTGAAGGGGGCCTACAGAAAAGGTGGAGAGGGTCTCTATCAGCAGTGTAGCGACAGGACAAGTGTAATGGTTTTAAACTGAAAGAGGGTAGATTTAGATTATATATTAGGAAGAAACTCTTTACTGTGAGGGTGGTGAGGCACTGGAAGAGGTTGCTCAGGGAAGTTGTGAATTCCCCATCCCTAGAAATGGTCAAGGCCAGGCTGGATGGGGGTTTGAGCAGCTTGGTCTAGTGGGAGGTGTCCCTGCCCATGGCAGTGGGGTTGGAAATAGGTGATCTTTAAGGTCCCTTCACACTCCAACCATTCTATGATACTGTGGTAAGTAAGTTAGAAGTATTAATGATCTGTCAGTAAGTAATTTATCTCAGAAGACAACAGGAAACATTTAGCAGTGAGAGAAGTGGGCTTTTAAAATTATTATTTATTTTACACTTCTTGCAAACTGCAGATGGCCACTATTTATGCCTGGCATGTGTGTGCCTAGTGCTCAAGGACACAAGAGAAATCAGTTTAAAGAGATGGTTTTTGTATCACTGCTTTGAGTGGTCTGACATCCCAAAATTCTTCTGGGAATTTTACACCATTTCAACACCAAAAGAAAAAAAAAAAAGAACGTTTCTAGAAGAGCTATTTTTATATGTATTATATATGGACTGCAGCAGCTAGGTATAGGTTTTAAAGATGGTTTACAGGCACAGGAGAAATGCAAGCAATAAATATATATTCAGAAATGGGCATTTAAAAATACTCCATATTACCCCACTCATTTTCCTACCTTCACAATACCCCAACTTTGATCACTTTACCTTCACTAACACTAACATAAGATTTCGCAAGATTTGGTCTCACAATATATTCTCAAATAGTCAGTATGCAGTGATGATCAATATATACACTCTTTCTTTTCTTTTGAGATGAATATATGCTATTACCTCTGATTGACATGGTCCTGAATATGTCACATCTACATTTCAAATAAAGGTATCAGTGTGGTTAAATGTTAGACAAGGGTAACACATCAAGGCATCATCAGTTGACTTAAAATCCATTTTGGTCACTACTGACATGAAATGTCTTCTTACATGTAGTGCACTAGGCTGATATTGCAGGAACTTGAGAATTAATTTTAGCTCCATCTTGCCATAATGAACCAAAACCAATTTCTATTCCCACTGAGAACAAAAACTTCTTCCCCCTCAAAATACACACACAAAAAGTCTGGATTTTTAACCTTTTTTTTTTTTTTTTTTTTTTATAAATAAAGGTGGAAAAATCCAAACACCACTTTCCATCTACCATCTTCACTGCTTGCCAGACAAATTAGCTGGACAAAATGCAATGGAAATATTCGGTGAGTTTATTATTCCAGCAGCCCTGAAAATTGGATTGCTTTCAGCTCTGCTTTTATAGGACAGGTAATCTTTATGATCCCTAAAACCAAAAATTCCCTCTAAATCTGTAGGGTGAAAAAGCATTTCTAACATGCTGCAAAACAACAGAACCACGCAATTTCTTTTGTACAATAGTAGCTTAATTTAAAAAAATACAGGCCATCCGCATCTAGGGTCTAAAGAGGTTGTTTAGGTTCTTCCGGAATGTATTTCCCTCATGCCACCAACCTAAGGCTACACTGCACACTGGGGATGGAAATGAGAGGAAGGATGGGAGTAGGAGGGAGGAAGGGAGGTAGGGATGAGAAAGGAAGGACTGCAGAAATCTTATGTTTGTGATAGATTTCTTCCAGTTAATGCTGAATTTGTAAAAAGCCAGAGTATTTTAATATCTTGTTTGATTATAGCTCAATATATTTTGAACATATAGTTGCACATATATTTTGAATACCGAGGAATTAAGAAAAACTAAAGCAGCTGCCTACTGCCAACAGAATGCCTTGGAGGTGTATTACCTGCACATAAGTTATTTTAAATAAATATTTGAGTATTTATCTTTTGCAAAAGAGATTCAAAATTCTTTTGCAGATCAGCAGTCCATCAGAGCAATTCCTTATAGCAGTCCCTACTCTCTGTATGTTTACTTTTAAGAGAACTGAAAGTATTCTCTTCCTTACCTAATTTCTTGTTTTCCTCTTGCTTTCGTTAACAGACTTTGATTTAATAGTTTTTGTTGGAGTCATAGTTCATCACTGTACCAAAGATGGTAGCATCCAGCAATTTACTTGTCAACCTCTTCTCAATACACAAGCAATTTTTCATATAAAAGAGGAACTTACTGGAGCAGTGGTCTATTGTTATGGCATTTGGACCTATTAGTGTAGTAAATTTATCATTATACATGACATAAAAGATGCATTATCATCCATTAAGTTCAGGTAGAAGCAAATCATGGGACGCTTACCATTGGATCTCTCTCACACCACAATATCCTTTCCAGTAATGCGTGTGTGGTCTTTGAAGAGTTTCCCTTTTAAATGGTACCCTACAATTAAATGTGCATGGCTTTAAAACGTAAGCCAACTGTAAGATACTAGCATCAACATTTACTGCTATGTAATGAGGCCCAGCCCAGTTAAAAGTCCATAAATTATTACTTGTTTTACATGGACAGGAAACTTGTTTTTGCATTTAGCTTCTGACTCCCTCTCAAAAAAATATCTTCCAGTACTTTTTTCCCTTTCTGTTTTTCTGCAGCAGTGCCAGGCAGGGAGAGGGAATCTGCACAGACCCAGGCTTCTAAAACAGAGGAACAGGACCTCCAGGCAAAAAGCCACTGTGACCAAGAAGCACAAACAGATCCCCAAGGTTTTGCTTAATCACAGTCTCTAAACACACTTTATTTTTAATAAAATAAAGCAATAATTTAGCTTTAATTATTATATATTATTCTATACTGTCGCAAAATTATTCTATACTGTCGCATACTATGGTGCTGCCCTGAGAAAAGCATGATTTGATCTAAGTTTATACCTGTAGGTAACTAGTTACAGGAAGGTAATTTATCTATTGAGTTTTGTCTATTTTAATTTTAATAATGCTCTTTGGCAAACATTTTTTTTTCCATTCTGTCTCCAAGAAGTAAAGCCCAAGATACAATTGGAAAGGTCATTCTCCTTTTTCCTTTCTCTTCTCTACAGTGAGAAATGTTCCAAGATAAACACACCTCTCCACCTGTTGTAGCCAGACTGACCTTCACCCATGGAAATCTGTTAGAGTTGCACACCAGAACTCACTCAGAAATCACTCAAAAGCACATAACATTTTCATTTAAAGGGTGATTAAATCTATGTCAAATTCTCAGGACTGATCTATAAAGATTAACAGCTTGCTTCATCTATTTTCTACTGTTCAGTCATTCTACAAATTTTGCCACTGCCTCAAAAAAAAAAGAGGGGAGAAAAAATGGGGAGGGGGCAGAGGATGACAAATTCTACAATGCCAAACCCTGATTTTGAAGTAATCAGGACTCAAAGTCTAACTGCCAGAGGCAAGAGCCTCACACGTCACACCTGCTGCTTTCTGAGTAAGCCAAGTATTTTGTTACCAGAGAGTTGATGAACTAAGAGCATCAGTGTCCTACTGGAGAGAGTAAATTGTCCTATTACTGCTGAGTGGGATGAAGTTGAGGACACCAAGAACAAACACCTAAATCTTACACTACTTTTGATCAAACTTCTGCTTGCCTCCTTCCCTGCTCATAAAAACCAAAAGAAACAGTTAGATTCCACCCCAATAATGACGGTAAAGCCCTAGGAAGCAGTAATGGGCAGTTTTCTTCATATATTTGTTAGATTCAAAGGCAAAATTGATATCTAGGTATGCTACCTCAATGTTGACTACTGGAAAAAAGACATGCTTTTACTTTGTAAGATAAGAAAGCAAGAAGATAGAAAGTAACCAATGCTATTAAAAACATTCACATCAAGAAAAGATGATGTTTCACGGACATTTCCATTTGAAGAAATAATTGAAGAAAACATCCAATGATCTTAACAATTAAGAATCCCTTGACAATTCCTCAGTCAGTGCAGAAGAGATGCTCAGATCACGTGCACAAGTGTGGATCTGCATCACATATCTGTGGTGCTGCTGCTTAAGAAAGTATGATGTTTTTTCTAGCAGTTACATGGTCTCACCTAGCTTGAACAGAGCACATACAGAGCTGGTGCCACGAAGGAGAACGAAGCTGCCTCAAGTGTGTCCAGAATCAGTAAAGGAGGTCCCATGGAGTCATCACTCACCTGAGAACCACAGCAGCCCTCTCAGTTTTTGCACTGCTGGCAACCGTTGCAAACCAGTTATTTCCTTTGGTCTGCTAAAAGGGACAGGAAGATGGGAGTCCTTAGGAAACCCATCACCCTAGGATGGCACCGTATCATTGCTTTAAAGGGAACTGCTTGTGAACATTAAGAAACACTGTCTGACTTATCCTCCCACCACTGATCAAGCCCATAAGGTATGGCTAGAGGAGTGAAAAGTGCTCCCCATGTGCCTTCTGTTATAATTTGGTGAAGGGAGGAGAAAATTCTCTGGAATCACAAAGACCTCAATTCAAATGCGCTTGCAGAAGCATCTTTTTATCTATCAAATGCTTTTGGAGTCCAATTAAGGAAAGCACAGAAAGGGATGAAATGGCCCTCAATAACCTTTGCACAAGATAATGCTTGTACGCCAAGAGCGTAAAAAGCCATATAAGTTATTTAAACCCATATTTTTTGTCCATTTGCAGTAACAGCTATCACTGCATGCTGTGTATCAATGGGCTGACTTGTCAGTGGATGAAGCCTGCTATTAGCCAATGAGTAACACGGTTTCACACCCCTCAGACCTTAAGCAAAGCTTAGCTTTCACTGGGAAATATGAACATATTGGCAATACATGCATTTTGGAACATTGCTGGAACACCTGGTCCACTTCAAAAGTATAGATTCTTTACATTTTACCACGGTGCCAGGTCCTGTACTGAATATTAAGCATTAAGTGTAATTATTTTGATATTTTGAGTCTGTTCCACGCTCTAGATGTCTGTACATGATTTCTTTTTTAAGAACAATACACACAGACTCCAACAGACATTGATGTATACTCAGGTTCCAAAGCATTGTCAACTGCAGACAACCTTTCCAAAACATCCAAGTCCCAAACAGTGTCTCTGCTGGGGAGGACCAAGTTTTAAGCCTGATGTACCCAAGTTCATCTGAACGACAGAGAGAATAACTAGCGAGCATTTCAGAATAAGGAAAACTTGAACACTAGGATGCCTTAAAATTAGTCAAAAAAATGGAAAATAAAAATAATAATTATTAAAAAACCCATATAATTCATTGCACTAATCACAAGCTTGCATTTACTGACTCTAGAAGCACAAGTCCTTGCATGGCAGCCACACTCGGTTTAACCACCAGCAAGCTCATAGTGAAATGTTCCTAAAGTCAGATCCTAGTGCAGCGACCTGGTATTGTTCATCCTCAAAACAATGCATCAAGAACAGGCATACCCTTTATCATGCACTACCTACTGTTGTTCAGGCCCTCTCAACTGTTAATTACCTTTAATCACCCTGACATCACCCTGACGAGACTGTTGGTCTTCTGTGCTTGGCTGCTCCATTCAAGATCAAAAGCCACTTCGCATGCAGCAATGCCAAGAGTGGGCTCGGAGTTGGTGTGACTGCATGGTCCTGCTGGGGAGCAGGACCTTGAGGGTGGAGAGCCCCCCTCTCCCACGACACAGCCTGCTGAGTTCTGTGCAGCAGGAAGCACAGCCTGGCCCAGGGCATACCTCCTCACACCTACAAACCATGAAAGCAATGGCAGCATCACAGGGACAGACTGTGACTCTTTCATCCAGCGAAACAGAAAACTCTCCAAACTTCTCGCAAGTCCCTGGATGCCTATGCTATGCTCTTTCCTCCATCTTCCTCTGCCTCTTGCTGGAAGCAATTTGCATTCCTTGCCCATCTTGCTGCTATGGGACGTTTCTTGGGCTATTACAGGCAAGTCACTTCAGCCCAGGTCTTAATACCCTTCTCACCCACTTTGTGTATTTAGGTACTCAGAGGTATGATGACAGAGTTGGATTTGCAGCTCCAAACCTTTGACTAAACTCTGCAACCCAGCTAGATATTTACCTGTAATTTCCAGCATAATCTGCTCTAAATACATGAAAGTACTTTTACATAAAAATACTCCCATTCACGATTCAGCATTTTATTTTGTAGCTGTATATTAATTAAGGAGAACAGCGTTGTCCTTCAACAGGGCACGTGTGAAACATTTGGGTGCAGGAGCAGGAAGGTCAACAAGAAGGTTGCCAGAAATCCTACCAGAGGACACAATGCAGTGATCTTTTAGGCCAGAGGTCTTAGATGGCAGTCTCTGGTATTTCTCACTAGGCTGCGTCTCACCAGGACATTTCCATTTTAGACAGTAAAGCACTCCGGAGTGAAAGCTTATTTAAAAAATCCAAAATACTTTAAATTCACCATCATATGTTTCTCCAAATAAGAAACCAACATGAGTGCCCTGCACCTTGTGTGGGAGGACGTTCAGAAGGGTACTTTACCCATTTAATTGTTTATATCATTAAAAAAAAAAATATCAGTTAATGTTAAGGATTTATGATTGTGTCCATCACAGTCAGTTTGAACAGGTAGTGTTTTTCATTGTTTGACCGAGAAGAGCTGACTATTGTAACAAGGATTGACCCTGTCAGCACTGCTCAAAGCAGTTAAACATAAGATGTTATCATTGGAAACAAATAGCTGGCCCCTTATTTTTATGGATGGTAGAAGCAGCTTGTTACCATGGCAATGTTGCATTTTCGTATTTTGAGGCTACAGTTGAAAGGGGCGAGCAACCTCTAAACTTTACCAGTGATGCTTGTGGGACAAAACAGAAGGCAAAAATATTAGCCCTTTTGTTGAAAATACATTTGCAGTTTGGGGGGGGGGAGTGTTTAGAGTATCACATGTGTGGTTACACTGTTGTGTCACCTCACTCTTACAAGGATACAGCTCATCTTGGTGATGATTAGATGGAAATTTTAGTGCTGCTCACATCACCCGACTTCATTATCCACAATGTTAAGTGGACATGGGTGAGGAAATTAACATTTTAAATTTATTATTGTGAATTAATGAGCAGAGGTTTTTACATTTATTTAAATACAGATATTTAAAATCTTCCCTCTGGGAGAAAGGAAAACATTCCCTGGAGTGGAATTGCATTTTAAGTTCTAAAAAGCACTAGGTATGCATGCACGCAAGCAGATATTGAACATGCACATGAGAACCTGTCATCAGTTCACAGTCTTTTAAGCATCAGGCAAAGCATCTTACTTTAGGAAGGCTCATTTGCCCAATTACAAGAAAGGCCAGAATAAAATGAGGGAAGCAGCGTCAAGCATGCTAAGGTAGAATCTTTCTAGCCAGGAACTGCCATAAGTCAGTGCAATGGATTTCAGCAAAAGGATCCTCACCAACATGCTGCTTTTTTGGTCTGTTAAATGCAAACAGAAATAAAAAAATGGAAGGGTGGACACCTATGAACATTAACTCATAGCTCATTGTGTGGCAAATGTGGAGTAATACTTTTGAAAATGTTCATTACTAAGCAGGCACAGTTTATCCAAAATGGAAAACACACATCAATTTGGAGTTTTGCAAGTGTGCAAGCTGTGCAAGTTCTGAGTATGTAAGCTGGACAACAGCCACAGACGGAAGGAAGAGAGGAAGAGGAGTTGTCTCAATATGGTCTAGTAATGAGCTTATACCACAAAGCCTCTGATGTCTTTTAAGTCTTTCTTATTAAGTATTTCAAAATTTATTAATATTTCAGCCATTTTCCTAGCGCTTACTAAATTTCTAGCTAGGATGGCATTTTGCGGCATTGACTTCTATAGGTGCATTCCCATCCAAATTTCACTTGCCATTTTCCAGTTAACTGAAGATTCCTGTGTTATCTCTCATAAGAAGGGGGAAAAAAAGTTCTCACACAGCCTTTTTCTTTGGTTCCTTTCTTTACGCTCTATGCAACAGAAATAATAACTTCCTGATACAAAAAGTTAAGATTTTTCTTTTTTTAAAGAAAGCTGGTCCAAGGCAAATATGACTGCTTGAAATGTTGGCCATGAAAACCTCTTGCATAGTGAATTACCCATCTGTGGGCTTGGAAGAGAAACAATGCAGACCTCATATTTGGACTGATCTTCCCATTTAATGCTCTTTCCAACAAACCATTCATAAAATTCATAGCTACAGCTGATCCCAGTTACTCTGTTTCTTTTTGCACATTTGTCTTGGAAAGTCTATTCCACATCTTTACAAAGCTATGTTTGACCTACAGCAAGCTAAAGGCCCAGTGCTCTTGTCTGTGGCTATCATGCAGCAGTGGTCAAATAGTCAGTAATATAACTGCTGACAGCGTGTTTGGGGATTTTTCCATTTCTCTTCATCTCCAAAATATGTATCCTCACAAAACAGGCAGCTCTGTAGGTTCAGCATTCGTTCTCATCCCTTTGCAGGAAGTGGGAGCCATGCCACTGATTTCAGTGAGAACAGAGATGGACCCAAATGCAGAACCAAATGAGCCTAAGCTGCCACATTTCTCTGAACTCTAATTTCTAGCTATTCCCCCATCATTATTTGCCCCCTTCTCCACCCCTAGTCCCTCTCATTTTTCTTCCAAGAGACATGATATCTGAGGTTTTGACAAAAGGATCTAATAATAGCATGGCTGGTCTCAATGGGATTTTAAACAAGAGATTGTTTCTTTTTTTGAGGGAAAAATGTTAAACTAATGGCTGTCTCTTTTCACCACCAAGTAAACAGAAGCTGATGCTTCTCTGTAATACGCTTCTATTCAAAATGGGGCTGGACAGGGAAATGTATGAGGATGTTCAAACGGTTTCAGGAAAGGACAACCCAAGTCTCAAAACTCAGTTCCTAGATGCATCTCAGCATGCTTATGACATGAGAAAATAGCCCTATGGATGCACAGGGCACTCAAGTGGTACTTGGCAAACTGTAGTCTTTCTGATGACTCTAGGCAGAGTATTTTAGTACCGACATTATGTTTCTGTGCCCACATCTATCTAATTTAGTTGCTCTTGGGACTGTCACCAATAGATCTTGTCTGAAAAGAACTAGAAGACCAGAAGTCACATTTGATAATCCATAGCATTCATATAAGGTAGCAGCTGTACTGTCACTAAAAGGTATCCCTTGCCTCTCCACTGCTTTCACTGCATTAGATAACAGCTTATTTTAAAAACATCCCCTTTTGCACAAAAGAAGGTGCCATTGAAATCACGAAAATTTCTCTACTTTTCTTGGAGCTTAAACTAAGTGGGTTGTATGATGGACATGGAAGGATAAACGGGAAATGAGAAGAATGTGTTGGTAGCATTGTTTGATCCACTTTTGAAAAGACAGTTTTGCCACACGTCTGCTGTAGAGAGACGGAGATAAAGGATGTTCTCATAAATAAAGTGCTGGAGGCTATTCCATTGTCCTCCTACACAGTACACCTGCTTATCATCACATATCCCATCAGATAGTTCTCATGGCTTAGCCTGTTTTGCATTTCCATATGTCTTCAGAATACTTTTCTACTACTTAAAAAACAAACAACAGCCATAACAAAGCCATCAAGAGTTTTGCTATTTGCCATGCTTTATACATCACAAGAAAATAAAAGGCTCAGACCCTTTTTCCTCCACTCACAGCACAGTAGATTAATTTAGTTTGCCTCTATATCTGCAGAAAAGCACTTCCATGATGAAAATTCAGATGTCAGGGAGAATTCAGCACTGTATTAAGAAACAAGACATCTGTTATGGTAGGCTCTGGCAGGGAGTGATGTTCTGTAATTGAAATGCCCAACCTCTAGTGAGTATCAACTCAATAAACTGTATTTATTCAGAGAGAATGGATGAACCTCATTCCCCTCCTGAAAAATATTCTCAGATGATGTTCATTCCCAATGTGGATATTGGCTGAGTGGCTAGATCAAAAGCATGCTGTAACATCTGGTTTGCAGTTATGCACAGCTGCTTGAGCTTTAGAAAACTTTCAATGTTTTGGTTTCCATCATCAAGACTATAGTATCTTTTGGTTGCAAATGTAATCCTCAGCAGTAATATTCTTTAATGTCTTAAAATCTGGAAAAGAGTTTTTCCTCTAAAACATTGGTCTGCAACTTCTATGTTTGGTATGTTAGTAATGGGAAAGTTTCATCTGATTCAGGTAGTCTACTGCTGGCTCCATTGAAATATATAAACTTACAGCATTTTTTTTTCCTACATTATTCTTTGTTATTTCAAATAAAAAAAATGATTCCTCTCCTATTCCTCCTTTTACAGTAAATACAATGTCATGACAAAGTCTTATCCAAGAATGACCTGGAGTCTTTAATTTGTCATGGAAAACTAAAATTGGAGGAATACTGAATCTTTCATCCAGCAGCAAACACAAGCTCCAGTACATCAGAAGTGAAGAAAGCTGTATTATACACAAAAGCAAAAACAACAGGCAACATGGGACTGTGAAAAGAATCCAGTGATGTAAAGAGACAAGAACTACAAGATTGCTCCACGTACACAAAGGTTTGCACTTGCACAAACAAAAAACCATGTTGGGGATGCACAAATTCAGAGTTTTCATTCATGAGCACCCAGGACTAATTCTAAAAGTAAGGCTGCAGATCTAAGGTAAGTAAACGCTTGCTGTTTGGCTGAGATCATGTAACTATTTCCACTCTCTGGAAAGCTATCTGTGGTCATTTTCTAGAGCTTGAATGAAACAGAATAAAGGTTATCTGACATCAGTAGCTTAGCTCTAACCATAACTCACCTGTGAAAGGCAACAACAGCAGTGGAACAAGTTATTGTCCATATATACTTTAAAAAAAGGAGAGGAACCGAAAAGGGAAAGTCACTTTACATACAAATTCAGTTTTACCACCCTACTAAAGAGCCCAGCAGCAGAATCTGATCATACTTTGTCATCAATGACACTACAATATCCCTTTATTTACCTGTAATCTCTTTCCCAATCATGTTCACCTTGCAGACAGACAAAAAGGGACGCTTGCTACTACATTCTGAGGATTTAAAGATCTGCTTCCCTTACAAGTGAAGAACTGCTTTCTGAGTACAAGCTATGAGATAAAGATCTCAGATTAGAGAACCTATTTGTTACTCTGATAGAAAACTTGTTTCTTAGTGGTTTAATGCTCCTAATATCACCTTCTGCTCAGTTTAATGATCTTTTTATTCACTCAATTATTTAGTTTTAATACTTAATTTGCACTTAATCACATATCATTTTATGATTAGCAATATTACTATAATAAGAATGCATTGAGTTTCTATGGCACTGTTAACTCCAGAATGTTTTGAAAAACAAATGAACACTCCGAGCGACCCAGTTTTCGCTGAAGAAGCAAGTAAACCACAAAAGGGTGGAAAAGAAAAAGAAGAAAATCTGAGTTTCTTAAAGTGAGCATTGCAATCACCATAGGATTATTCCCACTCCAGTTGTACTGTCTTGTCCTGCTGTGTCTATGAATGCATTTAATTTACTGTCACATTCTCATTGAAGGTAAGGAGTCGTGGCCTACAAGAGAAGGAAAAAGCACAGAAATACCTTTAACTGAAGCTTTTTCACATGCAACTTCAATAGCAGGCTCACATCATTTTTTGGCTGTTAGATTTTAATAGCTAGATACATCCTTCTGACTTAGAGGAAGATACATGAAGCAACAGGAATGCTTCCAACATACCAGCTGTGCAAAAGACCCTGTTAAGCAACTGCCCATCACTTAGGAAGCTGTGATAAGGCAAGTGCCCCTCCACAACTTAAAACTGTGCTAAGTTCTAAGTCTGAAACTCTTTCTACTTTGCAAAAATCCTTTGACAACACAGATTTAGGAAGAGCGAAAAGCAGCACGTTAATGAATGTTATCAGATAATTTAAACCAGTGTATTTTGGAGCATGAACGAGGACATCAAACTGAGGCGGCATAAAGAACTTTAATATTTCCAAACAAATTAGATCTCAGCTTTGTCATCTTTAGGTTCTTGAAACATCATCTTTTGAGTTACAGTCAATGTAAGACCACACCGGACATGCAGATTCTCAAAGATGTCATATCCCATGATTTGCAGTAATAAGCAACTTCAGTTACTGATGCATCCACAGAGCCAGAGAAGAGCAAACTGCAGAGTTCAGACTACTTCCTAGGCTTTTAGAAATTCTCCACTTCAAAATACGCTTGGTCTTCTGGTTATTTTGCAGTTAATAATCTTGATTTTAACTAGCTACCATTAGGAAATGGGACCGTAACTTGAGACTTAGCAGACTATATACTTCTGCCTCTATTGTTTGCCTTTAAGTAAAACAAGCCCTGTAAGGAACTTATAAATTGTTCCCATTCAGCCTAGGCTTAAGGATTCTCCATCTTTTTATGCTTGTTTCCTATTGTGACACAACCTCATCACAGCAATTCTTGCATTTTGGTCTCCACTCCCCAGCTATGACTGTTAGCACTTGGTTGCTGTGCCTGGGATGTAGGGCTCTCCCACACTCTTTCAAGGTTTCCCAGGTTATCTACTAGGCCTTTACTGGGTTTGATTTATGAGAAAACCAGGGTTTTAGCTAATATTCTACAAATAAATTCTTGCTTTTGTGGTGCTTCAACTGACCACTTCTAAATGACTTCATATAAGTGTATAGCCAGGTACATAGTAATTATTTTAATATATAGGCACACACAGAAAGAACAGGCATAAAGAGATGGTTAAAATAAGTGGTGTGCTTGGCGGTGGGAACTGTAGAATCTAGACAACATGAATATAAAATGTAAGCACAGGGATAATAGAAAAAAATATCAAGACCTACAGAGACATCTTTGTAAATGTCAGTGCAGAATATGACCTTTTGGTATCTATCATACATTCACTTGTCTGTCTTTGGGACTGGTATCTCCAACGGCATTTTGCATTGCCCTGCAAATCCTGCAGTGTCTGCTCGGAAATATTGCACTGGGAGGATCCGAGAAACAAGGCAGACAACTTTAGAGACCACAGGGACAAAAGTCTATTCTTAAACTGTCCCCAAACCTAAAGACTGCTGTCATTCTGCATCCAAGATATTGTGTAAGCAATAACCGCAACTGTATTTCATGCCTATGAACATGGAGCTCCACATCCTTTGGATGCAGGTGGAAAGGAATAGATTTACTCACCCATGGCACCTGCAAACTTTTTCTCCACCTGTATATGTTGTCTGAACTGACATTTTTTTGGGTACACAAAGTCTGCTATCAGCTACTCACAAAAAATGCATGGGTGTCGTGTCCCCCCCCAACTTCTTTTTTTTTTTTTAAAACTAGCAGTACAGCATGAGAGAAAAATGATGAACTGATGGTGATCCTGGGGCAGACATGGGCACTGAATCCCGCCACTGGCCTCTATCACTGTACCCATTAAAACTGCAATCTACAGAAACCAGTGAGGTCCAGAATGAAAAGGAATGCTGCATGAGCCTTGCAGCTTGGTCTTTGCTTTTCACCTGATAACTGGAGGAAGGGGATTTGGGAAGAAGATTAAAGGTGGAGAGAAGTTATTTCGTAACTAAAATGGGACCCAGAGGACCTGGATGTGACCTAATGTTCTTACGAGAGAGTACTGAAACACTGGTGCCACCAAAACAGCCAGATTTTACATGATACTCTTGACAAAGAGATTCTATTCCAGTAAGCACTCAGATGACAACATGTTCTTATCCAAAATTACTAGGCTTGTACCATCAAAGGGAGGTTGAGGTCCCCATCCAAAGCATGCAGTTGGGACTACACGTCAATCACTGCAATAGCAGCACACATTACAGAGAGATGAGGTTCTCTGCATAGCAATAGAGCCGCAGTTCAGCTGTGTTTCTGGACTAAAAGGATTTTGTCATCTCATTTTTTGCTTTGGCATCGCAGTTTTATAGGGATATAATGGATTGTATAATAAAGCACTGACTGGTAGATGCTTCAATAAAGTAGACTTTTTTTAGTTATTAAGAGGTTTTTTTTAGAGAGACATATAATTCCTTACCGTCCCCCCCTCTTTTTAATAAAGAGGAAAGAAGTATATGACCTTCTGACATTGATGATTTGAATAGGACACATGAAGACACTGTTGATTATCCCAGCTGCTTGCAGATCCTGTCTACATGGGAGGGTAATGTTTCCAGAGAAATCCAAATCCATTTCTCACAGAGGTGTAAGACCACATTCTTTTTGTTTACTGTTCAAAGGAGTGTAGACAGGTACAAAAGGAGACAGAAGCTCCTAAAGATACGATCAGTTAAAGCTAATCTTGCCTCTGCTGTGCGAGTTACTTAATGAGTGCTCTAAATCCTTTGCTATTGATGCTGAAAGGTGTACCACTCACGGAAACCAAGCATGTGCCGAAGTTGGTTCGTTCAGCTGGGGCCCTTGCACACATGCTTTCCTGAATCCCTCTGCAGAGAGCCAAGAGCCTACTCAGATTTTAGCCCCTACTTACATGTTCTGCGACATCAGGGTCTTAAGGCACCCACTGTATCTTGATTCCTATTCAGCGATGCATTTAGCTAGGTACTTAGCAAATAAGCCCCCAAAGCAAGCGTTGTGGAATAAAGACAAAGCAAGGAGGCAGGTATGCAGTGCATATGTGAGGAAGCAGAAATAAGGCTGTCGTGCTAACCTTACCTAACAGGGTAGTTTCCCCAACTCCTGACACATCACAACTTGGTTTAGACTAAAAGTCTTCCTCTATATATATTAACAGTAACAATACATTGATAACTTACTGATACGTTATATGGAACTGGATACCTACTACAAGAAATACCCGTTTGAGGTATTATTTTAGCACATATTTGTTTCGTGCAGATATGTGTTCATGTCACAAAACAACTGGTAGTTCATTCCAGTATAACTATTTGCAGGTGGGATTTTTCTTTGTGGTGTAGAGTTTTTTTGTTTTTTGTTTCTAAATTTTTTTTTTTATTTCCCTCCAAACAAGATATACCTCCTAGAAGTTGCTTCTGCAGAAAGTGGAAGTCTTTTTTCAAATAACCTGTAATTCAGATTAATATTTGCAGTTTGAATGTTTCATTTAGTTAACATCAAACAATGAAGAGATGCCAAGATAAGTTACTGATTATAAATTATAGCAACCCAATAGCAAAAACACTGTAATACCAAAAATCTCAATACTATTTGTATTTTCTTTCGTTTTAGTGAATCCCAGGCTTTTAATTATGAAAACAGCCATAAAAGAAAATGAGTGCAGAACCCCCATAAAATACATACGTCCAAAGATCAGAAGACACAACAAATGCAGAGGGAAAGCAGCCATAGACAGACAGCATCCTTTGGCTCATTCAGTCTGCCCAACATAGAATGGTTTAGCTTGGAAGGGACCTTAAAGATCATCTATTTCCAACACCCCTGCCCTGGGCAGGGACACCTCCCACTAGCCCAGGCTGCTCAAAGCCCCCTCCAGCCTGGCCTTGAACACTTCCAGGGATGGGGCATCCACAACTTCTCTGGGCAACCTGTCCCATCTCTAGTCCTGGTCTAGAATCCAGCTTTTCTTAACCCAAAATTTCTAGTTAAAGCTTTGTAGTCAGTAACACAACCCTTCCACGTGCTACATCCATATCTGCACCCCTTACTCCTTTCTGGTTTCCACTAACTACTTTGCTAAGTTTAGTTTCATCCTCACATTTCCCTTTCACTGCAGCTTGAATATGTTTTACCTGCACATCCCTTTCTCAGCAAGTGATTCCCACAAGCTGTGTCTCAAGACCCACAGTGTTACCTCCTTCCCCTCAGGATCAATATTATTGATTTATCTACTACCGAAAGTGCCGAAAAAAAATGAACCCACTTTATTCAAACACTGAAAGAACCCCAGATTTGAACATCACATGTTTTCAGGAATCACGCTGTCTGAGAAAAGGGGGAGGGAGATGATCAAACATGTCAGCTACTTTATTAGCAGTTAATAATTTTGATCAGTTTCAGTTGCTGGTATCTTCTTAAGAGGACCATATTTTGACTGATAACTTTTCCTATTTCCTGCAACAATCTGTCTGCAATCAATAGATACCTGACAGCAGAGACTCCTGGGATGCGCTGGTCAATACACACATGGAAAGACAGTTTTCTTTCCAAGCTAACTGGATAAATTGCTGCTGTCTGCATCCACCTGTGTACCCTTTAACAGCTACTCTTTATTCAGAGCTGCTAGGCCTGGATATTTGGAGAGAGCGATTTATGAGACACAGATAGCCATCCTTCACCACAACCACCACCCCCAAGAAAGACTCCACGTGTGCTTGGTTTATATTATTTGGAGATAGGCAAACAATTCAGAGAAAATAAAGTGTGTTCAAATACTTTTAGGTTATTTTCCTACTTGTAGAAACGTGTGGGATGTGTTCAGTCTTTGAAATTATTCATGTGCAGAACAGAAATTTCCCCTGCTCTCCACAGGAACGAAGCTGTTCACTAACTGTTCACTCTGCATCCTCAATGCCAACATTTGGACTAAAAACTGCTGGCGGTCACCTGTCACTTGATACCATTTCCATTACTTTACGGGGGAAAAAAAAATATGACAAACAAAATCTGAAGTTACGAGTACTGCAGATCCTTTACTGCCTGTACAATTATCTTCCTTTAGGACTTCGGTAAGGGACCTCCTATCCTCCTATGTGGCATCTTTCCACCATGGCTTTGCACAGACATATCTGAGGGACTAAGGATATCTGATTAAATTTCTCCATTAAGTAATAGCTGCTTAAAAAAAAAATAAAAACAAACTATGTGAGTTTTCCTCCTGGTTCAGACCACATCTCCTCTGTTTCTACTTGCACGGACCATCTCTAGTTACTGATTTCCAGAACACTTGATTCTACATCTTCCCAAATGACACAGATGTGGTTTTATAACAAGAGTTTTCTGAGGTTATAAATGGAAACACAGAAGAAGCCACAGTAAGCCATTTTGGGAATTTAAGTCTGTGCTCTAGCCAAAACATGAACGGCCCAGCCAAACAGACATGGAACAGATGATTGTTCCCCACGTCCAACGAGCTTCCTACTTTTTAAATCAAGTAGTTTAGCCACTGTCCCTTCTCCTAGTCCACCCAAGCCAAGGCGCATAGCTATTGAGTTGGCACTGATGGCCTCCTCTGTTGCACGCTGTGTTCTACACCACTTTCGGAGCTCCAAGAGGCAAGACAACGCTCAGGCTCTATCTCTTCCTGCTAGTAATTTGTCAAGCAAAATGAGCAAATTCTCACTGCCTGGTATCCAGCCTGAGGCCCCTCTCCCTCCCCCCGACTCAGAGCTATCCTCTGGCAGAGCGGCCATTTCAGAGTGTTCTGCACAGATCACTGCACCTGCTTTCCCGACCCCCTCCGATTCCTCCCCTCTGCCCCTCCCTTCCCTGCACTGCAAGGCAGAGAAAAGCATCTGCCTCTAGGACAGCACAAGACCTAACAGAAGCCCCATTCTTGTCTTTCTGGCAAGGAAATAGGGTTAGGTGCTTCAATAACACATCATGCATGGGGACTGGGAGGGGGGAAGGGATGAAAAAAGCCAGCGATTTCTGTCAATATGCGTCCTTTGGGTGCCTGTCTCATACTAATTTCAATATAAAGTAAAAACAATTTATCACTAACACAATTTATTACCTATTTGCATTTCAGGATCTTAAAAATAGAGCAGGCAAATCATAATGCATGATGCCCCTAGTGATTTCTATTCCCTAATTACACTGATAACTTGCTTGATTAGTGCTATGCTTTGTATAACAGGACTAGCTGGAACAGAGAGAGTCTTTATTTACTTCAGAAGGGCTCTGGATATGATTAGCAGGAGTGCATAAATGTACATTAGCACACATTAATGCAGCAACTAATCTAGACTGTGGACAGAAACAATATGTATTGTATTTTTCTACCCAGTATATTTCTATTCGAAAATTCCTTCCACAAGTGCCTCTGAGGTACGTACTTTAATTTTCCTGTTGCAATTTGTAATTACCTTAGATTAATATGTCTGTTTTTCTAAATAAATTGCTTTACTGGCAAAAATATGCCCTCTCTGTAAGCAGATTATATTTACTGCCACACAAGTTCTTTCTCATTGGGAAAGGAAGGTTTGAACTCCTTGCTGTCGGGGGGGTGAGTGGGTGCTGTTTTGTTTTTAAATACATCAAGGATGTTTTCTATCCAGAAACACAGCTGCTGTGTAAGTGATGTGGATGGTTCTGACATCCACCTTCTTACTAAGAATTTGCATTTTAGAGACTTCCACTGGAATCTGCATCAGTGAGGAGTAGTTTCTCTACACAAAAACTGGTAGCCCAGGAAAGAGATGGCTTATATCTCTATTCTCTAAAGATGCATTTGTTGTGGCCTTTGCTATGATATAATGCTAACTGCTCACCAAGACAATTATTTCCTATATAATATAGGAAAGACAGTAATTGTGATTTCCAATACAATGGAAATGAATTACAATTTCCTTAAGTACCAGGAAATGGAGAGCAAGTTCACCCCTTTTGTCCGTGGTGCCTCCAGGCCCCTCCACACCACCGCAGCTGAACAACAATCCAAAGGACATCCAGCACTGCTCTGCAGAAGTGGGACACTGACATGGGGACAAGCAACACCCTGCTAACCAATTCATGTTCCTAAGCCACAGACAGNTCTGGAAAAAAGATGACTGAGAGGGGATCTTACCAATGCTTACAAATACTTAAGGGGTGGGTGTGAGGAGGATGGAGCCAGGCTCTTTTCAGTGGTGCCCAGGGACAAGACAAGAGGTAACAGGCACAAACTTGAACATAAGACATTCCACCTAAACATGAGGAGGAACTTCTTTACCTTGAGGGTGGCAGAGCCCTGGCACAGGCTGCCCAGGGAGGTGGTGGAGTCTCCGTCTCTGGAGACATTCAAAACCCGCCTGGACGTGTTCCTGTGCCCCCTGCTCTAAGGTGGCCCTGCTCTGGCAGGGGGGTTGGACTAGATGATCTCCAGAGGTCCCTTCCAACCCCTACCATTCTCTGATTCTGTGAACTATACACCACCTCAGGACCTTATTTTTTCATAATTTGCAGAGATAGGCTGATATCAGTAGCATGCTGCACTTCCCATTTGAAAGAGCATTGCCCTACCCCCACAAGTCTTTGGAAGAAATGCCCAGGTTCCTTGGGAACTTTCTCAAGTTCCTTTCATCACTATCCATTTTGAATAGAAGAGTCAATGGTTGTTTGAAAGTTATTTAAGTTTTTAATGCAAGCCCCTGGAAGTGTTTTCATATTTGTTGTACTATCCAAAAACCTCTCGGCTATGCTATCATGGCATTCAGTGATTGATAGTTAGCATTGTGATCACCTTGAATAGAGTTTTCTATACAAAGACACAGCGGTTAAACAATCTTCTGTTAAAAAAAAAGAGAAGACTTTAAAAAAAGAAATAAATCCCAAGAAAATAACAAGATGTACTTAGTAGTTGCTGCCTGTACAAACCAGATACACAAGTTTTCTCTTCCATCCTTACCTCACAAGCAATACACTTACCTTTCTTACACTTACATGCAAGCACACACTTAGCAAAACCATTTGCATTTCTCCTAATTTGGCTTTAGTGAGACACATTGTACTGTAACTTCTTGGATACATTCTGCTTTTCTCTTGCTAATCAGGTTTTGTTGCTGGCTGCCAAATGGACGATGCCCAGATTTCACGAGATTTGGAGCGCTGCAAATTCCTGTTCTGCTGGGTACCTGACCATGTCAATCTGCAGTCTTGCTGACACTTAACTGAGTAATTTCATGAAGGCAAATGCCAATACCAAATCACTAGAAAGATTGCCAAGACCATGCTTCATATGCATTGTCTATCACTGTGCAACAATACAAAGAAAGGATGGTCACAACAGCTGAAAGGGAGGAGGACACTGCAGAACGGAATTGTCTTTAACAGAGCGCAGCTGGTCATACTGATGCTTCGGAGGCTGCGACACGCTTCAGATGAGCCTACAGCTCAGCATGCAAAGAGCAAGTGGGAAAAAGAAACTTGGCACTTTGTTTAACCAGACAAAAATCTCACCTTCTGCCTTCAGAAGTGGGTAGCTAGATTAGAGACTATGAAATTGCATAGCTTTTCTGATGAGATGCTACTCTGCAATATCTATCATTTAGCTTTCAATTTCTTTCCAAGAGTTACGGGTCAATGGCTAGAGTCAAGTATAACCACTTCCTCGTGCTTATGATAATTACTAACTCCCACTTTATCACTGTGCCTTTTATCTGAAGTATCCCAAAGCATTTTACAAATTCAGCAACACATCTATGTTGGACCTGATCCAAAGCACATTAGGGTCAATGAAGTTAATATACAATGTATTATATGCATGTAAACATTGGATAAATTGCTTGCAATTGCATAATTACAGTTGAGGGCATCCAAACAGCCTTAACTCTGCCCTAGTGATGGAAACAATAAAAAAGAACAATTGAATGAGTCTTCCAAAAACAAGGTGCATTTTTTGCAGCTAATCCAAATTACAACTGTATTAAAATAGTTAAATCATAATTAATTTGTACTGTTGGCAAAGGACTGGGTTTAAGTTATGTGCATGTCTTAGCTCAACATTCCCATTCTTGAGATTTTCAGGGCTTAACTATCAATTTCTCAGATCAAGTGCAGTTTATCTGATAATTTTTAAAAGAAATTATTAGGGTAGAAGAGATGACAAACACTGGTTCTATTTTGATGCCATATTTACCTAACTAGTGATCAAAATGAGCCTATACACATTAGTATGCCATCTTGACGCTTTCCAGAGCACTGAAAAAGACATACTGCCTCAGGAAGTCCTTAAATTGGAGATGTACCAGAGACAGATGATCCTCTACTTCACACCCTTTTTAATGCTCTTTCTTTAAGTATCCTCAAGTGGCTACTGTTAGAAAGAAGACACAAGCTGGCTGGACATTTCACCCAACCTGGTGCTTTTAATCACACTTTTTAGAACACAGGCTTTGGGCTTTATACTAAGGCTTTTAAAGTGCTCAAGCTAGCAAATCTATAGAGCCATTTCAGACATCGTCTATGACTTCATATATTCTAACAAAGGCCTACAGTGAAGAACTAACAAAAATACTTGGTTTCTATCCTAAGGCATCTTCCCTCACATCTGCCATGGGACACAAAGGGACAGCACTTCAGAACAGAGCTGGTGTTAAGATCAGCGCAGGTATCCCTGCACTCAGTATCAGCTCCTAAAGTGCTTCTGCTAGAACAATGCAATTCCCATCTTTCTTCCCAGTAATTCACACAGACAGTGTGCCTCAATTCACATGGGAGGGATTACAGCAAAATTGTAGTACTTGTGAGGTACGGTGGGTTGGCAGCCTCGGCCGCCAACGCAGTAGACTATTCAGCAGAGACTCTCAGAACAGGTATAAAACAATACAAGCAGATGTCATTTCCTCTACTGGAAAGAGCTCAGCTCTGGAAAAGCTTTTCCTGTGCCTTGGATCAGGCTCCCCAGGGACAGCACAGCTTTTCTGCCAACTGAAGCACAAACCGATGCTGTCTAGCCCAGCTTGCTCTTTGTGATAACTAGACTTGGAGCATCTACTCATTGCATAGTGACAACTACGTTCAGCAGTAGCAGCCTTCAGCCATTCAGATGACTGTTCTGAAGATATAGAACATTATATTGTTACAGAACAACATATTATAACATTTCATTTGTCTGGAAAGTGTCACTGTTCTTCAGTTTCGAAGGGAAACTGTTTTCACAACAAAACCCTTTTCTGTGTCAAAACAGAAAGCTTACATGAAACCCTTCCAGTTCAGGTTTGCAATAGTATCCTGTATTGCTTTAATAACTACATGTTGTTGCATCACTTCCTAATATTTATTAACTAATAAGCTAGGCCAGTTTAATAAAGACTATGGAAAAAACTCCCTTCATTTCAAACACTACAGATATTCATAAACTGTGTGAAGGTGAAAGGGAGAGGAGAAATCTTTTCACCATGAAGACAGTTAAGGAGAGAAACAGGGACCCAGACAGGCTGTGCAGTCTCCAGACTTGAAAGTTTTCAAGGTCTGACTGGTTAACACCCTGAGCAGCCTTGACTCACAACTAACACTGCTTGGAGGAAGGTGGAGTAAAGGTCCCTTTGAACCTGAATTATCCCACGATCCTGTGAAAGTAGCGGTCTGGCATAAACACAAGACAAAATAACTTCAAAGTTAGTATTGGATTATCAAAGTATTTGATAGCAAATACATTTGAGTTGGAAAAAGCCTCCCTCTGCTTTTCAAGCACAGTAGGCCAAAAACCTGACAGATAAGGGCAACAATGATGATAAAAGCTAGCATTTTATCATGGTATTACCGTGACTTAGATGTTCACAATATAATTAAAAACTTTATAATGCTCATATTAATGAACTACACAACAGCCTAAGTAGTTCTTTTCTAAATTTCAAGACTTGCAGTAGTACTACGAGACACAGCCAACATCAGCAAACCAGACTTGAGTTACTTGAGTCCTGAAGGGATCAGGTTTGATGTAATTCAATAGCAAAGCACGTATAGCTAGAAAAACTTGTGAAAGTGCAGAGAGCACAGAGATTATTTTGGCAGTAAGGTGAAAAAATGAGTAGGTAAACTGCTGACAGTTTGTTGACCTGTAAATTGGCAACAGTCCAAGACTATGTGTTTAATACAGCCATATGAAAAAAAACATTGGCTCTAACTATGAAATGATTTTAAAGATCAGTTAAGTTGTTCAAGAAGAGATCTTGGCTAGCATTAAGTTAGCAGACCTAATGTCATTCTGAGTTGCACACCTAGGGAAAAATGTATTTCTAAATATTGCATTCCAGTTCAGGAAGCCATATTTTAGAAATATGTAAATAACAGTAAGTTATAAAAGTCAGTGGCAAAACAAAAAAGACACAACTGATATTTTAATTACATCGCCCAGTGTATTTAGTTAATCCAATGCAAATTTTAGAGTTTTTATTTTTGCTGTTCCCCAAAGCCACAAATAAAGAGCTCTCAAAGCACACCACAGAGCGAGGGCCTTCCAGTCACGCAAAGAAATAACAGCAGCCAGTGATTGGCTAAACAGCAGCTTCAGTTCCTGGGAACCGCATTACAACAAAAACCTCCAAGTCCCTAGAATGCTCCAAAACTGATCAAAAAACCCACAGCCAGCTGGCTGTCCTTTTACATTGATGCTCATTCAAAAATAATTTTAAGAGGCAACCGGTGCCATTCTGAATGCAGATACCAAAGGTGTGTATGCTTAGGACTCACTACAGTGGTACACCCAGTACTGCAAGAACTAGCAACTCTGGTATTTAAAGTGATACATATATTACTAGTCTTCAACTGGCTGTCAAGCTCTACTCGACCTTCCTCCTGTTAGCTTCTATTGTAATCTATTTGTCATTCTAAACATCTGAAAAACCTCAGAAGCGATAACCTCATTTTAACATTGTCACTCTTACTTCAATGGGGCTGTGAACATACAGCACATCGGATATAAGTGTTAAGGGCAAGCATCTAATTCCCTTTGCCAAAGGCAGAAAAATTTGGATCGTCTTGAATACTTGGCATTGTGAGCGTGCACAAACCTGAAAGAGAATAATTAAGATGAACGTTGGCCTGTTAGGTCTTTTTTAAATGGTGCTAGTCATGAAGGGAAAAAAAGAACCTTAGAAGAAAAAAGTGATTAGAAGCATTAAATCTGGTCATTTGGCTTAAATCCCATCCTGAGTCAGTCTAGTAGGAAATACAGACACTTGATCTATTTTCCCTCCTCTGTTCTTTTCCTTTCCCAGTGAATTAAGTGTTATGATACCCCGTGTCACCCTTCCTGTTGTGCCACTTTTATGCAGACCTGCTTTTTCTACTCTGGTTATATCATTATCCTCATTTTAGATCATACTGTCATACCTACTAAAAAAAATTCTGTTTACCAAAGGACTTGCACTTTGTGTAAGCGTTTTGAGTAGATGACACTACATCTACCTTCTTCACTCCATTATAGCTTAACATAGCTAAGAAACATGCTTCCAATTTTCAATTAATTAGAGTAACCAGGTGTAAAACAGTTTTAGGAGGTGAGTGATCTGCAGGCTATTTCCTCTGTAACAGAAGCAACTTGGTAGTTTTTTGTTTCTTTGGTGTTTTCTTTTTTTTGGGGGGGTTTATGTTCTTGTTTTAAGATGGACCTCTTCTTTGCCAATATTCTCAAACTTTTCAAAACAAAATCTTTCTTTTCTGTTAAAAGAAAAATACTAATAATAGATACTGCAGAAGTTATGTATCAGGGAGAGCACTTACTACGACACGATTTCTCTTCCAGTTTAGCCAAGATTATGGTTGAAAAGATCTATTCATCCAATAAATTCAGCTTACTTTAAATTTTCCAGAAGAACAACTTTCAGGTCATTGCTAACAATCAAAACTCTATGGAGCATCCTTCCCTTTTCAGTGGCACTGTGGACAACAAAATTAAACATAGACCTAACTTCTTTCCTAAACGGCTACCAGAAAACTTCACAGAACTCTAGTAGGGGGTGAGAAACAGCATGATATTTTAGCATCGAGGAGAGGGAGAGCAGCTCCTCACTAACAGCTGGGTCAAAACAACCCATCCACAAGGACACTGCTTGACTGCAAGAAGCTTAATGGGTTGCCCTATACCATATACTTCCCTCACTTATATAGCAACTGAAAGCTCAATACTTACATCATGACCCAAATAAGAAAACATTGTAGAAAAAAGCCCATCCTAGCCACCATTTGACAGCTACTTATATGGAGTAAAATTTTACTGGTATTTGAGACAGGTGGTACTAGTCCATCTTTTTGGGCAGTGGCATGACCTGGCCTTGCCTGTCCTGGCATGCCGGGGAGGACATTTCATTTTGCCATCTCCTGGATATAATGCAGGCTGAGCAATTCAGCAGGTGTTTTTGTTCACATTAAAGGCTTGCAAATGGTGCTGCTAATTGAATTACAAATTAACTCATTATCAGATATAGTAAGTAATTTCTTTAAATTAAGTGGAGATTAATTAGAATAGCTGGGTAGAATAACTGAAGCAAAATGGTCCCACCCTCGCCATCAACATCTAAACCTGTCAAATTATTCTAATCTGACAGAAATTGATTTGGGATTATCAGGTGCATCTGTCAAACTAGCACCAAAATTCTTCAAAACCTCAGTGATTCTCCTAATATTTAAAATTAGATATTTGATATTTACAACACTTGATAATATCCTTGAAAATAGGGAGTTATTTAGCAATTTTTCTTGAAAGACTGGATTCAATCATGCATTTAAAAGCTTATGAAGGGCACATTTGTTTGTGTTTTATCAGATTAAAAATCCCAATAGAAAATAGCCTCTATTATCCTTTGAAACTTTATTATTAAATTGCTATGAGTATCAGAGTAATACTCCCTGATAACTAATAATTACACTGAGGTTTCTGCTGGTCATACAAATATATTCATGGTCACCAGTGACACTGGAGCAATTGAGGTTATCCTTCATATCATGATACTGTGTCTACCTGTAGAACAGAACAAGACAATAAAAATGCTAAAAAAACCCCAAAACAACAGGTTTTGGGAATAAAGATTCAAATACAGCAATGTTTATAATCTATTTCTAAAGGAGGAGAAAATGACCAAGCATTATAAATCATTATTAGCAACTGTAACATTAATGACAAAGACAATTTAGAAATAATCCATCAAATGATCAAGAATTTTCTTTCTCCTCCTGTCTATATAAGCAGTGCCACATGAAATCACCCAAAGCCTTACAAATAGCATTTTCACTGGTGAAAAATAATGCATTAAAGTCTTTTCATGTGAGTCCCAATAAAGTACATCATGAGAAACTATATTATAATTGGTGACTATGAGAAGAAAATTAATTTCACCAACAACTTTCTGTGATAAGGAGAGACATAGGTATTTGGTGCCAGCTTGGTCTTGTAAGCAATTCTTAATATTTCCCAAAGAAAACTGGTATTCAGAATGCCATTTTTTTTAATCCCAGAAAGAGGCTAGGTAGGGTGGGCCTGAGAAACATGTGAAAAGCATGTAAAATATTAATTAAGGCCTCACAATACCACATCTCTAGCAATGAACAGTAGCCCAAAGGACTAGGAGGGACAAGAGGGCTGTAACATGCAATCACCCTTCCCAGCAGGAAGGGCTCCGTTTTCTGTTCAGTGACCGAGACACAGCTGACAACAGAAACTATGATGGACACCATCAAATAATTATTGGAAGAATTCCATTCAGGGACATCAGGGATAGATACATTTGTATGTGGATGCCTGAGATGGAAAGGTGACAGATCCAGATTTTGTCTACCAAAGTAGATCATGACAGAAGAAAAAGTAGCAAAAAAAAGAGTAGCTATTTTAAACTGCCTACTTGAAAAAAATCAGTTCATTTTCCAAAGTTTTTCTTTTCTTTCCGTCATCATATGTGGATGTAACATTCATGTCTTAGTAGTGTTTAAAAAAATAATCTAGAAAGCACACCTATGCCAAGAGCTGAATGAACGCCAGAGAAAGGCTAAATACAGCACTCCCTCTTCTTTAGAAGTTAAAAAGGAGTACGGTTAAAACAAACTAATGCTGGCAGACTGCCATTTTACACTAAGAAACAGAAGGAACACAGGTCAAATTCTTTAGGGGAAAATCTCCCCCCGAAACCCACAAGAAACAACCAGGCCACCAGAAGTGCCTTTGAAGGGCTTACCCAGAAGTGAGACAATGAGGTCAGATACACTCTCACTTCTGTGTTCAGCACTTCTGACAAAAACACCACCAAAAACAAACCCCAAACCATAAAAGGCATAGTTCAAGAAGCAGGCAGTTTGGGTCATTTTCTGCAAGCTACATCAATCTAGCCTAACTCCGCCAGGCAAAACCAGCAGGCTTTAGACATTGGTGTTGGTTTGTTTTAGTAGTGATCAACATCATGGTTCTATTGAAGTACAAGATTTGGTCTCCTAAGCTCAGGTTCCCAACAGACGTGAAGTTCTAGACATTGTGCCCCCTGTAAGGACTTTTGCACACACCCCTGTTCATAAGCCCAGAACTCCCCATGGGAAGAGCTGAGCACCCAAGAAGGGTATTTTGAGAAACTACAGGGAAAGGAAAACAGCTTAGGACTTTGATATCCTCCAGCATCTCATGCCCAGTTATACAACCTTCATGGAATAACTTTAATTCAAGACATTCCCAGAAGCTGAAAAACATTTAAACTACATCTTAGATTAAAGAATCATCACAGAACAGCAAATTTGACTGAAGAACTGTTGTGATAAATGAAGAAAAGCTTGTTTCTTTCCTTTTTTTCTTAATGCAAATTAAAATGATATGACAACCTGACAACTTCTGTGTCTGTGTGGATAAGGCCACATCTTGGCAAATCCTCTATGGCCTCCTTATCATTATGGAGACATTTGAGGAAGACATTTGCCACTACTCTGACAAACCTGCTTGTTCCCATCCACATCTAGAATGTATGTGTGTTACAATGAACTAAGGGGACAGTAGATATACTCCAGTTGAACAGCTGGAGTCCTCACTTCTGGAAAGGAAAAAATGAAGGGAGTTAGAAGCAAGTTAAAAACGATAACTGTAAAGTAATTAAAATTATCTATAAAACTATCAGTGGTACCATATTAGAAAGCAGACCATTTCCACAGCCACTAAAAAAGGTACCATAAATTAACCAAATGACACATAAAAAGCTTAAACTTAAAATCTGCTAATCCCTTTAGACTCAGCCTCTAACAATTTTGCAAAAGGAACTGCAGCTCTTTTTGACAGAAACAGTAAATCACCCCCTCAAGCAGCATATCTTCCTGCAAATAGGTATGTAAGAAACTAAATCTGTCCCTGTCGGTTCAGAACAGTGTTTTAGAGCAGCTTACGATTACATTTTAGAAGAACTTTCTCCTCATTTAAAAATTCCATCAGTTTTAAAGTTAAATCCAGAGATAAATTGGGCACTTAGAGATATTAGAGGCTTTTTCAATAGATGTTCTGGACATTGTACTACCTTTCATGTTATTCTAGAGGCTAGTTAAGCTCATTGTTTGAAGTCCAAAAGCTTTTGGAAATTGATGTCTAGGGCTAAGCTTAAATCTTTAAACACTTTTCAAAAGGAAGATTCATTCTGAGAGCCGAACAGTCTTAGCAGTCAGCCCTTTCAACAGAACTTATTTGCAAAGATGGATCTAAAATAAATTACTTTATCTGGCTGTACCAATGAAAGCCATTTTCAGAAAAAAATTCTTAATACGTCAGTCTGTTGTATTCACAGAAAGCAGCAGTTTCTAATTTGTCCTTTGTACAGCTGCAAGTGAAGCAAAGATCTTAAACTCTTTATCTTGGGGAAGGGGGTGAGGAGTGAAGAAGGGAAATGTAGATATAAATTCCTGAACTCATTTATTTGGACAGTAGATGAGGCAACAGTGATACATTTATTGATTTGCCCCTCTAATAATTAACATACTGCTTTCAGCCTTAGAGTTTTCATCGAAAGATTGAGCTGTTTAAGACAGTCCTTGGAAAGTCACTTCTCCGAGATGCCAGCTTAAAAGACAGCAAAAGCACAATAATTTCTGGTTTTAATTGGTAATGAACAAGCCAATTCTTTGACAACTCTGATCCGCGTGCTCTGACATGCAGAGTTGTGCACAACAGTGTAAAAACCAAAACCGAAACAATGTGTTGCATAGTTGCTTCGAAGTAGAATGTATGTTGGAATAGGACACTAACACGGAAAACAATCTCTATTATAAACATGGAGACACAGGATTTGTGTCATTCATCAGGCATCTTCCCTTTCTATGATACACCCCTGCATGACTAGCAAGCTAACAAACAATTCCTTAGCAAGTGTAAGAGAAGAAATAAAAAACAGGCTCCCAGAAATTAAGAACACATTCCCATTAAATTCTACCATGCTTAACAAAACAGTAGCTCATTCATTTTCTGAGAGATCTGCTCACTCATAGCCACAACTTATGATTACATCTCAAAAAGTAGGAAGGAAAAGACGATGTTCTTCACGTCCTATGGTCTTTCCATGTCCCCTGACATCAAGGAGGCTGTGCTTATTAATACAAGCGTATTTCTCTTATGACCTTTCCACAAGTGGCATCTCAGAAGGCAGGAGAGGAACAATTATGGTCTGTATGAGCCCAAAGTCCAGTTTGTTTTCTTAACTCCTGACTTTTCTCAGCAATTACTTTGAAAATTCACTTTTATTCATAATATCAGCACAGATCCCTGACCTTTGTTCCCTGCTACATGCAGATAACTAACCCATGAAAACAGTACTTTCACACCATAAGAGGAAGAAAACAAGATCACTATATGGGAATTCATCCACTCCCTGAACAGCAGAACACATAGTCTCAGTTAATTGTCACAAAAAGGCTCCTAATAATATTGTGTCGTTGTCAGCATTAAGTCTCAATAGAGGTCTTGCCCTTACAGATGCATCTACAGAGGCAGGGCTCAGGGCCCATGCAAAACTTCGAAGATGAGGACAAAGGCAGAGTTTTTATTGTCCTCCCCCAAAGTTTCAAAGGAACAAAGCACAACAAGGATAATAAATCCAATGGGCGCTGAGGAACCTGCTGCCCATAAAGTGGTATGAAGTCGAAATACAGGGATTTTCAAATTAGACACCTGTTTAAAACATATATATCACAGCTCTTAAACATACAGCCCTGGGATGAGACCCTCAGCTCACAGACTGCTGGATGCAGGGAGGCCCCCCACATGGAGAACTGTTCCTCCATTTTGTGTCTCCTGGGGTTTTTTTGCCAGCATTTCTGACAACTGAGAGCACCACAGTACTGGGATATAGACAGATACTTATATACTTCAGTGGATAACCAACTATTACTGCTGTTTGGATACAAGACGGAGTAGCAAAACCATTCACCTCAGGCTACATGACGGTTTACTTCAGAAGACGCTACAGAAAATACTTCAGAGCCGCGTGTTAAGGTGCACACATTTTTAAATTCCAGGTAAGCATCTTCCACAGAAGTGTGAAACTACTATTCAAACCCAATACAGTTCAAATGAACTGTGTAAGCTTTTTTCCCTGATGCATTTTTAATCATATCCTCAGCATATTAATGTCAAAATGAAAACCTTTACTTATGTGCTGAGAAGCCCATTTGTAATTAATTACTTCTCATTGTTTTTATGCTGGTCTTTCTACTCATGATTTTACAGTTCCAAAGAATAAAATACATCCTCTTTAATTAAAAAACATAAAAATATACAAAGCCTTATTACTGAAAGTAGCAATAGATTAATGTTGTGACAAGATGGACTATAATGATGTTTAATAAAGTTGCAAGCTCAGGTAGAGCAAACGTGGCAATCTTATAAGAAGGAAATGAAGTAAAAAGCATGTGGTAGGATAAAAAAAGCAAAGAGATGAAACAAAATAGTTATTGCCACACGTTAGGATTCTACAGTAACCTCAAATACAGCAACCACATGGGAACTCATCATCAAAATGATTAGTACTTTTGTGTTCAATTTAAGTCTAGCTATAATGTAATTAGAAAATATCTTGCAAGTTTTGTCTAGAAAGAATTCAAGTAATGCCCTTGTGCCTCCTCCTGCTAGATTCAGTAGTATTTTCAAGGAAGTGAAGGGGCCAGGGGGGAGAGAGATGCAACTACTTTTATAGCCATTAAGATTTCTTAAAACAACGAACAGTGAAACCAGTGGAATTTGTCTGTCCTTTTTCCACAAGACTTTACTTTGCAGATAGCAGATGTCAAAGCGGCACCAAAAATGTCCAGACATTAAGCATTAACAGAGGCTGCTCCAGCCTCTGAATACAGTGGTTAAGGAAGAGATATCTTGCTGGTGCAAGGGGCAGCTCTGGAGCTATGTGCTTGAAGAGCTCAGTGGCTGCAGAAGAGTGGTCTCCTGGTGCTAGATCAGAAATGCAAGCTCTGCGCAGTCTACCAAAACTTTAGTAAACATGGGTTCAAGTTTGTAGCCTGGTATAGACTTACTTCAACCCATCTCCACTTGGGATCAACTTTAATCCACAAAGTAGGCAACTGTGTCCAAAAGGCTACTCACCAAAACCTTTGCAAGTGCTTAGATGACCAACTGTCTTCCAGGGATCGAATCTTCTTCCCCAGGCACCTCAGACTTGTTTGCCTCAATGACACACATCTCACACTGGAACCCAACAGAATTTTTAGGTAAGGGATTTCTTTCCCCTGTACCACTGCAGGAACTTGTATGCTCACCATGCCTACCTACACAATACTTACCAAACAGAAGGGGTATATAGCACAGCCCTGGTCTGTGAAGCAGCTCTATGGTCTGCAATGCAGAGAACTTCCTTTTGTTTGAGAACGAGAGAACGACTCCATGTTACAGCCTCCCACAAGTGGGGAAAGATTTTGTCCTAAACTTTACCTGCAGAAGCTGTTAAGAACACAACTAGCTGTCTCATTCGGAAGGGTTTATTTTTTGCTATCTAGAAGCACAGTTGCTTTTCAGGACACAACAATGTGAAGATGTCAACTACTTATTTGTCTGTCTAGCAGACCTGTTCCTCAAGCATAAATATGCTTGTGTCCATGAGAAAAGGAAAAGTGATTTTCCTCCTTCCTAAGTCCTGTTAGTTTTACAGAGGCAACATGACAGCAGGCAAGCCAGATTTGAGTTCCCTCTTATAACAAGGGGAACTGGTTGCTAAGCTGTATTTTGTCACACCTGCACAACCCCAGTGAAAAGGCAGGTGTAAACAGAAGCTGTAATTTGCCCTGCTGTTGCTGATGCATGGGAAGGCAAAAAACCCAGCTTGAGCCAGAGCCCCAGTTGAATGCACAAGGCTGCCAGGTAGAAAAACAAAAACATCTTTTTACGACCAAACTGTGTGTATTTGATCTGAAAATCACTAAGACACAATAAATATGGAACCCCACAAAGAAATTTTTTTATAGTCAATTTTCAGAGAAGACCTGCAATCTCTGTAATGAACATGCACTAAACGCTCAATAAAAAAAGTTAATTAAGAAAATGAGTTGGTTTTTTTAACTCAAAATAAGTATTTTGCTGCTGAAAAATACAGTATGTACAGTAAATATGGTCTGGCAGGTAAGGTTTATTGCAAGGCTCTGCTGGTACAGATAACAGAGTTTTGTACCAGTACACCTTAAAACAAATTCAGACGCTCTATGCAGGGAAATAAAATATGAAAAAAAAAAACGCAGCACATGAAACACCGTAAGATCATAAAAAAAGCAGAACACAGATGCACAGAAATGGTACAAAACCCACAGGAAAAAGAAAGGTCAGATATTCACTATTAAAATGGATAGCTAAAGTGTATTCTTTCCCCAATCTCACATCGCAGCAAGTTTTAGTAGAAGCAGAGTACCACACAGTTTCTTCCATCAGTAACTCAGGAAAAGAAAAAAAAAGTCTGTAAAGAGCAGAATGTTTACTTTTTTGGTCACACAGATTAAGAGGGAGATTTTGAAACCACAGTCAACCATTCCTGTATCGATAGCTTCCAATTTTCTCTTTAACTCAACAAAAAAAGAAATAATGACAGTGCCCTGAAACAGGAGGCAGTAAATAAGAATATCAGAGAGGCAACAAAGAAAAATACTGAAGAAGGTTCAGAGAAAAACATATGTGTATGGCATGACATAGATGCAACCTATACGGAAGGAAAGTTACAGACCAAAAGAGTCTTTTAGTCACAAGCAGAAAAACATAAAAGGAGAAAGAAATCAAAGAAAAAGGTCTACTTGTATCATTAAGCAAGGAGAAATACAGAGTAAACCTCTAAAAATGAAAAAAATCGTAACCTTTACAGTGTCTCATAGTTATAAAAAAAGAAAGTGTAAGTTTTGGCAAAGCAAACAGAAAAAAGCTAGTGCTCTACTGCAGACTCGGTGCCTAAAGAAACATTAGGTTCATATTCTAAACAGCAGACCTCAATACTTTCACTGTGAGAAGCCTACGCTTCCTCACTAGCCCCAGTGCAGCAGGAAAAAGAATTGTTTTGTGGGTATTCAGCCTTGGTTTTCCCATGCCAAGCCAAGAAGAGGAGAGCGGGCCACAGCCCATCACTGAAGTTCTGCAGGAGCAGATAACCTCCTGGGGGCTGACTGAGAAACCCCCCACCCCTCAGCAATCAGTGCTCGCGCTCTGCTGTGCAAGTAACAGGATTCTTGAAAATCTGGTGTGACATGTTTATGACAGCCTCTTTATACATACCTGATTCCCATGCTGTAAAAAACCCTGACCAATATCTATAGCCTACTCAACAGCTAAAGATTAAGTGTCCCCTGCGTGTGGTAACAGTGGGTGGATTCAACAGGGTAGAGTGCAGGGCATAAGTCTGTTGGGAACAAAATTCTGCTTCCAAAACTAAATTTCTTTTTTTTGTGACCACAAACCACCAGAGGAAACAAGATGAGCCACCAGCCTGCAAACATTGTAAATTAATAGCATGGAAAGATATTTATCTTTATAGCACACAGAAAATGTGACACCCTCGCCTGCAGCTCAAGGAGCCCCATCGACTAACACACCCAAGACAGACACCATGTAAATGACTAAACACTAACCTCCTACCTGAAGCCACATGCCATGCTCAGAAGCACACATGGGAGAGGACCTTTAAGAGCAGATCCAAGCACACGACTCTGACAGGGCTCAGAGTAATTCGCTTTCCTTCAGAACTCATTCTTTACACCAGAAACAAGATCTTCACCAAATACCTAACATACAGACAGCACACAGATACTCACTTGCTTCTCTTCCCTTTGTCTAAATGTGCAATACTGCAAACAAACACGGGTGAGCAAGAGTAGCAGGACCTCAGTTAAATCCAAGAGCAGAGACATACCCTCCCCACTAAACTAGAAATATTAATGTGACCTGTTTTGGCCATAGCATATAATAAAGCACAAAGTTTCTTACTTATTTGCAGGTGGAGAGGAAGGAGCTCTTGTTCAACGTTTTTATTCTTTCACAGAGGAGAGAACAAGCCTGCCAGCTACTCCCTGAGAGCTGCTTGCTATTAGGGCCCAGGCAGCCCACCTGTGCCTAATTTATAGCCTTGACCATGACACAAAGCCAATGGAGAGGGGGAATATGACATAACTCAGGAAAAGCCGAAGGGAAACTTTGCAGACAGCTTTGCGTTCATTTCAGGGTAGAAGGGGAAAATAATTCTTTCTTCATTTAGCTGTTTTCGTTTCTTTTGCCTCACTTTTGTTCCTTTCTTTATGGTTCCACCCTTCCAACTTTCTTCATCTCTTACCCTGCCTTTTGTTTTACACCAAGCATTTATATAGCTTCAATTTCCTGAAAAGGAATAAGCTTAAATGAAAACCTAAAGGCATATTTTAGACCTAAGTGAAATATGCATGGTTTATTCTGACAAATTAAAACCCATATCCAGGAGCTGTTGGTGTTTTACCAGGGAGTGTTTTTTGCAGTTGTCTTTCACAAACCTGAAATGAGTTTTCACATTCACTGTAATGAGTATTTACTTATGAGCTAATGGGAAATTCTCATCAGTGTGCTCCTGTATCACGAATCACGGCAGCTCCTGCTGCACCAGAGCAGTAGTCCGTCTCGGCCTGCATTGCTAGCCTTGCTCGGCGACAAGCACTATTAATTGCTTTGAGGAAAAAGCCTGGGAATAAGCACTTATGAAATTGCCTTTACCTAGTTAGAGGTTGCAATCTTTACCTGTTAGAAGTGCATGTTCCATGGTGTTGGTTTCTCACAAAAGTATTTTAGGATGTTTGTGGGAGCCTCTGAATGCCAGGGCTTCTTCAGATACCTGTTTTGAGTTTTTACATATGTTTAGGTCCTAAAAGAAACATCCCTGCAAACAATATATGTCTTCGGCGAATGTTCACAGAAAGTCATACGTAATGTAAATTCGGATTTTAAAATTCTTGTGTTTTAGTATTTCTGCACGCTGTTGCTTTGTAAATGCAGGCTGTTTGACTCCTCTGCAGAGAGGCAGTCCACAGCTGATGCATCACTGAAGTCCTCCCTTGAATAATGAAGGAACAGAAAAATCTTCGGCTGATTTTCAAACAGGCGAGCTCAGTCCACAGACAGCACACGTGGAGCCTTCCTGCGAGAGTCCTCCCCTCTCACACATTCCTGATCTCAGTGGTGGGTGTAATTAGTTCTTATGTCCTCTCACACGTCTTCCCTCTCATTACCAAGATTGTGATTATACTGGACAGTGTCTTGTCTAGTCTATTAAAATGCATATTATATGACAAAAAGACCATCAGCATCCAGAACTGTCAGTCCAGCACGTTTCAGCTCCCGCTGACACTAGTGGGAGTCTCCCACATGTAGGGAGCTGAATATCTGAGCAGGGTTCTGTGCGTGGATATGAGGACAATATTGCCTTTAGTCACTGCTAGCACACAAGCAAGTAGAGAAACATTTTTCTTCAGTCTGTTCTTTGGCATCCTAAAGATGAAGCATCTTTACTCTCTCTTCAAGAAACTCACCATGTACTGCACTGGAGGAAAAAAGTCAGGAATAATTAAAGAATACATCTGCTGTCCAAACTTCTGACAGAAGCATCTTTGATAAATAATTCATCTTAAAAATCTTGAGAGGTATGAATGAGATGGCAAATGAGGTGCTCCTCTTCAGCATGCAGGCCTTCCTGGGTGACCTCCCATGGCACAAGCAGCTTATAATATCCTGGAGGGGGCACAAAGAGAAAACAGTTTTAACAAATTTGTCAATGAAGCTGTCAAGTACAGGTGTATGCTACAATCAGGTAGTTGCATACTTCACAGCAGACACTATTATGCAATTTGTGAAGTATTAGATAGCTTCCGACAACGAATTCAGGAAAGAAAAGGGAAAACAGACTCAACCCACCAGCCACAACCAAAAAGCAATGTAACGTATTAATAGGAGTCTGCAAAGTGTGTGTCCTTCATACGGGATTGTGGTGACAAATATCCATGCAGTTACAAAGTACAGGACATTACACTGTTTCGATCGCAGGGAGCATCCTGCCAGTTTTCTATCATTTATTTTTATATCCGGTGGTGTACACACTTTGAGTGCTCTTACTGGAAGGTCACATCCAGTGAAGTTTCAGCACCAAACTATTTTCCATCTTTGGTTTTGAATAGTTTGAATTTAAATACTTTGTTATGCTTCTTTTCAGGGGATGTGTCAGAAGGAGGTCAGGGAGATGAGTCTTCCAGCAATGCAATTCTTTTGCTTTCTCCAGCATTTACTCTTATACACATCAACTGAAACACTTGCAGTAAAAATTTTGCTCTTTTTAACCTTACATCATTCTTCCTAAAGCTCTTCTGATCCCTATGGTAGGGATGCCTATGACAAACAAACGTATAAAGAAACACTTTACCCCTTCTCACAGTTAACAAGTAACAATGAACATTTTTCATAATGTAAAATCATACAAGTAAAATTTTAACAGAACCAATCTTTGTAAAGCAGGTCTTTCAACTGTATGGCAGCTCTGGATAAGAAGCTACAGATCAGATATAAAATACATATAAATTATATACACATATTTACTGCTTTGGACTAGATTAGCCTATATGAAAATTCTTTACAAGAGAAAATTGAAAAGGTACATTTCTTTGCTGAGGGTACTTGAGCTGATCTCAAGTATTTCAAAGAGGTATTATTATGTGATAGGCAATGCATTAAAGTGGAAGTAAAAAGGGGCTACCACATGGTTTGAATTTGACAAATTCAAAACAGTAGTAGGATGGTTCATCAGGAAAGGTGAGAAATATGCAGAAAGACATTTCAGTATGGCCCACAGCAAGCTACTCCTTGCTCATACTCTGAGACCCTGAAAAATAGTTTTCAGAGTTTTTTTTTTTCCATTTCTGTGTTACATGGGTCTATTACATTAAACTTTGGACATTTTCCCATCTGCTTGCCAACCACCATTTACTTAACATAAATATTGATTTTTTTGTCTCAGTTAATCAGAGATCATCTGACAGACTCTTACAATGTCTAGCCAACTCTGACAAAGGAAAGCTCCACACAGATCCTGTTAGATTGCCATTACTTCACTGAGAGGGAAATATTTTTATAACTGATTTTACTTTCCTTCTACTTCTGACAGAAGAAAAGTCATGAGTTGAATCATGCTTACCTGAATCCAGCCTACAGAAGCAGAAGCAAGGGTGCCTACGATTACTCGTAACCAGATTTAATTAGGACCCGTTTTGGATAACCAAACTGACTTAGAAGACAGAAAGAGGCAAAAAAAATATAAATCCCTACTCAGTTCTACACAGAAGATGTTATGTACATGCATATGTGTCAAAGTAAAATCTCTAAGGAGTTTTCTGACTTGGAAATAGGTGGTGCTTAATAGAGACTTTACATTTTATTAAAAAAACTATATAGTGACATTCAAAGATATTTTCTTGTCTCATGTTTTTACTGTTCTGGTATTCAGGCTGAGAAAACAAGCACAACATTTCTGCTGCAAAAGTACTTCATACTTTGCACATTGCTAAGGGAGCATAAAGTTTTATAAATTATCTTGTAAGAGCCTCTAGCACTGAGTCTCTTGTCTCCCTTCAGTGATGTCCCATGAATCCTGTTTAAATGAGCACTAATAATGGAAACTCCCAAGGTGCACCTGGACAGTAACCACGCTTTTGACACTTTCATCTTCTTTTGATCGTGCGTAGTGCACCTTATCCTTAAAAGTCTAAATACAATTATACATTTTGATAAAAGACTACAAGCCATTTTAATTTACTTTTATTTATTGGCTGACCTGGCCCATCACTAAGGTTGCATTACACAAAGATGAGAGGCTACTGTGCCCCCTGATAAATAGCGAGGTGATTACCCAGAGTCAATGATCAAAATTAACAAAAAAGAAAAATGAAAAGTTCAAGGCTATTAACAAAGAGGCTAGAAATAAGAAACCTTTTACTGAACAACTTCTAATATTTTGAAGTTTTTTTCTGAATGAGATCAGCTACATAAACTTATGAGATCAACACAGAACTCTTACTGGGTACCATTTACATCTTGTCATTTTACTGACACTTGTCCTTTGAAGAAAGAATGCCAAATTTGGTCACATAAAATACAAGCAGACTCAGATTTTTGCTTACAAGTCAATCCACAGAAGACCTGAGAAAAGAATTAAAAAAACTTTTAAAGAATGACATGTTATAGCTACTCTTCCAGAAAAATAACTTCTGCAATTTGTGTTCTCCCAATACTATATTTGTATCTGTGATTCAGACAGGAAGAAGTCTAATTTATATGGACATCCACATCTAGAAATAACAGTTTCGAAAAGAAGCAGGAAATGTATTTTCTCAAAATGAATTAAATAAGAAAAGTCCACTTCTCTTGTGACCATGATGAGACTGCTTTTATGCAGTTTTATACAGTTTTCATGTTTAGTGAAAGAGGATATTTTAAATTAAAATACAATTATTTTACCAAGAAACATACCCTTCTGCCCTTTACAAGAATGTCCCATAAGCTGAAGAGCTGAATGTTGTGGACATTATTGAGCAAGTAATTGCTTCCTCCAGAGAATGTCATATTATTTCTCCTATACAATGCAATACAATTTATTTTATAATGCATTTTCACAGAAATACCTCGCTATCCGCAGAAGTTATGTAATACCTAAGCATTCTATGGTGGAGCACTTCAATGAAAGGGAAGCGGTGTAAATGCAGGCAGATGAAAAAGTGAGCTGAAAAAGTTTGTATGCTAGTATTTAGGGTACTGCTCTCAAGCCAGGAGCTGGCAATGAACAGAAACTTTCCTATTGCAGACAGCACAAGAAATCTAAACTTTCCTAATGCGTTGTTAATACATATGTGAGGCAGACAGGTGTGGAGCCTGGTGGGGTGAGGGCAGCAACTACTGCAAACAGCAGAGAGGAGAGAACCACAGGATGAATTTTAAATGGAAGAGGAGGCACTATTGGACCGACGGAAGGCTGCAATTAGGAGACTAAGAATGATACAGGGGGAAAGCGGAGTGCTGTGTAGGATGTGACAAGTCTTGAAGACAAGAAGACTTTTATAACTAGAATAATTCAGAAAATTCAGAATGCAAATAAACGGTTGCATCTTAGAGGACCGTGATTATTTGACCTGGTGCACAGTACTATTATTGAAGACTTTACAGACCAGATGCCCTGTGAGAAAATTAAAGTTTGTAGGAGCCTCCTTTTCTGGCTAGTGAATCCTCACTGAATGCATGGACATCGGGAGCAAAGTACGTTACAAAAATAGTAATTCCACTAAGCAGCTGCAATGGTAATTGCAAAAATGCTTCCAAAACTGGTTTGGGTCTTAGGGTAAATGTCTTTGTTTTGTTTTGTTTTGTTTTGTTTTTTGTTCCTTGACTTGTTTTCTGAACTGAAACTATAGCAAAATTTCCTGAAAAAATGAAGCTCTGACTTTTGTCTATCTCCAGAGGCAGAGTTCAGGCTCAGGAATCAACTGCAGGAACTAGGGCATGGAATAATGTATCAGCAACTCAGAGGAGCAGGATGTGTAGTTTTACGGTTGATCTTGAACCAAGGGAGACCCATTGCTTCTCCAAAATTGTTCTAAAGACAAATGACCTGTAATAGTGCATCACGCCATGATTGCATGTTGATGCCATTTCCTCAAGTGATGTGATGACATTGTGGTAGGACCATTAACCCATCTGTCACTTTCTGCATTTGTCTCAATCAAACTGACAAAAGGATTGTGTAAATGTGACTTTTGGCAATGCAAACCTAGTGTTACAGACCTGACATATAAAAAGCAGTTGGTATTGAAAAGAGGGACTGACATGACATAGACATATGTTTGAAAGTAGGACCCTTGCTAGAGGACATTTAAATGAAAGATTTGTCATTCCTCTCAAGCAGTTTGAGATTATTGCTAAGACACCCCAAAGATGGCTGTGATTTTTGACAATCAGCCTGCACATATTATGCAGAACATCACACCAAGCATGAGAAAAAACAAATTCCTCTAAAGTGTCATCTTTCTAAAATAGAGACATCCAGTTATCAGTAGGCACATCCGAAAATGCTGCCACTACACTGACAGTTTTAGAAATACCATTCAGGACTGTCAGGAACAACGTTTCAATAATACTGTTGCCCACATCTCACACAAAATTTCCATTAACTGAAGTTCTGGTGGATTGAGGACTGTATGGCTTGGCTGAACATGGCTATACAGGTCAGAACCATCCTTCTCTTTCATATTTATTTTTAAAAAGTATAATTTGTAGGTGTCTTGTCTCTTTTCTTTAAGATATGATGTATCTTTACCATATAACTGAATTTCCAACGATGCAATAACTGCTATTGTAACATTATCTTCTTCTTTCCATATCTAAATAAAGATATAAATATCCAATACCTATGTACAGATTATTGTAGCCCAAGGAAATATTAATTAAATATTTCTCTGCAAAATTTTCTCATCTTCCCTTCCTTTTTATTCGTAATTCATTAAAGTACACATGGAATGCAAATTTCTGCTGCCTTTTAACAGATCTCGGTCTGTTGAAGTGTCATCTGTCTTGTTATTTACATCCATTTTTTTATTTACACACCAGCTTCTATAAGTGAAGAACAACAGAGAACATTTTCTGGAGCTCAGAAAAAAACCTGCAGAATACCTACTAGGTCATTGACACTTTGAACTAGTATGTAGAAGTAAATAGTAATGAGAACCAGTATTTAGAAGAGCTGAAGACCAGTGACAGGCTTAAGACTGAAAAAAAAAAAAATCATATTGCAATGCCTTCAGTAAGCATTGCTCTGCTTTCCAAATGTTATTTCACTGGTAAAAGGACTAGAGCTGTTAAATTCTAGACTGTTTCAGGACAAAGATGACAAAGCCAAAAGCTGTTTCAAAATTACTAACTATAGGCTAGAAATGGAAACTGAAAGTCACAGCATCCACAAAAATACTAGTCTGGCAACACATTTTCCCCCCAGCCTCTATCTAATGTCCCTCAGTGTCCTGCAGCTACCTCCCTCCCCACGAAAAACCCCCACTATCCATCTTTTTACTCCAAACACCGAGTATCTTTGTTGGTTTTGTTGCCCGAGTAACATTTCAGCAGGATCAGTTCCACGATCCGGATGACAGTGAGTACACCCTGAGCACTGGCGATAGCATGCTCTGCCAGCATACTTATTTCCAGAGCCAGACAGCTGCCGTGTCATGGCTGAAGGAGCAGGACAAGAGGGGGACAAGCTGGTGAAGTAGGAGCATGTGGAAGGACATGGGCAGAAGGAATCTCCAGCTAGCACCGCCACCAGACAATGTACGTTGACCGGGGCCTTTGCTGTTACTGCTCTCTAAAGTGCAATCAGAGCAGAAAGAACAAATTGAGGAGGGCTTGTGAAAGCTTGCCTGTTTTTCCTACTGTATCAGTTGTCTAAAAAAAAAAAAAAATTATTACCTCCCCCGAAGCCTTGTCTAACAAATAATACGTTCCATCTGCCAAGTTTTCTTTTTTTTTTTCCTCTTTTTTTAAATGCCTCAATCATCCAGGGATAAAGGAACGACAACTGTATTTATTTTATTTCCCTAAGTGTAATCTCTCTCCACAGCAGATGTGACAATTTACTGCCAAAGTAAGTTCATCACACAATTAGCAGTGTGAAAGGAAAGCCTATTGTGTACCATAATGGTTTTTCTCGCCATTAGCAGTTAATAATTACCGACACCAGCTTCAGGGTGGGCTGAGCACCCCTTGCCCAGGCCCGGGTTCTGCATCCCCATTTCCCGCAGCGCTGCCAGCGCTGTTCTGCAACCACTGGGGACGGGGCAGGAGAAGATGAATGAATCCTGATAAAGCCGTTGTTTTATTTCTCCCAGACCCACAGTGACCCATCTTCTCAGGTGGTGTGCGTGGCTGTGTCTGGACTGGCATCAGTCCCCTAAAGTCACTTGACTCATCTGATAGAGATTGATTACTTTCCCGTTGGTGGTATTTTGGACAAGCCGTTCCTTTATGGTTATTGTAATGACTTTCCTATAAACTTTTATTGCATTTTCTAATACCATTTCATAAATATTACTAGCACAATACTGAGAAAGTTCAACATTTTATATAAAAGCCCATGAAGTAATAATGAAGATTGTTAAAACTAGACCTTTAAACTACATAACATATTTTCATACAAATCACATTCTACTAATTGACCCTGCTTTGCTTTTTTGGTGCTATCAGCATTTCCTATGACAGGTACACTGGCTCCCCTGTGAACACCTGTCTCTGCTAACTTTTTCACCTAGTAGGCTTAAAAAAAAAATCTATTTTGGGTCTATTTTTTTTTTTTTAATGGAGATGAGGGTTGGTTTTTCACTGAGAAGTCACAGAGATTGCTGTTTTCTGGTAAAACTACAACAAAGAACTAAAATAAACTCAACAGAACTCCCAACAGAGTCAATACATCAGAAATTTATGAAGAGCCAACTTAGAGTGTAAAGTTAATGAGCATATATTGAAGCCTGTTAAACCACCGTGTACACGCTTCTCATTTGGGAGCAAGGCAACCTTCAAACTACATTAACCTAAGAGTACTTTACCCCAAACAAGGGCACGCACACTGTAGTTTAAAGGCTTTTATTTATGCCCATTAACTTTACTTGAGCTGTTTGCATTTGCCTGCTCCTCTCTAGGCAAGCCCTGAAGTTGCAGTCTGTCTCTCTGCTCCTCTGTACCAGCTTCCACCCAAAGCAGCAATCTTGCTTTTCCAACCAGAGGGCCACAGTTATCCCGAAGCCCTGATCACAGATTCACTCTGCCTGTCAAACACTGCTTGCAACAGGGACAGGGCAGTCACTCTGGGGTGTCTGCCACAAAGAGGTCCCTATTCTCTATTCTGCTGTTGAATGGGCTCTCTCTTTCCATTCACTGTAGTGAGAAATAAGACACATGGTTTTGATATCTAATTCAGATGCGTAAACTGGTCCTATCTCTTGAGACATACTGGGGAACTGAAAGAAAAAGAAAGCAATAATGGATTGTTCAGTGGTTGATGTTCCAGGATAGGTAATAAGAACTCTATATTACCTACTTTAGAAATGAGTACTATTTATTCAGGCAGCATAGTGACATAATGGGAAGCTGTTTCTCTACTTAGATCAGGAAATGGAAAGTAGTTTTTGAATGCTTGAAAATATATACGCCATGTAAACCAGATGCTGGATACAAAGCAATCTGAATTAACAAGCAGCTCATCGCAACCATGTAACTAGCAAAACTCCAAGCAGCTTTTACTCCTCTCATAGTCAGGTGCATCATTTCTCAGACCAAGTTTGGCTACATCATGGCCATATATGAACTTCTTTGCTGGTTTTCCTGACACCTTCCCACACCACTTCCCACACCACTCTGCTCGTGCGTCTGCTTCTCACTAGACTCTCAGCCTACGTGACTACGAGTCACCTTCCCTCGGAAGGGTTATTGCAGAGCTCAACCCTGCCCCTTTTCACTTGCACCTTCCATGACCCAGCACACCTACCAAGCACTCCTGGCATGTTTATCTAGCCGCTATACCTCCACCTGGACCCTGCTGGGGCCTTGGGCTGCCTTACCAGCTGGGGACAGGCAGCATGTAAGTAATGTGGTCCAAATGTGTGCACACACTTATGCGCATCCCAGGCCTTAATCCTCACTGCCAGCAAGGCTTTCCTCACAGAACATCCACAGGCTGTCAAAAGAGATTGCAGAGAAAGTTCATAAGAATTGCTGTATTTGCTATATAATAATGGGATTGTGTGATATCACAGGTGACTGATTATTTTCCTCTGATCCAGGTAACTGTTGTGCTGAGTGGAGACTAGAAAAGAGCCTCTCAAATCCTGTCCCCCTTTCATCCAACTCCCAATCGTCTTCTGTGTGCTCAGAAAGGGGACTGCAGCTGGTGAGGAAAGGAACAGTTAATCCCCTCACTTTGCAGTGGTTCAGATTGAATCCACGCTTTTGTCCCATATCACTTCCCACAAGAAGCTGCACCCACAACATAGCTGTCTTCACCAGCTGTCCCTCTGGTCCCTGTGCTTTGCCTGCCAAGCTGGTACTGTGCTGTGTTCACAGAAAAGGATGGAAGACATGGAGCAGGACTGAGGCATAACATTTCATCGAGAAGATTCATTCATCACAAGCTATTTAGGATTTGAAATTGGCACCAGCTATTCCTCAAAAGATAGATCGCAGAGCTGCAGAATACAGGGTGAAAAGAAATTTGAGAGGTCATCTAATCTACCCCATATCGAAAGGGCCATCTGTGGCACATTTGTCTGACCTGTTCTCAAAAGCCTTCAAAGCTGAAATGGCCATGATCTGTCTCGCTGGGGGTTTTTAGAGCAACAATCCCCCAGGACATGGAAATAGGCATCTTCATCTCCAGCAGGCTGTCGGCACAGTCGCAGTGCACAGCTCCCACCCGTGTTTCCGCTTACTGGGAAGCACTCCCTGATGGTATGGGAAGGTTGGCTGCTACACTTCTCAATGCTGGGTTGTACAAAGCAGTTACAGCAAAGAAACCCCCTTCAGAGCAAATCCTCTCACACACAGAAGATTTTTTCTGGCTCACAAGAGAGTCGCTGCTGCCTGGAGCATATTGCATCACGTGGGAGGATTTCGCCCCATTCTAAGCTTCCTCATAATTTCTATGTCAATTTCAATACATCAAATTAGGGATTTCTAGCAAAGCTGGATGAAAGAAAAAGCGCTAATTTGTACTTTTCAGAACAAGGAGTTATTGGCCAAGAGTTATGCATTAAGCATTATCGTTTAAAAAATTTATTTCATGGGTTCTTTCTCCCTCACGCCAAACCACCAATGCCTGCCCAAGAAGCCTTCCATACTTTTTCCAAGCTTTGCACGCTGTGTTATTATCTGCACATCTCATCCATTTGGGTATTTAAAAACAAGGTTGCAAATACTTTCAGCTGATTTTTCCGTAAAAGCAAATTGCTGCTTAATGTTTTCAATCTGCTCACTTTGCAGCCCATCAGCTGGTGGGCAGGCTGCATTTTGCTACCCTGAGCACTAAACTTAATCGTCACTCAGAAGTAAATTCTTCTGTAACACTTCTGTCCCCTTCTGCCATTCTGGATTTCTCATCAAACTGAATTAGCTTGTACATGGTGATTTGTTTCCTTTTAAATGATACTGATTAAAAAGAAATCACAATCTGATACTATGCCGCTTGGCAATGGCAAAGAGTAGCCATGTTCTTCTGAACATGGGTTTTAGTAGAAGTGAGAAAGAGAGGCATTTTTCCCTTTCATTGCTCTGCCTCCGTTTTATTTTTAATTATATATATAACAGGCTGCTCAGTGCTCTTCCTGCATGGTCTCTTCACTTTTAAAGGAAAAGAATGAATCTCCTTGCAGACTCTTTGCTATTAATTGTTTATAATGCATCTATCTGAAGGAAACACAATGATATCTCAGCAAACATTTCATATTACTTATAGCAGTAAGTGCTCTAGGAAGTTTGTATGAGCTGTTCCCTCATGGCTGAAATAAGCCTACTTCATACTTTTCAATACTGTATTGCCTTGGGACTTAGTGCAGTAGACACACATTTTAAAGTTACATAAGATTAATTTTTTATGCCATTGAAGCGAATTGGCTTTGTAATTAAATTTATTTTCAGCTGTATTTTGTGTGTGTGTGTGTTAATCCAGAATGCTACTTAGCTTACATTTGCATTTGGAAGCCTCAGTATGAAAGAGCATTATAATATAGTATGTGGGAGCTATGTTAAAAATTATTTTCTAAGAAAACAAAATTCTTAAAATTTATTGGTAATTATGTCAAATGTTTTATAATTAAGGGAACTTGAGAGAGGAGGAATTCCCTGTCTCCTGAATTTTATCTGTTGATGGAAAGCGAGTTCATGAATGTAGAAATAATATCTGTAAGTAAGGAATAGATATGTCTCTATCTCTTCTGAGTGTGAGCGTTGAATATCATATGAATTCAGTAATATTAAAAGAACAGAAGATGTGATGGCTACATTATGCATGAACCTGGTGTAGTTTGCTCCTTCAAACTTTGTCAGCTTACTTGTGCTTTTTCATTCCTTTTACAGCAGAGATCAGAGAGAAAAAGATTCCCTTGGCAGGGGAGCTAAATTGGATAATCATATATAAAAGGTAATAGAAAGGGGGAAGGGAAAAGGGAGGGTCTCACTCAACAGCTTTCAAAGATCATTAGTGGAAAGTTAACACTGAAATAGCAGTGAGTTCACATTTCTGTAAATTCCAGTTTGCTTTCCCAATGTTATTTTTTAAGTGTAGCAATGGAGCAAACAACACAAGAAAATCTCTGGGGTCAATGAATTGGTTTCCCTGCCAGGCTGGGATTACTCCCAAGAAATTGTTGAACACTATCATATTTTGTTACCTTAGAACATCCCAAGAAATACTGCACTTGAAATAGCAAAAATCCCATTCTGAACAGATGTAACGTAGCTTTTTAATATTTACATCTTCCCAAGTCATTCCTTCCCTACATCAGGGACAGGATGCTAGATACTTAGACTGCTACCAGTTCCTCTGCTTTTCAACTCATGCTTATTCAGAGGATCACTTAAGTAAATGTTCAAGTGTTTTCTTGACTCAGAACCAAAATTGTCACGCTCTAGATGATGTATGTTTGGATATTTTAAACTTTACCTTTTTTTGCTTCAACTCTTCCAGTTTGGGTTGTGTTTTTTTTTTTCCATGTTGCTCCTATCTGAGAGCGTTATTATCAGCGTTCTGGTGAATGCGCTCCCAGAACCAAATGAATTGTGGTCGCCACTCTCATATTGTGTTACTTTATTTAAAAAGTTGGAGGCATTGAATTTTGCACTTTTAATCTCCTTCATTATGAGGACATTAGTCTGTGAAGTTGGATCAGATGTCCTAGCAGCCACCATTCATGTGCAGGCCACACTGACTCTTCTTCCTGCTCTATCAGACAAACCACAATGAAAAGGAGAGGAACACAGCACTGCCAGAAACACCACCCAGGTGGTGATGGAGGCTTCAGAGCCTTTGGTGTGAGAGTAAGTGGAATGATAGAAAGGATTGCCTCTTGCTTACAGAAACCACAGAGAAGAGTAACAAAACATCCACCAGCTCTCCCTCCCATCATATACATTAACTGAGTCTGAATTTAATTCACGGAACAAACCCATTCATTTCTACTGCAGAGATTACACGAAGAGTAAACTTGGTCTGTGTCACCTCTTACCCTGTGTCTCTAATGCATCGCTGGATTCTGTTCTTCACAATTTCAAATATCCATTTGGGATTTGAGTTAGGATTGTGTGGATAACACCACTTCTGTTGCACATTCTTTTATTTTCGTAAGAGCTGAATAAGCTTTTTTACCTGAGTGGGTGCTACCACAACCATGATCTCAAAATTCTCTTCTCTAATTAGATTCTACTGTTTGGTTTGCAAGGCACAAAGTGATGGCAGAGTTAGCTTAAAATAATGAGTGTGAGAAGGTGGAGCAGGTCTTCAGTCTTATGACTCACCACCTTATAATTATTTAAAAGTTCTTGACTTACTCCATGTATTGATATGCAATGCTAAACTCCCAAAAATTTAAAATTTTAGAAGGAGGATGATTTCACATTATATTATTGCTTAATGAAATGACAGAACCTTCAAATTCAATTAGATATCTTCTTGCTTTTAGCCAAAAATCAGGCCAGTAAGAGAAACAGCATGACTTTGAAACATCACTTATTGACACATTTCATCTTCTAAAACTATACAAATTAAATGAATGAGAATCTCTTTTCTCCTTAGGGTTATGTTAAAATATGGAGAGCTGAAGCAAGGACAATTTTTACAAGACTTTCTTGGGCATTTAAGAGTTATGAAATTCTGACTTCCATCATCCAGACAAGCTTTCCCAAGCATGTTTCTTGGCAGGAGTGAGAATCTCAAAAGTGTCCAGCATTCAAAAGATAGTTTATAAAGATATATCATTAGTCCTTGAAAGAAGGAAGCCATCAGCACACCTAACAGTTTGGAAAACCTGTCTCAAGCAGCACACATAACAGACTAACAGTGTACAGTTCATTTTCAGCTTGGAACCAGGCTTCATGTATGTCATTACCTGCTATGATTTTCTGATTGCAGCATTAGAAGAACAGTGTAATTATAGTACACATATATCTTCAGTAACATGGATTATTCGCCAGCCTCCAACACACAGCTTCTACAAGCAGTATATAGAAATTGCTAAGGATTATATATAAAGATACTAATTGCTAACTATGCCTGCTGAGGTCCTATGACAAAACCCCATTTGCAATCACTCAGAAACAAGGTTTTAGAAAAGGCTTCACCATCTCATTATGTAAAGGCTTCTGTTAGTGGAAGCTCGGTATTAAACAAAAGCATTAATCCTTGCTGAGAAAAGGAGAAAAGGATTCTGCATTGACTTCCCAACCACTGCTCCTGGTGCCGAGCAGAAGGTTTGCAGCAACAAACCCAAAGTTATCTGTGCAAGAGTCAATCAAAGTCAAATGTAACACAGCACACAAAAATAACCCAAATTATCACTTTAGAAATAATGCCTTTGAAATGAGAAGTGGACACTTCAAATCCATTTGGCCTGCTCTTTTTAATAGGTTGTCTAGACTCTCATTTCAGCTATAGAAGTTCTGTAGTACAGCGAGTTCGTAAATCTATAATATGCATGCAGACTGCATTCAAAGTTTCATGGACATAAAAAGAAATGACTGAATTGTGTATTTTCTTGTTTCAAAAAAAGACAAAGCAAGTATCTGCTATGCAGTTCTGCATAGCTAGGGACAGCTTATCATCATATACCAGATAATAAGCTGGTATACTCACCCTAAAACATTTAACTCCCTATCCAATAAAAGGCTTCACGTGTGGTATTTTTAGGGAAGAACTCAGTGTTTCCAGCTGTGCTTGTGGTTACCTTAAGCATCAGGGACATCTCATAGAATCATAGAATCCGTGAGGTTGGAAGGGACCTTTAAGATCATCAAGTCCAACCATTAACCTGCCCTGACAAAAAACACTTCTAAACCATGTCCCTCAGTACCTCATCTACCCTTTTCGTAAACACCTCCAGGGATGGGGAATCTACCACCTCCCTGGGCAGCCTATTCCAATGTTTAATAATCCTTTCAGTGTAAAAATGTTTCCTGATATCCAATCTAAACCTCTCCTGCCATAACTTGAACCCGTTTCCTCTTGTC
>VXBO01006246.1:62473-73351 GCA_013400135.1 Rhinoptilus africanus | reverse complement strand
AAAGGGGGGGGGGAAAGGAGAGAGACAAACAAAAGAAAAAAACCAGAGGGAGCAGAAACATTTCTGGCTAGAAGAAGGAAAACTCCTTGCTGAGATACAATTCCTCTACTCCATGTCATCTCTTCCCCTACCACAAAAATTGTGGACCACAGGTGCTCTCCAGCTGGCCATCAGACATCTTCTTTTTCAGTTAGAATACTTTCATTAGCCACAAAACCAGGTTCTCTACTGTCCTAATCCACAAATGCTTTAAGAAGCCAGGCATAAAGAGGAAAGGAAGGCAGGAAGCACATCTTCTTGGGCTTACCAGGTGGAGGGTGTGCAGTCCACTTGCTCACTCTTTACCAGCTCTATGCTCCTCTCTATCTGATAAACTTTGTATGCTTTGTGGAGGGGATAAGGATATCCGAGAAAAAAATCTCTCCAAAGAGAAGCTGAGCACGGATTTTCAGCAGGTGCCAACTTGTAGGCATTCAGATTATAAGCCTAAATATTTGCCTCTCAATCATGGCAGCTCACACAGATTTACAAAGCCAGGAGACCAGCTCCTGTTATATTAAACAGTGTGTCCTTCCCTATCTCGCTATACTCTCTCCAGACTGTATTGATTCAGACAACACATAATTAGTGCTGACTCAGATTAAATACAGTCTCAAAAAACACTTGCATTTTTTGTCTTGTGACACAAAGGCAAACTGAAGACCCTCATGATTTGTACTGTAGAAATGTAAAAGTAGAAAAAAAATATCTGCAAATATTTATGGAAGTTTTACCATTATACGTGAATCAAATATAAACCTGAAGTAAAGCCTTTAGTCATTTGGGCATGTGATAGTGTCTAGAGTAATTTTTAGAAATATACATTAGCTCAGAAATAATTGATTTAAGTTGTTTTAGAGAAGGGTCCTTGGAGCAAGGACTATTTACCCTTAGGGCTTCAGAACTGCTTAGTCAGACAATGAAATGGAAGCAAAAGTCACCTTTTAAACTCCACACCCAGCAATTAAAAATATGGAGTTACGTTTTCTTACATGTTTTGATTTCTTTAGGGAAAAAAAAGTGCCAAAAAACCCCCAAGCTAGAAGTACCTTTTGCCCTGCTGGACATGGATGGAGGCTCCGTACCTACGGGTTTGCTGACTTTGTATTTTACGATAAATGCCTACTGATGAGTAATAGGCATTTTTCTGAGGGCCCAGTCCCATGATCTGCTTTTCTGTTGCCATACTGACAGCATTATACTTGCCCTTCAGCTTCGTTTTTGCTAAAACGTAAAGACTTAATGAGAACAGGGCTCCCCTGAAAACAGTCGTCACTGTTGTAATGTTCTTGCATGGATGATTTCTGCCATTAAACACAAACACTAAAACGAAGACCAGCCACAGAAACATCATCTTCTAGCAGGAATGACATGTACTTAGCACAAGCATCCTGGCCTGCCAAAGCTTCTGGTGTTACGAGCTGAGCTAACAGGTTTGCCTGCAGTACCAGCAAAGGCATTTTTGCAGTCAGTATTTGTTCTCCCAGCTGAAGCATACAAACGGTTGTCTGCTTTTCCTTCTCTCCATTACGAGTCAGCCTGTTTTAATTTGTGCAGTTCTGATTTTTGTCAGTGGTATGTCATCACACTGTTCTCAGAATACTTCAGAAACATTAATGAAACACAAAAATGTGCTAATTTGTGAAAACAATAAGCATGCTACTTAGAATGAAGGGAATATATTTATGCTGGTAGGGATGTGGTGAGTACAGACAGCAGGTTTAGAAGAGAGATCTGACTAGTTGTTTCCTCTGTTCAAGCGAGCACATGAAGCCTTCTGCTTGCCAAACATCAGTCATGAACTTATCTACCAGCTCACCCAAACTGTGGTCTCCTGGTGTTAAAAAAGAACGGGAGATTCACCATCGGATCCATTAGAACATATCCAAAGACCAATTTTCATCTCTTCTGATGGGCCTTTCTCCATCTAGCGTCTTGGTCAGCCATTCAGGAAGAAGCATTATTGGAAACTCATACACATTGCGTAGAGTTTACTGGTACAAAGCAGTAAGTTACAGCTCAGGGACATCAGTGTGCTCCACTGCACATGGCCAAAGCAACTACTGGTTCTACCAGAAACACACAGCTTTGCTAAGCCATTGAAGTCTGCCGTCTTCAGTGTGCCACAGCACTAGCGCTCACCTTCCATTAAAAAAGCTTTCTTTACTTTGTTCCAGCTGATAAATATAACTGAGACTGACATTAGCTCACGCATGGCCCATTGATGAAATGTAAGCCTTTGCCATACATGTCCATGAAGATATCAAGAAAGACACATGCTCCAGTATCCTCACACAAGAGCCGATACTGCGAAAGGGAGAACGTTAAAGTAGCTGTGCATGGTGAAGAAACGTTCTTACTCGATTCCAGCTCGATGTTAAAAAAAATGCTGTGGGGGAAGGAAAGGGCTGTAACAAACACCCAGATAGGGTAGCAGGTGGGAAAGAACAGAGCCTCTATAAGGTCGTAGAGAATAGATGTCTGGTTGTTTATAGACTCCTGTTTTCAAAAGAAAACATATTTTGCAATATGAATTATAGAATATGCCCTATATGCTGTAAAGGGGAACTGGAACCCCTTATCTCCTCTATTAGGTTTCATAGAGGAAACTGTGGTTGGGTTTTTAGGTAGGAAATTATTCTTTTAAGTTTCTGTATTCCTCAAGCAAAGTCTTAATAGAAAGGCCTGTAACTCTCAAGACTGCAGGTCTGATACCTGGTCTGGTATCACCACTGTACTGCTGGGCTTCTCTGCGTCTCACATCCACACACATCCATTGTCAGAAGCCAAGTTATTATAAACAGGAGGCCTACATACCTAAGCTGAAGTCTTTTAATTGGACCTCAAAATTAATCTACAACCTCAAGCACACAGACTAATTCCTTATTAGTTTTAAAATCAGTACAGCACTAATGACTTGAGCAGAACAACCTGTATTGCCGCTAGTTTAATTTTTTTTATCATTTTGAGGCCAGAAGGAACGTAGGTCTAGTCTTACGTCTTCCATAAGACAGTTAGCTGAATTTCCCCCAGCAATTCCTCCACCAGGAATGAAAGGAATCTAGCAGAATTTGTTTCAGTGCAGCTTGAAAAATTACTTCACGAAAACTAAAGCATCCTGATCCTAGTAATCAATACAAATCCTGCTCAAATGTCAACTGTTTTCACACAGACCAATCCTTTTTCTGAAAGCCAGTACAGAACCTTGAAATGAGGCAGAATTTGCTAATACAATGGGCATGCAGGATCTCCAAAGTCAGAATACAGCTGCTGGATCATTGGATTCTCTAACATGTATTGATGTTACACATCAATAGGTTATTTTGCACTTTTCCTAATAGAAGATTTTGTGCACAAGCAATACAGAAAAATGTTAAACTAGACAATAAACTGAGCTGCCAAAAGAAAAGAAAAATACAGGATGTGGTATATAACTGACTGCGTATGTGCTGCTGTTGTTCACAGCAATGGAGTTCCACTACCTGAACACAGCAATCTTCCCTCGTCCTTCAGTAATTTAGAGCTAAGACGTCATTTTCTCAAAATAGTTTTAAAGACCAAACACTATGGAGAAAACCAAGACGGCAAGACCACAAAATAGAACCTAATCCATTGAGGTGCAAGCTCTCTGTACAGGAGCAGAGGTCGCCTTATAGCTGCTCTCAAAGAAATATCCCTCCTTCTCTTCCATCAGCTCTGCATTTCCATCCCACCACCCCCAAACTGGCATATCCTATTTACAGGCATTTCAGAGCTTGCTTTATCTTCTCATTCATATTGTCTTGCTCCATCCTCTTTAAGATGATCACTCATGTCTAAACCCCCTTCTTGTTTTAAGGATAAATCCTCCCAGCTGACATAAATCCATACAACTTTACTGAAATCGGAGGATCTTAATCAGTTTAATCAGATGAGGAACTTAGGCTCTCTGCCTACTTCTTCTGTCTTTTCCTGTTGATTCATGCTTTTTGAATGGATGGATCCACCCTGTCTTTTCTCATCCCATTTCTGAAAGAGCATCCCAGTGTTTCTGCTTCACTGGTTGTTTTTAATCTACCTCAAAACCTCTTCTCCTAAGTCTCTTCATTTTGTTCAATCCTCTATTCTACTAACACTCCACCAAAAATATCCTGAATTATGTGATCAATCTCTCAAATTTTTTATTTCACCAAATTTGTATCATTAGATAAATGTGTTGTAGGAATGATATGCATAAAAGTTACCTTTTAAACAAAATACACTGAAGGAATATAGTCCTATACTGAATTTTTGCTTTTAGATCCTAAGAAAAGAAGAGGTATTGGAGAAAGAAGCATCCATTCTAATCCATTCCAAATGTGGGCTGCAGAGCTGAAAGAATATGAGAATTTCACCAATCTGGAAGAAAAACTTGTTTGCCAACCTAAATGAACACACATGCTACCAGCAGTTATTTTTACGTAGCCCATCATTTTATGTCTAGGAGAAGGTAACAAAGTCTACGGAGATTTTTGGGTTTGGGAGATAGTGGCAGCATACTATAACGTTTCAATATGCTGCATCCTACATAACTGACCATAAAATACAAATTATACTCTGTAGCTCTCTCAGAGATAGAAAGCTCAAATCAGCATGTCGCAGAACACTTTTACAACCACGAGTAAATTTAGTTGCATGTGCTGGTGTACACTGGGCGGGAAGCCAACAGAGCATCCTGCGCCACACACGCAGAGTCAAGTCAGGAAGCATGGCATTCACACACGGCTTAGCTTTACATCTGTAAACATGTCCCAAAACCTCATGCTGGGTGCTAGCTCTGAAATACTTTTAGAAGCAGGTTCTGGAAATACTGTTGTTTCAGTAAATAGCATGAATTGGGCACTTATTACATAAACCACAGGCAACAGTGCATTTTCAAAGCTTAAGGTGGCACAACTACTTTATGCAAAGATTGTATTTTTAAGGATGGGGGTTGTTTATATAAATGTTTCAAGCCACTGTGAGTTTTCCATTGTAACGAAGGGTCTCTCTATCAGGGTCCACACACCCATAAACAATAAAATAACTTCTAGAGGTTATTTTAGTGCACTGTGCTCTTCAGCTGACACGAAACATACACAGACTATGGATTTAAAATTTGACCTACCAGAAACACTAGCAGAGGTCAACATTTTTATTCATACAGCTATCGTGACCTGTGGCTAGCACAGCAAGGCAAGTTAGACAGGGGTAAGGATAAAAAGTAGCTCTCTCTCTCTTCTCTTCTCTATCTGCCTGGAAGGAATGAAGACACCTACTTTTGCAGCTCCAATGTTGAAATCCTTTTTGCTTTCATGTGGTTACTGTGAATGTTCTCTGGAGTATTAAATGAGAGGAAGGCATTATAGTTTTTAACTTTGATGCCCCATTAAGATGAATATGCACCTAATGAGCTGAGAAATTACCATTGCTGCTTTTTTTGTACTACTGTACAAGACTGGCTAATCAGGACAGGGGCATGCTCTTTGTGTTCTTAACCCAACAGCAATGAAAGTTAGAAGATCATACTCAAACATATGTTTAATGCAGCAACAATAAAGGCAATAATAGCTCCTGCTATAAAAGAAGGATGGGAAGGGCATTTCTTCTTCTTCTTTTTTTTTTTTTATTTTTTTATTTTAAGAGCTGCAGTAACTATGCCTTGCAGTTCAGATGGAGTTTGGCATAAAACTTAACAGATATTATTTGTAAGCCAGCTGTCCCTATCAAAGTTGTCAGCATTTAAATGTCTTAAGAAAAACAGCAACAAAAATAACCATTACCATTGAAACCACTGATTATTTTGGAAAAAAACCCAGCAAAACCTGGTTTATTTTAATTGCAACAATTGAACTCTATCAAAGCCCCTTAATGCGGTGACTTAATCCTGTTGGAATTTGAAATATGTCCTTGTTTTCTCAGGTTAGGCTCCCTAAGAATGAAGCTGTATCTAATGACACAACATAAGAAGCCAAAGCCAATTATATTCCAGCATTATTGACTAATATTCCCTACCTGCCAACTGGAGTGTGGCAAGTCTTATTTATACTGTGATATGTGAGCATGGATATGAAGCTCCATTTTCCCCTAAGGGAAATCTTGTAACAAACAGTTGACAGAGCAACACAGAATTTTGAAAGTAACAAATTATAAATCTAATAAATATGATGCAAATAAAGAATATAGGAATTTTGCCATTTTCTGTAATGCCTAAAATAAAATGCAAGTTTCCTTTCCTTTTAGAGATACCTCAGTGGAAAGGTATTATTTAAGTAATGAAGAGAGCACCACCACACTAATACCTCGCCACGGTTCATGTCCTGGAAGGTTTCAGTTCCCTACTAGTCCCACAAATGTTTTATCATGTAAATCTATTCAGGTGGTGAAACGTTTTTGGGCTGAGCCCAGCAACAGCTCTTACGTCCTCGCACAGTTGTAAAGCAGCAGTTTGCAAGATGCTGAGTAATTGTAGCTTGTTTGGTAGCTACAATAGGCCAAGAGCTCTCTTAACCAAACCTATATAATGGTTACACTACGCTCTTGTAAATGAAGCCATAGGAAAGTATGCAGATCTCAACAGACAGATGTTCCCTCTGCTCCTGCAAGTGTTCATTTCCAGTGCTTCAAAAGGCGGTGTGGGGATCTTTTCTGTTTTAGCCAAGAAGATGTTGTTCTTGTGTATCACATTTAGCCTATAGCAGAGGTAACGTAAGAAAAAGTTTCCTAAAATTTCCCTTTAAAAAATTCATCAAAATTCAAGATTTGGTAACTTCATGGGGAAAATAACAGTAGGGATGATTCATCCTGGTTTTTTGATTTTTTTTTTTCCTTCTAAAAGATGCACTTCAACATTTTGCAGGATTATTTCTCCTTTGATAAAAGTACAACTGCAAAACATGGTCCAGATAATTGTATTTATAGGTAGCTCTAAGCCACTGGTTCTTCTTTTTCACTTACATTTATGCTAGCCCTACAATTGTTCTCTGAATTTTGAACAGCTTCAGTAAGGGACTCTGGCCACAGGACTACTCCACTGTATACACAGTCAGTCACAGCACCTCCTCTTGGTGGGGTTGCTTGGGGAGGGATTCTGAAGAATATTATTTTAGCCTGGGTGTCCAAAAGTACAGGAGAAGAGAATTTCACTACTCCTATTAATGACTGACTGCTGATCTGTGCAGTCACGTTGCCCATGTCAGGGTCTGCTTGCAGCCTTGCTCTTTTGAGGTGCTCTTCAGCTGCACATGGAAGAGAAAATCCTGGGAGAGCTGCAAATGCTGGCAGAGGTGGAGGAAGCTCCTCGCGTGAAAACACAGCACCCTGAGCTCTGTTTCTATGCATCAGAGGAGCGAAAGCAAGCTCTGTTCATTCAGGGTTTCTGAATTCCTTGTCACACTAACTCCTGCTGCTACAGCCGCAATCAAAAGGAATCCCACAGGGGAATCTAAGCAAAGTAAAGTATTTTCTAGAGAAAATGTCACACAGAAGGAAAGGGAGAGGAGGAAGCAGCATCTTCAGGGTTGTATTTAAGCTGTGATTCCGCTTTTAATATGAATCCTGCCAAAATCTCACACAAGTAATTTGTATCCTGCATGCACTCAGTCACGTCAACTGGCTGCACAGGAAAAATTAAGCACGATTATTGCTTAATTATCATGAGATCTGGGCAGCCAGAGATCAGTGATAATCCCACCTGATGCATCAAAAATGCTAATTAAAGATTAAAGGGTCATGAATGATTTTAATCAGGAAAATAATAATAAAAAAAATCATGTGCACTTTAGATAGTTAAAATATTTGTGGGTTTTTTTCCCCAGTTTTGTAACCTCTCTTCCTTTTCCAAATTAATGGCAAAGTGGAAAGGGGGAGAAAATAATGGAAAAGGGAAAGAATTCAAAGTTTGTGATTCTTCAGTATGTATTTACAAGGTAAGTTTCAAGTGAAAAAGGGGAGAATTTTCACAGAAGTTCACCTTTCATCTAACCACATTATTTTAACTATAACATTTCAGCAAGCATAAATTCAAGTTGTAGCATGTGTACCTTCTGACGAGTGTGCCATAATCACGGCTATAATCTTTTTCACAGAACTATTACTGCTTTGCTACAGGTGACACAGGAAAAAAGAGCAAAGCTCTATTTTATCCCAATTTACTAGACTACTGTAGAGAAGGAGAGCAGGAAAAGAGCACTTAATTCAGAAAATGAGCGGAATGCGTGTGAAAGTCACAAGATAAGTAAAGAAGTTGTACAGGCCATGTCAACCATTTCCAAACCCATTCTTCTAGGTTACAGTATGCTTTATAAATCAGCTTAAGATTTATTAAAGTCATTCAAGAATGTGAAAGAAGAAACAACAGGCTTTGAAGAAAATGGAATTACTTTACTTTGTCAGTGTTAGGAACTTAGGAAGGCTAGTTTGTTACTAGGGATTTAAGAAAACCTGCTTTGTAGTAGTCAGCATGGGGAAATTCAGCAAACGCAATTTAATAAACAAATCCACTGGACCATGATTATTTTACTATCCTGCTACAACATGATGAGTCAGAAGGCATAATTTCCTTACACCACTTTATAACGGACATTAGATCAAAAATGCTGCTGTGTGCATCCCTGTTAACGTGCAATGATTCTCCTAAGTACCTTTGTGAGAGAAGCCTTCAATGGCTACTAGCACTCTTCTCTCCCCAATGGCTTGCTACAAATCATCTCCTGCTCCACAGCATAAGGCTAGAAGCTAAAAAAATGAATACACCAGTAATTTCTTTTCGACAGTGATTTGACACCCAGCTGATGGAAGGAGCTAACCATGTAACCTCTACACCGTAAGTTCTGCTAAAAGAGATTCTCACAAAACACCCATGGGGTTATGGATTCCTGCTAATAGCAGCAATAGGATGGATGATAAAATTATGGCAGTGTAGAAATGCTCTCTCAATTAATTTCCCATCATGTTAAGGCCATTATCATTGGATGTCATCTAGCGAAATGGAAAAGAAAAAAACAAACCCAGAAGCCTTCAATACCTTTGAAAGTTTCACTCACTTAGCACATGATATAATTGTAGGGTAGAGCAGGCCAGCCTCTTGAAATGGTTTACCTTCAAATAGAGCTTTAATGGTATTGATTTAAAGCACTGACAGGCAGATTTGCTTCAAAACCATAAGCATAAGCATAAGAAAAAAATGAAACAAGCACATGGCCTAGAATGAAAGCGAGCAGAGATTTATCTTTTTCCAAAATAAAATAAAAAAAAAAGGGTTGATTCAAGATTTCTAGATGTCAACAAGAGCTTTTTTCAACCAGCTTTCAACATAGTGCTCAGAGATCGTTGTTTTGCAGGTCTGTATTAAACCACCTTGTATAACGCATCAGTTTCTCCAAAGAAGCTGCTTCTAACTACAACTCCTCTTAGCTTCTATCTGCAGTTTTTCAGTGGGAAGATGAGAGGGTTTAGACAGCTATGGACAGGAAAAAACGCAATGTAAAGTCTATGGGAGGGCTTTCATATATATATACACACAAATATAAATATATACTCACATATAGATGAGAGTTTGCATGCATTTATGCACGTATGCATATATATTTAAATATATACAAATGCACAGCCATATACAGTAACTAAATAGAACCTGTTCTTATTTTGGCAAAAAGAAGTCTCTATCAGAGAACAAAACAGACAGGCTTCACACTCTGTTTTCTTCACCAGCTTGCTGTCTCCCCCTTCCTCTCTACCTGACAGTTTTGTCACTGCCTTCACAACACAGGCCCTACCATGCATCAGCATGAAGCAGAGATCTTGGCAGTGGCCAGTGCAAGTGGTGGAGAGGCAGTGCTGTGGGGACAGTTGAGCCATGCAGAGGAGAAAAGATGACTGATGTGTGGAAGGTTCCTTCTGTGTGTTGATCCAGAGACACAATTTTCCTCCTATAATTAAGGTAATAGACATATGATTAAGAATTAAAACTCAGCCTAAGAGAAAGTGCGTGCAAGGAAGAAGTAAGCAGAAGAACACTTACAGTAAGACAGGCAGAAATGAAAGCCATGTTCCGAAGCCAGCTGGAAGGGTTAACTTTAACACAGCCAAAGAAAAATCTACAGCCATAAACAAGGAAGCGGACAGAGTCCTCTGGGCCATATTTTTGTCTCCTTCAGTTTTGAAAATGTACAGGATATATCTAAGAGGCGTTTGCATTTACAATGCAATTGCAGCAGTCTTCTGGATGCGCACACACAACTATTCATTGACGTACAATTGCATCCAAGGCAATTCTTAAATTAAAGGTCAAAATTCCTCTTAGCTATAAGAGAAACTGGTATGAGCCCTAACCTTCAGGAGAAAACTTAAAGGCTTATACACATGAAAATGTATCACAGGGTGCCTCAGACTATGGTCCCATGGCTTGCTTTCAGCTGAATAACATAACTGCCTCTAGCTACTCCTCATCACCTCAGCAGAGTTTACAGCCTACCAGGCTTGTTACTGCTTCTCTTCCCTTTCCATACTGTCACAATAATCTGGGTGACATTAATACTCAAAACAGAAGGTTTTACTAACCCAGAGTATGTTGACTCTCTATTATATTCGAAAAGTCATGGCAGTCTGGTGAAGTCCCCACTGACTGGAAAAATGGAAACATAATTCCCATTTTCAAAAAGGGAAAGAAGGATGAACCAGGGAACTATAGGCAGTCAGTCTCACGTCCGTGCCTGGTAAGATTATGGAGCAGATCCTCCTGGAGGCACTGATGAGGCAGAAGAATAACGAAGAGGTGACTGGGTACAATCAACAAGGCTTCACCAAGGGCAAATCATGCCTGACAAACCTGGTGGCCTTCTA
>VXBO01006246.1:0-62366 GCA_013400135.1 Rhinoptilus africanus | reverse complement strand
GATTCTCCTCCTCTACTCCACTCTCGTGAGACCCCACCTGGAGCACTGCGTCCAGTTCTGGTGCCCCTACTACAAGAAAGATATGGACATGCTGTAACCTGTCCAGAGAAGGGCCATGAGGATGCTCCAAGGGCTGGAGCACCTCTCCTATGAAGACAGACTGAGAGACTTGGGGTTGTTCAGTCTGGAGAAAATAAGGCTCCGAGGAGACCTTATTGTGGCCTACCAGTATCTTAAGGGGGCCTACAAGAAAGCTGGTGAGGGACTTTTTAGGATGTCAGGTAATGGTAGGACTAGAAGGAATGGATTAAAACTAGAGATGGGTTTACTCAGAATGGACGTTAGGAAGAAGTTCTTCACCATGAGGGTGGTGAGGCACTGGCACAGGTTGCCCAGAGAGGTGGTGGAAGCCCCATCCCTGGAGGTGTTCAAGGCCAGGCTGGATGGGGCTCTGAGCAATCTAATCTAGTAGGAGGTGTCCCTGCCCATGGCAGGGGGGCTGGAACTAGATGATCTTTAAGGTTCCTTCCAACCCTGACATTTCTATGATTCTATGACTTAACCACATTCGGCAATCGCAACATAGGCAGATTTAACAGGGTAGTGTTTCCAGCAACAGCTGGAACAGGGCAGGACACAGCTTGGTGATATTCTGAGCATGAGAACATCTTCCAACATGGTTCAGAAAGCATTAACAAAGATGACTGAACTCTAATTCCAGATTTCATAGATCTGAATAGAAGCAGGTGGCCAAACGAAAGAATGCCCTTTAGCAATGCCTTCTACTGCAAATAAATCACAAATTGAATTCTACATCAAATTACAAATAGTTACATTTTGATCTGAAATTTATTTAATTCCCCCCCCGCCCCGCTCAAGCATTACAAGAAACAGCGCTCTAAGTGCAGCTGCCATCTCAAGAAACTTCAGGTAGAGAAAAGCATTACTCTGTAAAGATCATCAAATAACTTTCAAAAAAGGAAAAATATCCCATTTTTTGGAAACATCTGCTTCTCAGCTTGCTTGGGCAGCAGCTGTTGCTGTTATGGACAGCTTAGCGACACCGGAGATTATTTGCTCTTTTGTGTCCATTTCCATTCCTCAAAATAAAGCAACCGACAAAGGGCCTTCACTGACACCCCCAAGACTCGAGCTCCTTTCTTCCAGTGCAGCCATGATCGGGCACTACCACTGCAGTTGCCTCATTCCAGTCTTCACCTGCCAGAAGGGATTATACAATGGCAGCAAAATAGATCTCAACTTTATTCCTTGGGCAGCTTCTTTGTTTGAGCTGCCAGCATCTACAGAACCGCTGCATTAAGGAATATCTGTTCTCATTTAAATGGCCTGTTTTACGCAGCAAAATGGAGAAACGTAGACTTTATGTCTACGTCAGGGGCATCATATCTTTGAAGCCTCTGTAAGTCTTTTAAGCATCTCTGGATGTCAGCCATGTGAAACCGTAAGTTACCATCTGGGGCATGTCAATGGTTTTATTTTAAAAAATGTAACCTCCAACAGAAAGAACAGATTTCTTCCTCAAATGAAAGCTACAAAAGCAAAGGCATTCAGATATAAGTACAACTAGGAATGACTGATAATAGGGGTGGGGAACCTCAGACTTCCACCTTTAAAACCCCCTCTAGCCTTCATGTCATGCAGAAAGACACGGTTAAATTTTCCCAGCAATAGTGGATCATCACTATGTTCCTTGCCATAGCAATTGATGTTTAATTCCACCTTTATGAAAGTTCAGTCACTGAAAATGCCTGCAGCTGCTCTGTATCTGCTTCACTTCAATACCTACCTGGTTTGGAAATCTGCCATTGCAGACAGTTACCTAACTTCTTTTTAACCGTAATTAAAAAAGGCATACCGCTTTACCCACCCTAATCTCTGCAAATTACTTGTATGTCCTTTATTTTACAAGGCAATTTCAACCACCTCCAGTAGTCTCAATTTTGATTTACACTCTTACTCTGGATATCTAAATTCTGTGAGGAAAGGGATGGCACTGACTTTTCAACTTGACAGGCCTTTGGCTTGAGACACAGTGTCAAGGATCTCAGTCATGTGAGTTAGCAGCTTACCCCACGTCTGCTACAGCCTGAGGATTTGGAGAAGATGGCTCCATACTGTTACTACAACAAAACACCGTGAGATTTCTGTTCCATTAAAACTGGAAAGTTGTGGCATTTCATTTCAATTCTGAATGGACACAGTTTCTTAAAACTCGGAATATTAATGGAATCAGATTTTGGTGGCCAAGCCAATATACATAACATAATTTAAAGTATGCCTTCACTGACTGGTTGAAAACACTCAAAATAGAAGAAACAGACAGAAGTACAGCAAGAATTTAATATTTATTACCACATAGACTCCAGCCCACTGACTCCCTGCTGTGGAACTGGCAGGTTTGTTACAACCTCATGAGGTGGGGGAGGTACAGTATTATACAAATTCCTTATAGAGTTTGACAAGTCCATTACACCTGTGATGTCTTTAACCTTGTGCTGGTTTATTGTACTGAACTTATGTCAAAGCAAATATTCCAGAATAATTGCCTGATAATGTCTGACTGCTGTGGCAACGCTACAGAAGACATAGTGCCATACTATTCCTTCAGTTTGCAGACGACAGTACTTTTCTAAACCGTAAGTAGGAAATGAAAGAGACAAATTAAGTGAAAGCTGATGCTGACATTTCCCCAGAACTTAACTACTAAATTTTTTTTAATGATTAATAGATGAAATCACTTTGATCTGCAAATTCTTAATTATTTCTTGCTTCTGTATTCCAGTTCTGATGGGGAATGGAAACAAAGAGTACAAGACAGCAGGAAACATTGCCTGTATTTCTGCTTTCATTAGGGACAGAAATTTCTGGAATTTTCCAGAGACCACTTTCTAATACTTCTCGACTACCAAAAGAAACCCAAGCTCACACAGGTATGCAGAAGAAAAGAGCGACTGAGAATCGTGTTGCCAATTTCTTGTTGCTCCCCACAGAGCTCGCCATAACAACAACAAAGAAAGTGTTTCATTTGTGGAGCAGCTGTATTCAATAGCTGCATAGCGCCTTTCACCCTGGGTCCAGATTTTGGTTGTTATGATCAGATGGATGACACTGCAGTCATAAACTCAATATGGGTTTGATAACAATAACAATGTCTTGAATAAGGGCAGAGTAGCAGTAGATGGTGTGGTGTTTGCTAAGAGCTGCTAGAAAGTGGATCTATGGGAGGGCTGCTTAAAAAGCAAGAGGAATAGGCAGGTAGTTATAAAGCGAGCCGTCTGCTACCACAGATGAATCCCTAATCATCTGAAGTCACTGCCATGCACAGCGAATTGCTTGTTAAGTTAAAAACGAGGAAGAATTACTCACTCTCTACAACTGTCTACTTTCTTTAATTAGCAGCAGGCCAACCTGAAGATGCCAAACTTGAGTGCCCAACACACCATACTTGAGTCCTCAAGGTACCTCAAACTTTTTTTCTCGCTAACATCCTGGATAATCAAAGTAGGATGAACCTACCCATAAGCCTACAAACATGCCTTAAATAACATCATATACACAATGTACAAGTTAGATGGTATATTCTATGTCACATGGACATTCATGGTACTTAAAATACTGAAAGGCATGAGTATTTCCCTGAAAAAGACAGAGTCAATATAAGTTTGTACAAAGTGGAGTATCTTATTTGAAGAAGTGCAATGACATTAAAGAGAGGTGACTGGATATTGCACCCCTAGGGACCTGTTAAGATCTTGATCAACTGTTTTATACTGATATTGTCATTCTCAACCAAAGCCTTCTGTGCACTGATTAATCTCAGAAACACAGGACTGGAAAGACCTGCATTATGTTTTGAGGCAGAGAAGTATTAACATATTTGGTGTACAAGAGGTAACATTGCACAAAAAAGGAAGAATGAAGATAGAATAAAATCCAAGGTGGAGTTTAACTTTCCTAGGTGCTTTTGAGAAGTCCCATGTGCAGCCCCATATGATTTATTCAAATCAGAGGAAGAGGAACAAGCAGAAAGTCCTCCTGAATCTACTCTAATTACTGACACATGTACCTCCACTCTTCTCCAGCAACAATTTTCTCTCACATAATTTAATCCATCTTTAAGCCTTGATTTAAAAAAAAAAAAAAGAAATCTCTAAACCATTCCTCCCCAACCTACGCACATTACATCTAACATTCATCAGAACAGAACATGGCTTTTTTGTATTATCTAAACATGCAGTGGTGCTTTCATATCTCTTAGACTGTGCCACTGCTGAATTCAACTTTCCATATAAAAATCAGAGCCAAAGGCAAGCTTCTGGAACTGCAACTACCAGTCCTGGATCTCAAAAACCTTAAATCATTTGCCTGATGATGCTGAAGAATTGTTTAGTAAAAGGATTAAATGCAGAAACAAAATATGAAATAAACATCTGTATCCAATCTTGAAATGCTTCGAGTTACCATACTTCTCTCCCCAGCTTCTAAAAGCGCTCCCTGCCAAAGGCATTTCTGATTAATAGCCTGGAATCCCCTTCCGTGGCTCCAGGGGAAGGGGAGTGGATGTAGTAATCTGTTATCCACCTGTCTTTGTATTATGTCATACAACACTTATTTTATCCAGGAAGATTCATCACCATAATAATGACAGCTAAAATTGCATAGCAATGAACTTCGAATGCTTGCCTGTCCTGCTTTGGGGTGGAGCAGAGCCAGCTTTCTGTTCAATGAGAGGTTCAGGCTCTACTTGTTGCCATGGCAACCGGGCTCAGCTGACTTGGTGGTTTACCCTATGGAGGGGTCGTACCTATGGGGAGAGACGAACAGGTCAGGTGATGAACTGACCTACAGGGTATTCCATCCCATCTGTCATGCTCAGTATAAAAGGGTCAGTCCTCCACTATCTTGGTTCTTCAATGGCTCTCCTTCTTCAGTGACTGACATCCAGTGTCAATTCATCTACCTTTGATCCTGATCCATGGGTTCCTGAATCAAGATCCAGAATCCAGTACCCATCTGTTGCTGAGTCCAGTCTGGAACTTCCCCAGCGCCTGCTGGTGACATCTCCCTAGGAGCCTGATACAGTTTTGTATTTATTTGTATATATTGTATCTATTTCACTATTTTCTTTTTATTTTATTATTAATATTTCATTAAAGTAGTTTAGTTTTTTTCCTAAACTCATAAATACCTTTCTTCTTCCTCTCTTTGGAGTGAGAGGTGGGGGAGAACATCTGTTGCCTTGTTATTGGCCAATCTGGCCTAAACTGTGACATAGCCCTAACTCAATTTGGTAACTAGAGTTGAATGAGATTTTCTTTATCAAAAGCTAATTGGGGAATTTCTAATTCTTTCCTAAACAAAACGGCATTGTTATAAACTCATAATGAAGCTAATCAGATTACAAATACCAGTTAAAAAAGAACTTTCTATTATGCAACTGTGCACAATAAATGCAAATAGAATTTATTCATTCTTAGCAAAAAACTACACTTTTACATATTCTAACTACATGTCTGCTTTTTGTAAGATGTGACAGTAAGCGTAGTCCTGCTTACATAGGTACAGAATCAGGCCTTCCACTTGCCATGAGTCCAATGCAAGTTGATGTGAAAGAATAATAATTGGGACCAGGGTTACACCTTAAGGACTACCTAGGGTTTGGATGAGAATGAGCCTAACTCAAACTCTGGGGTTTGTTAGACTGTACAAAAGACTCCAAAAACCTCTTTGTTACATAGAAACAAGGGAAAGGATGTTTTACAGCACCTCTGCATTTTTTTTTGCTCACAGAGAAAAAATTTCTGCAATTGTGAGATCCTTCCCTGTAATAAAGACAAACCTTTGAAAAAATGACTTCCAGTGGCATGCATTTCAGGTCTGGAAAGTCCTAGACTCATACGCCTTTCATTAAATGGTGGATAAGCACTGGCTGCCCTTGGTTTCTGACAAGGACCATAGACTGGCAACACAGAACTAAACTCCTATCTTTCCTCTTATTTTAAACATTTTACTTTAAAGAAAAGGCATATGCATATTTAAAAGAATATTTGTGCCACAACCAATTTCCACTGCTGCAGGAACATATCTGTTCATGTTCATGCATAATTGACAGTTTTTGACCATTTTTTCCAAGAAAAATTCCTTTAATACACACGTGGGCTAGGGACAAAGTATCCCATCTGCTGACTGGCTCTGCAGGAATCTGGTGAATATTGTCTTTTCCTGTGCTTAATTAGCTGTAGAAGCTGGCATAGCCAGCAGGATGAAAAATAACACTAGTGCTTAAAGAAATCCTCCTATTGTTCTTCCTCGATCCCTTTCAACCTAGGCAATGCTAGCATACCTGTCCTGCAGCAGTTTTACTTCAGGTGACTTCTATCTAGCTGGAGTATCCTATCTAGAAATTCAGTATGGCAAAAGAAGGCCGTAATATGTGACTCAATTCAGAAATACATTAGAAGTACTGTAAAACAGCAACCTATCAAGCAATCCTACCAAGAATATCAAGTTCTTTCTGATCAATTTGAAGTTTCAATTATTGAATATTCTATTTCTTCTTTGGGCATTAATGTCACTGATGAAGGTACAACACTACATTCCTCGGACAGGACTCCACATTAGACTGATTAAACCCAAGGAGGCCCATTGTTGCTCTGTACATTTGTGAAAGAACACCTAGAACATCTCATTTCAAGGGATGAATGTGTGTCCTAGAGTTTTATCTGAATAACTGGCGTGCACTAAGAGACTGTCAGAAGTCCTATGCACAATTCTGTATTTGGGAGCAACAGGTGCAATTTCCCACTGAAATAAGAGGTCTATATTTAAAATAATTTTTTTTTTCATTACTCTGAAATAAGCCTTCTTCCTTGGTCCACTAAAAATGTTTTTTAGCTGTTTCAAAAAAGTGAGCACTAAAAGCTGCAAATTTTTATCAGGCTTTTGTTATGTGAAACTGAATTATTTTATTAAGTGGGATCTCAGGCTAGGGGGAAAAGTGCTTTAAAGATTTATTAGTTAAAAAATACATGATCATATCATTGATGTTTTGACAAATTTGAGATATTCTAAAGACACTCTTCAAATTCTGGGAAACGCTCAGTGCTCTGGAGACAGGCCAGTGAAATAAAGTGATCTAATCAATAAGTAGTGAGAAAACATCTCTGTGTGGTATTAGTAGAAAAGCTTCCAGCATTGGCTATGTCCCCGATTACCAATAGGCCAGAAATACCTAGATATCAAGCTGCCCCACTAGGCCTAGATACATCCATTGCCATCTGAGATGCACATCTTAGTGAAGACCAAACCTATGGAACATTTTGTGTCTATAACTTCACACTTGCAAATGTCCCATTTCTTAAAGTGATATTTACATCCATGCCTGTGTTCACTCTGGCATTAAGGGGAGATTTAAAACAAAAATAATAAAAAGTATTGCCAAAATACTGTCTCTCTGTCTCTCCCCCAGCCATGCTACAAGTTGAACACCACAATGTTTTAACGCTGTAGTTCCTCAGAAGACAAGACTGCTTGCCACTGAATTATGCCTAAGTGTCTGTCCTGGCCAGTTTACTTCTAATAGTCCCACACAAATAGTCAATACAATCATTGTTCTCAAAGCACGCAGTTTTCTCCCTCATATGTTGTGTGGATAGAAATCACTGTATAAACTGTGGAGGACTGAGGAAAGAAGTCATGAGATATTTTTTTTTCTAGTAGTCAGTTTCTGGTTTGTTGTTATATTCCACTCTAAAAAGCCCCAAAATTTGGAACATGATTTATAATTTACTAATCTGATATTTTACTTTCTACTAGACCACTAAATTAACAGTAATAATGTATATACATGCAGGTGACTTTATGCTATTGGCACTATTGTGACGCTTTTGTCTATAGATATATGTATTTGCAGTACAGCAATTACATCATTATGTCCAATTATGTCATATTGGGAACAAATACCAAAATCTAAATAAGCAGATTTTTCGTTGGGTTTGCTGCACTAGCAAATAGAAGAACTTTCTCCCAGAATAACAACAGCTCAGCTCAACAGTTCACCCAGGTGACAAGTCATAGGTTTAAATTAATTTTTTTTCTGGAACGGACCAAAAACTTGAACCTGCTCCTCCATTAACCTACTAAGTGCCTCAGCCACAAGGCTACCCTAAGTGGTTCTGCTTCTGAGTGATATTAGCTTAACTAAAGCTAAAAAGGAATACTAAATTGTCAAAAACTTCCTATGGTTGGCTTAAGTGAACCATTTCCCATCCCATTCTCTTTTTTGAGGCAATGGCAGGATATCACCAGCAAGTTAACTGCACAGCTACATTTCACTTTTGCTAATGATAACTGAATTTAGAAAAATAATCTTACAGATAAGACTGAAACTCAGAGCTAATATGTCTTACTTATAGTTTATATGCAGTGTATAGTAATAAATTAACTAGTTAAATTAATAAAAAGTATTTCCTCTACCCACAGACCTTGCTTTGCCTATCACAGCTCAAATAGTAACTTCCGATTACATCTTCAACTGTAACCTGAAAAAACTAGTGTCATATTTTCCATGCAGGGTAGGGTATAATTACTCACCTTCAGTCTATTTTTTTTATAAGACCACATAAAAAAGTTATCAGGGAAGTAATTACAGCAAGTAGAGAGAGGCTATTTGATGCCCTTCTGTTACAAGGGCTGTCAAGTCTAGCCCTTTCTAGTGGAAAGAAAATATTCTCTGCAGCCATATAATATACAAAGATCCATGTTCTTGTTGAGGTTTTTTAAAAAAAACCAAGCACAGCCTGTGTGTGGTTTATAATCTCTCAACTCATATTAGTCACCTGGGCCTGAACTAGTATTCTGCAGGATTTTAACATCAAGTCCAAGACAAAACTGTCAACAGGACAATCAGAACATATCATTCTTTCCATAAACAGTCACATCATGCTTGAATTTTAGTATTACAACAGCAGAATGTCATGTTCACTTGATATAAAAATCGTACAAATTCATATTGAACATAGCAATTAAACCTATCTAGAACAACATCACCTGATGTGAGAATGTCATTGCTAGTTGTGTTAAAGGAACATTGCAAATGCCCTGAGAATGAAAGAGAAGTGTATGGATGTTAATACCACTCATGAAACATTTATCAGTAAATGTAGATACCAATATGTATAGGGAAGCTGTTTGCCTTTTTGCGCACACTTCTCAAAAAATATTGCAATTCAACAAAGCATTTAAACAGAGCTGAAGCTTTCCAAGTGAGGGATTTGATTAGATCCACCTGCAGCGAAGCACAAGGTTGTGCCACTGGTGTTCTCCTACTTGCCCTGAATCCTTCCCCTGAGCCACCTGGGGAGGAACAAAAGCTGCTATTAATCTTGGAGAGAGAAGAAAAGAGCTTGACACTTACCAAAACACCGCCACACAGGAGGCTCAACTTCACATCATCTAACAAGAAGCTGTGGTGTGTGAGAAGGGAGAGAGCTTTGTAGCACGGGGGTCTCCCAAGATCTATTAGTGAGAAGGATGACGTATCGTATTTAGTATGAAGCAAATAGGTTGGAACTCCTCTACCATCTTCTAAAAGGAAAATAAACTTTGATGCTTTTCTCTCTTTAGAGCTTCTTGATCACTATTAAGATTGCCACCACAGATAGGTTAATCCTTTCCTTTGCCCAGCATCCCACTGCTGCCCAAAAGGTCTTATCCATCACTCTGCAAAAACTCAGTTTGGGAAAAGTAATACCAGTAGTGGGACAGTAGGTTTGCTGAGAAGCATCAGCATTAACCCAATGAGATTTTTTGAGAGTTTCCCTTCTAAACAGATAGTTCTACCCGTGTGCCAGGAAGTAGACTAGGACTTGTAAAGGATTATTTTTCCCCCCCTGCCTCTAACTGGTCTGTTTAGCTGGCAAATACTATAGCAGTAATTACACAGCATGGGTTTTTTGTCTGCAAGATTAGTAAGGCTTTTTAGATTTCAAGCATATTTCACCTATGGTCTTAAGGGCTGGAAACTTGATGTTAACAATATGAAAACAGAGCAATTTCTGAGGGATTTGGAACAGGGGCTCCTCAGGTCAGCTGCTCTGTCTTTCAGGTCAGCCCTTGACAGGGCTTTTTTCAAGTCTGCTGTTCTAGAGCACATTTTGACCTGGGCTCTCCCACCTCATCTCAGCACAGGGTAACCCAATGAAAGAGTCACCTTTGTCAAACTTCCCTCCGCCCAACCCTCCAAAACCCACAAACCCAGGAAACCAAGTTACATCTGCTAGCTTAACTATTCTTAATTTCTTTTTAACATTGTGCAAGAATGATGCACCAACTCTTCCATTTTCATCAGAAAACTTACTCATCTTTGGCCTCCAGAACAGCTCAAGTATCTCGAAACATTTCTCTCTCAATAATCATCCTTTGGTGAGGGGAAAGAAATAATATACTGTAGAGCATAATCTGTTACCAGCCATTACTAGTGAGTGTCATTTCTTCCCCAGAGCATGCCTCTTCATATCTACCCTTTTCCAGAGTTAGAAACCATCAAGAAGAGCTAGGTATGTTTAACCTAAATAAAATTAAGAGCTCATCTTATGATGTGAACAATACTTTTGCTTAAAAAGATACAGCAAAATACATGCTATCAGGGAAAGATTTACTCAAAGTGGAAAAAAAAATAAATTACTTCCTATTTTAGAAGACAGTTCTTGAAAGCTGTCACATCTAAATTGGTTTTGCTTGGCTTTTGACCTTTCCTGCAACAAAGCACCTGAACTCAGAGGCCAGTTCAGTATCTTTTGTACAAGTAGAAAAGTTAATGCATGCACCCTCTGAGTGCTTCACAAGCAACTCTCTGGATCTTCAGAGAAAGGACTAGGCACAAGACAGAGATTACAATGCCAGGAAGATAAACTAAACCAGAATTAAGTTTTTAGATCTGGCAGACTTTCTTTAAGGCTATAAAGAAGACTAAGCTGCACTGAGGATTTCTGTAACGCATAACAGAGTTTTTTCCTCCAGAGAACTAGAGGAAACTGTACACATCAGAGTACTGGCAAGACCTTTACACAGAGTTCTCCCTCAAATTTGGGACTGTGCTCGTGCCAAGCTCTCCACAATGACAAGGCTCTAGATAATGCAATGCATGTTATGGAAGAAGTTCCCACACTTCATCTAAATTGTATTATGTTTGATGCCAAGCAGTTCAAAGCACTCACCACAGATCAAATTCTCCTGAGACTGAGGCATGATAAGGTAGGGAAAACACACACACAGAGAATGTTGTATTTTGATGCTACAAGATCCTCTGTACTCAGAATATTACATATTCTGTAGTTTCAATAATTCAGAACACTGCATCATCTACACATGGTGATTTGACTCTCCATTTGATTAACGATAGAAGACAGTTATAAATATAGTTATCCTAATTGAAACCTTGGGCTAGACCCATAGAAGTAGGCATCTGACCTCTTTACAGCAGTGAAAATGGTAAACTTTAACATGTATATATACATAGAGAGATATACATATAAATTTATATATCTATGGCCTAGGTAATAAAATTCCCAATCTCCTCATACTTGCATGGAAATGAAGTATCTTAGAATGTTACAGGTTCCACAGATTTTTCTGAATTCTGATACATTTTTTGAAAGAAATTTGAAATACCGGAAAAAAACCCTTATTTTACTGCACTAACCATAGATGCAGAGTCTCAGATCCTGTAAGCATAAATCAGCATAACTCTCTTGAAGGTAGTGCTAATGGAAATAGTGATTTATGCCAGCTGAGGTTCTACCCCATACCGTTTAGAATTGCTTGTAAAGACTTTTAGTGGCAAACACTGTCTATGTTTATTTGCTTAAGCAGTCCTGCTAATTTTAATTGAATCAATTCCTCAAAATAAGCAGGGTTTAGCCTGTCTTCTTGTGTGACTTATGTATGATATCTTTCTGCAAATACATCAAATAACAAAATAAACACTTATCAATTGGAACAGAAACATATATTTGTGTAATTTTGGAGCCAGGTAGTTTATAGTTTATGTTATCTATAGTCTATAGTTTATAGTTTATATGATAGCACTTCTGTTTATACAAACTTAATGTCTAAGAGAGTAATTGCAGTGACTCAGGAAAGAGAAAAATACAAAAATCCCCAACTTCTCTTCATTCCTAAATGTTTTTCTCTGAAATGTTTCACACTTCCTTCTCTATACCTATTTTGCTTATATCCATTTCTTTAGCAGCATTGAGTTTCTACAGCTGTGTTGCTTCTGAAGCTTTACATTCTTATTTCAGAAAACGGCTCATTAGCCACACCGAAATAAAAACTTACCACTCAGAGAGACCGTTTCCCAACAGCATCCACAGTTGCAGGGTGATAGCTTAAATAATCTTTTAAATACACACCACTCTTGTCTCTCAGCTCCTTTCAAATTTGAATTGTGTTATGCCTTTTTATTCTTGGGAAGTTAACCTTGAATTGTATCCATGAACCAAAATAGGAGCACATAGCAAATGCTTCTTACTTTTCTTTAGACTATAACATAGTTTATAAGAAACCAGAATTTAGTTGCCATCTTGAAGCAGTGGAGAACAGAACCTGCACACTTGCCCTGAGAACAGGAACACGGCATTAGACGTAGCTTTCACACCACAGTTCCACCAAGCGAAAACTCAAATACCTCCTCAACCCCATTCTTCCCACCCAAACATCTGGAATTCTTCATACATTCAGCACAGTTATCTTCTAAACCTGAAAGGCCCAGAAGAGAAACTGATTTGGATCAGGTTTGTCACAGGCAGTTTGGATGGTTAGCAGTAATTCATGCAAGATCACAAAATCTGTTTCTCCTCTGAAATTCAGAAACCTCTGTTCAACAGGATGACTTAGCACTGCTGCCAAGGTCTGAGTTTCCAGCACCCTTCCTCTTCGCCCTGATGCAAAACTCCATTAATAAAAAGAGCAAGCTTTAACTTCCACAGGAACTTGATTTTTTAAAAATATACTCTTGCAATGAAAGCATGCAAAATTATAGGTAATTAAAAAGCAGCACAATGCTCTGCAGCACTTAAACCGGAACAAACCCCACTTCTGCTCAATAACTTCTACACGTTATATAACAAGTCTCAGGATACTTTCTCCACAATCATAGCTAGACTTTCTTAAGGCTGTTTTCCATGTTTACATGTACAAAACACAACTCTCATTTTATATACTGAACGATGGGAAATGATTACTCTATTATAAAGTGGGAGGGCCTGAACTGACTGCTGAAGCTGATGGAAAGTGTTTTAAGCACATTATATTTTATCATGTTAATGTCTTGATTACCTCCTGGAATCAAAATTTTAAGTGAGTACATTAGGAGTAGGTGGAGATTTTTAATAAGAAAATATGCTTACAGCTACAGAGAGTCACAAAATAGGGCTTCAGCTATTCAGAAAATTAAGATGTGTCTCAGAAGTTACAGCAAATTTATAAACCCAAATTGACACCTTAATACTATTATTATTTGTTCAACATAACAATAAAGCAGACTGACTGAAACTCATACAAGCAAAACTAATAGAAGACAGATGAGCCAGAAACAGACATATTTATACACACATGGGGATTTACTTTCAAAATCAATTTTTAAAAGAGTCCCCAAAAGACTCTTCTTCAGTGCATCACCGTTAGCCTCAATCTCTCTTCCTACCTATTAGAACTGGAATGGAGACGAAATGCAATACCCTGTTCAATCACTGTGTTATCTCTTTCGGGGAGCGTTCAGTTCTACACACCATGCTAGTTGCAACCATGACCCTCAATAGCAATATATTCTCTTTGTTAAATTCTTATTTATGGCCTTCATTGGCAGTCCTTTGGAGACGAGTTTCTCAAGCAGCTGTTATTGCTGGCTCAAGAGGTGGAGTGATACCACCTTATTCCCTTAAAGAGAAAATATCCAATAAAAATTCTAAGACAAATTGTGCAGCTGCTGCATATGACATTCTGAATTTCTTTTCACTTCTTCAGTATAACATCACTTTAACTCCACTGATATTCTCAAATTATTCTCTCGATGTGTATTAGCAAAACCCAAGACCTTCCACTTATGCCACTGGATGGTAAAATAATAAGAAAGACTGATAACCTGGCTTAGAAAGGTGTTCTGTCCTCAAAGCTGTAGCTTACCTTTTTGGTGATCTGAGCAAGGTCACTTCACTGCTGTCATCTCTTTCCCCCTCCTGCTTTTGTCTGTTTGACAGCATTTACGGTATGGTCTGTGCAATAGGGTATGTCTCTTACCATGCATTTATATAGTACCTGTCACATTGGTGTTTCTGTTTTTACTGGACACAAAAAAAAAAAAATAATTATAAGACTGAAAAAAAAACTCATACAAAGCTGACCTTTTCATTGCTTCATCTAGCTTGTGTACAGTACTCTACGCTACACTGTTGTGACTCGGTCATGTGCATTTGTCTTACAGTAAAATATCCCAATTTCATACATGCAAGAACTACGGGTTCAGAAATAGCATATTGATCAGGTCATATTGTAAATATAATGTGACACAGAGTGCAGATCAATATACTGCTGTGCCTGCTACTACAATACAGGGTGCGATCAAATCATTATTTTTAGCTCTTAATAACTACGGGAGCTTAATTTCATCATTTTAAAGGTGAAGAGAAGTGTCTGAAAAACAATCTCATTAGTGGCTGCTGTGTGAGCCCACGTCAGCGTGCAGATGTAGCAGACAACCAGCCATGCGCAGGCACCCCATGAGCCCATTTTCCTCTGTTCACAGGCCTGCGGCGTGGGAACTGCTCTGCTCCCCCACACTCCAAGTAACGGCTCTCTGCCAAGGCAGAACTGTCCTTTCTGGAACATTGTCTGGCGCCGCAGAATGTTCGGAGAAGGTTCTGAGCAGAGCTTTTACGCCCGTTGTGGTGGTGCATGTCACCCTGCGAGGCAGGCTGGGTGCAGCCGCAGCTGCAGATGAGATGACACAGGGGTGGACTGCAGTGCAAAGAGACCAAAACTTACTGAAAACAATTCCTCCCTCTTTCTCTGAACATCTCCCATATTTATCATCTCCTTCCAAATTTGAGAAAACTCAATTAAACTGATTGGGATTCACTGAACTGTGTTTCCTCTATCAAGGGTAACAAACCAAAGAATTGAACAAAACAGCACTTTATGAAATGGAGAAAACAAAAAGCAAAACAGGAAGATAACTAAGATAAAAAAACTCACAATAACCAACAACTTCAGTAACACCCATGAAATCTTTTCTAAAGAGCTATTGCTAGGACAAGTTCATTCCCTCCTGTGCTGTTACCTCCCCTGTAGTCTGAGACTGTCAAGGTCCAGCGCTCATGGTCAACCTTCTGACCACCAAGGTCTTATCCAGACTATTTGAACCCAACTGCACAAGCTGCCAGTGATACATTCAAAGATTCATGACCACAGAAATGATCATCTGTAAATGTCCTCTCTGATGTAGAAGTCACTACTTTTATTTAGTTAAAACTGGCCTCAAGTAATTGTCTTTTCTGTTTTCCTAAACACTAATTTCTGGTGTTTGAACTTCATTTCCAATGTTCTAACTTCAGTAATTGCCACTTTAATCTTTTGCAGCTTCACATGTTCTTGGTAATGGAGAATAATAAATGTAAATGTAACATTTAGGCCATCAGTAATTTATCCTGGGAGAGCAGTTCAAAGGGAGCATCAGCTTGAAACTATTGGTTCGTTTGTGAAGTTAGAGGCAGGAGACCCAACTGTCATCTGACTTCAAGGAGCCTTTGTATGGGACTAATTATAAAACAAAGCCACCGGACTGGTACTGATTAGTTATTTATATTTTTGATGAAGTTATCTGCAGTTATTTTTTGATCTCTAATTAGAAGTGACCTCTAAAGCAGGGTTTTGCTTCATTTTCCAGAAGAGCAGCTCAGGAATCATTCAATCACTCACTTAAAATAAATACCACGGTGATCTTAACGCTCCCTAGAGTTGATTCTTAGTTAACAAGAGAATAAAACCATCTGATTAAGTTCACAAAGCTGGCTCTCTGAGTGACTGAGGGTTTTTTTAAAATATGTCACACAGATGGAAAATGTTTTCTAGTAGTATCTACAGCGAGTCATGACACTCTTTTTTAAATCCTTCATAATTTGTAACACAGAATTAACAGCTGTTTTTAAAGTAAAATATAACCCATGGGGAATGGGAGGAGGACGAATCCTGACTCTTTGCATTCTGACATTCTCAGACCAGGAAAGGAAAGGTTCCATTTTAGTCATTTAAATGCTAATATAATTTCATGACCACCTGTCACTCCATAAAATGTTTTCCATTGCCTTAATCACATTCTGCTCTCCTCAGCAGAAAATTAGCTGATGCTAAAATACCAAAAGGTTATTAGGAAAGTTTTATTTTCTATGTATAGATCATTTGGTATATGAGTGATCTACTTAGGGCAATACCTTAATCAAATGCTGATGTATGCAGCAGTTACTTTCAAATACTAGGGAAAACAGCCTGATGTGTTAAAATATCGGCAATAGAAGTGTATATCTTTCTCTCATTATCCCTAACTTCCAGTACTTTCAGTAGTAAATGCCAAGTCCTTGGGACAGAACACAATCACAGTGTGTAAGATGACTCTGACTCCATCTTAGAGAAGCTTCTCCAGAAATGCCGAAGCTTTCCTATGTTTTAGGAAAATGACACACATAAGCTGTCTTCTTAACCTGTTTCTTCTCATCACAAGTGCAATACATTTTCAGCTGTTTTGACTAGACACTCTTTTCAAGTAGTTAGGTAGAAAAAAATATTAAGATGTTCAACAATATCTTTGAGAAAAATAGGAAACAACAAATACTTCAAAACATATCTGGAAGGAAGCAAGTAATGAGAACATGGAAGTAGCAGTCCAGCAGATATTGAAGTGATCTGCTTTTGTAACACAGTAGAAAGGTTTTATCTAATAAGCACTGATGGGTAGTTTCTTCCATGGAGGTTACCCAATTAGAGCAAAAAGGCTGTGCTATGTCTTATCAGTTGCCTGATCTCTTTCCACCTGACTGCCTTATTCACAGAAATATTTGCCACCAAGTCTTGGCTTACAGTAGCTGTTAGTAAAATCCTCCAGAAACACACTTTTTGGAAATTGTTGACTGTTCTGTATATTACTTCCCACTGAGGATATGTAGTAGGAAAGTACCTTTACCTGAATCATCTTAGAAGATGACATATAGTTCTTAGTACTATAGAAATGTAATAAGCTCAAAATGAATCTTTAGTCTTCCAGGTAAGTTTATCTGCAGACACAAGTAGCATTAATCAATCTCTTTGACAGCAGACCTCCCCAAATTCCTTCTGACTCTATTGCTAGCCTTAAACGATCAGCATGGCTTGAGCAGTTAGGACTGCAGCTAGTACAGGCAACGTCCTCGTTTGGGCTTTGATCTGTAACAATTCGATGACACGGCCTTATTACTGATGCAACAAATTCTAGGTCCTTTTAATCTCAAACCCATTTCATTATATTTGAGTCAGTTATTAATTTCTCATATAAACTTAAAAAAAAAAAAAAAAGGCCTTCAGGGGGACTGGTGTTTTTTCTAAATTCATACTCCAGTGCTTAGATGCAAATTGTTCCCAGATATTCCTAAACAGCTCTGCAGTTTTAAACAGTTTTTATGACTACATTTATAAATGGTTTCTAAGTTTTCTTTAGAGCTTTTTCTTTATGTTTTAGAGGAACTATGCACCCACTGTGCAAAAAATAAGGTAATTTTCCAGACTCCTTTGGACTTGCATTACCATTGATATGTCTCCATTACTATTACAATGAATCTAAATTTTCCAGTGGAAACCACCATATCAAAGCATTATTAACTAGGTCTAACAAAAAATCCTGCCTATGAAAGACAAGTGGAGTTGGATTTTTAGGGTTGGTGTTTTGTTTTGTTTTTCTGTTACAAGTCTTATTTTGCAGTAAGATTATTAGAAAAAGCTCACAGCTCAAACTTTTACAGCAAAAGTGGTCTGTGTTCTTGAACAAAGCAATGTGATTCTTGCAATAGAGGCCACACTGGTTTTGGAGTTAATATTTGTTTTGAAGACAACCTGACAGCATTTTGACAGTCCCTTTGACACACTGTAGTTTCACATTCTAAGATCTCGAAACAAAACGTAAGAAACTATTGAGTGCTGCAGAATCTTGCACTTACAGTTTTAGCAAATGATGCAGACAGTTTCATCAGTGTCTTTCACACTACTGGGAAACAAGCAAAGGCTCATAGTATCGTTTTCATCCATTGGTAAAGAAAGCATAAGTTAGATATCATGAGTATATGAGAACTTCGGGATCCTTTGGCAAAGATTCTGCAAATATAAGATGTTATGATACTGTAGTTGTATGACAACAAATTTTCCCAAGTGATAACACAGTGTTTTTCACATTGGTAACATCTCAGTATTGAGATGTTTGTTCTACTTTGTTATTTACCTTTGCCGTAGTGCTTCCTATCCTTAGGAATAAAGTGGTACCAACAGAACATACACATAAATCACGCGGGTGTCACAGTGGTAGATATTAAAAAGTCAAGGTTTGCCACAGCACTGGAATAGTTATCTCCTATTTGTAAAATACTGGTGCCACTCTTCTCCCCTGTGTGAGTGCTGCAGTGTAACCTCTGGCAATTCTGGACTATAACTGTAATTGTAAATTTTCAAGAATTTCTGCATTATACTTTGAACAGGTATTTATTATGCAGACCACACACACACTTATATATGTGATGGTGTTGTACATAAAGTATTCATCTCTGAGTGTCTGATGGCTGTAATATGAAGAGGCATTCTGTTATATTCTCTTTGTACATTATATGGGGGAAAACAACATAACCTTTTCTATAATAATATAAAATAACTTTTCCTTCCCTAAAAAAGAAGCTATAGGACACACACCAGATTTTAAGGCAAGGAGACAGTGCTTGATTGCACCAAAGTGGCTGCCATCTCCCTTTTCAGAGGTATCAAGCAGAAAACCCACGTCAGAACAAGCTTGAATGGAATATCTGATTGGAGGCAAAATATAGCATAATTTTTCCCGTATCAAAATGGCAAACTGAGGACAGCACAGTTTTAGTATTTACATACTAAACAAAAGTTGGTATTAATTATTTGGTGAATCCTGAGAGAGATTAGCAGCACAGAAAGAAATCAACATACTTACGCTGTCAGAAACAACTCTGAAAGAAAAGACAGTAAACATAGATTAAATTAATCTGGGAGGTCCATCCAGCATAGTCAAATACAACACACAATTTGAATGGGAATGCTTAATCGACTGATATTAAATACTTTTTTTTTTTTTTTTAAAGGAGTATCATATATATCCAAGTTGGCAGATTTATGAAAACTAAAGCAATGCTAGTCCAGCAGACTGGGACACAACAACCTAAGATGATCAAGGAAGTGGAATCAAGGTTCAAAGATTCTATCTCAACCTGGGGTTAGCTTTATTGAGCTGCATTTCCTGAGCTAAAGCTTTTGCTGAACCTATGCTGGGAGGTCCAGCAGGCTTCTAATTGAAACTGTGGGAAATTTTTCCTGGTTTGGCAATTAAAATAAAATTAATTAAAACAGAGCTCAAATTTTGAATGATAATGAGCCTATATGGAAAGAAGAAAGAAATGGGTATTTCTTTCACATAAGGTTCACATTTTGCTTCCTTGTTGAAGACAGTGATATCATTTAATTGATTTGACTGACCATCAGAGAAGTAGCCAAAATTGGAAATTGTGAGCAAAGCCTACTCTAAAATATGGAAAACCCCAAGGACAGCTAAAATGGCTCAAGATCAAAGGCCAACTAGCATAGTCTGCTCTGTCTTTGACAGTATCCAAAACTGGATGCCAAGGGGAAAATAAAATAAAGCACACAATACCACCTTTCCTCCATCATCCAAACATTTTTGGTTCAGGAGCTTCCTTGTCCGGATATAGTTTCTAGAAACTGGGTGATCCTCAATGGGTTTATCTTCCCTGAACTGTCTCAAAACTATGCGTACTTCCAGCACTACTTTAGTTCTGGCTTCCTAAACTCAGCTGCTTTTTACAGGAAGAATGGTCTACATTTGTTCTGAGCACAGTTCCTCCAAGGTTCACTGGGTGGCTCCATTTCTGTATAAGAAGTGGGAATGCCCTATCCTGCTTCTCCAAATGGCCCATCATGCTATAAACTTCCCTTGCTTCCCCCATTGCTTCTTTCCCAGACTGAAAAAAACTTGTCTAACCAGTCATTCTTTAGAAGGAGGCCACAATTCCCCAGTATAACTGACTCATACTTTCAATGTGCAAAGAAAGATCAGAGGAAAGTTTGCTATTCCAAATTCCTCAGAGAAACTAGTTTGAATCATTATATCCTACGCTGCTTGTCTCCTGTGAGGCACTCGCTTAACAACCGATTCTTTTACGTGATAGTCCATACACAGTCCTAATACCTGAGCCATTTTACCAAAACCACGAAGAGAGTCACTCCTGTGTAATCCTGAAAACCACTAATAAATCATTTGCAGCAGTAGAAATTATTTGCAAACTGTCCTTGTTTGCTGTATTACCAAGCTATGACAAATATATTTGCTATTACAATTTCTGTATTCTACGGAGCTGAATTTTTCTGCACAAACATCTTCAGTCAATGGAGTACCAACACTAGCATCTTAACAAATTTTTGACTTACGCTCTCACAAGGGTGTGTGCTCCGACAGGGTTATACTGACAATATAACACCCAGCTCTTGCTTTTGCCTCCGTCCACAATCCCACCGGAAACACAAACAGTGGAACTGCACTTCGATCCACTGTTCGGGCTAGCTTAGAGGGGGAAGCAATTGCGTTGCAGCCAAGGGTTTTCACTCAAAAGTGCTGCTAGAAGGTACACATGCCCTGTCTTTGCCTACTGCCCTTCCCAGGGACATGAAACAATATATGGGGCCTTTGGGACAAATCTATACATTGACTGTAAATATTCCAGGTGACGATGTAATTTTCCTTGAGTTCCCAATTTCTTCTTCTGAACTCATAAAGGCTATACTGCTTCTGCAACAAGCAGCTACATATATAAAAAATAGCTTCCACTGGAGAATACTTTGGATTCATTAGAGTATCTGTACAGGGCGCTATTAATGTATCACTTTCCTCACACGTGGAATTCTACAATTCCAGTTGTTAATTAAATCACTGTATTCTCAATTTGAGCTATCTTAGCATACCTGACTCATACTTTTCATGTGCAAAGAGAGATCAGAGGACAGATTGCCTACTCTAAATTCCTTTGAAAAACTAATTCAAATCATAATATCCTAGACTGCTTCTCTCCTGTGACGCGCTCACTTAACAGTCTATTCTTTTACATAAGTCAAAGAGCAATTCAATTCTAAAATCACAGACCTTGAAATTTTACAACTATCCCAATTATCATTTTAAAACCTCACGATTTAACCATTAAAGTATACTTAATTAGAAATGTCACATGTGTCTAATTTATATAAATGATACTTAAATTACAATGAAATGGGTTAGTTTTCAAGATAATTATATGTAAAATATAACTTAATAATTTCATCAAATACTGGACTTTGTCCCTGTAACTCTCCCTGTTTACTCTCCTTTCCTGGGAGCACAAGTTGGCTGTATTCTTTTCTCCGTCAATGACAGGATTGAAGAGCAGTATTTTGTGATTAACGGGGATTAAACCCATGGAAGTGGGAAGATGCTCTGGTTTCTATATGCTCTGAAGCATATCTGTCCTGAAGGACAGACACTGCCCATCTCTATATTCAACAACTTTACCAATATTGTTTTTAATACAAAAACAGAGAGTAAAGAGATTTCCTTTCAAAGAGACACTGGGAGGGTAGACCCACAGAAGCCTGTGAACATTGTATTTTTGTTTGACAGTAAAAGAAACTGCCTGGCTTTTGCTCTGCGCAGTTAGGTGGCACAACTGACTACACTGATAGCTTCTATTTTATAGGTATTGTTGAATCCTAAAACATATTACACCATTTTCCTGCCTTCAGAATAACATTTATTACAGATAACAGTGGAAAACATTTAATATTTTCATGAACAAAAATGTTAAGATCCCGTCACAATTACTGTATAATAAAATAGCATTTCTTCTGCTTTGGGTGATGATTTTCTTCTTTCATGTAATGAGCTGTCATGATTTTCTTTATTACTTCTTTTTACTGAGCAGTAAGTTGCAATCTAGTAGGTGCCTAGGTTAGCTTGTCCCCAGAGCAGTATTTGATATGCAAAATATATCTTATTAGTTTTCAATTTGCCACTAGCTTAGTTAGGAGATGCAGTTAAAATTCCTCAGCAGCAGGTAATACTCCTGCATTATAAAATAGTGTTGTAAGTGATGTGTGAAGAAAAAACATAGTGCAAACTTAGCTTCATCAGGTTTTACTCAATTTGCAGTTTGTATTACTCACGGAAGGCAGTAGAAAGAGGAATGCAATTTACCCACAACTCAGACACCAAACTGAAAAAGCAAGGATAGTTTATTATGAGTACATTTAACCTGTCCCAAGGGGTGGAGTGAGAGACGGCACGGAGATGAATTTGTGGTACATAGGTTCTTTTTCCTTTGACAGTAATCAGGAAGGAGAAGGTGAGGATGGCTACCAAAACGGTGGTTGGGGCAACAACATGGAAATTCAGAAGCTAAGGCATGTTCACTACCCCCTGAATATATTACAGAAGATATTTACCTGTGCAGCATCAAATAAAATTCCTGGGAATGAAAATGAGACACAGGTTCAAAGATGTAATTTGAGAAAGTGGGGCAAAAAAAGGATAAGGAAGAGATCTGCTGGGTGAACAAGTTTGCAGTATTGCAGAATAAGAAGGGGAAATGAAGCTCAGCATTTAGAAACTCAGAAAGCAGAATTCTTCTATAAGGTGCAGGCTCATCAATTAGAAGATGCAGTACAAAGATATGAATTNCTGGCAAATGCATTCTTGAAATTACTCTCAGGATTTTTGTGATGGTCATAGAGGAGCATTCATGCTACCGCACTGGTTACAAGTTTCTTCTGGAATACTGTGTGCAGTTCTTGTCACCCTAGAATAGATCAATTCAAACTGGGAAAAATACAGAACGGTTTCCAGGACAAAAGGAGAATGAAGAGGCTATTTTATGAGAACAGACTAAAAGAGCTTGCCTTGTTTAGCCAAGCAGAAAGTTGAGAAGGCTGCAGTCGCTCTGTCCAAATAAATCAAGGGGGTAAAACCAATGGAGCAAGAGGAGTTATTGAACTTAGAAAGATAATGGTATTTGGAAAACAAATTGTTAAAACAAACCACAAAGAATCTTAAGTTAGAAGTTAGTGATAAAGGACCACCCACAAATATGGTTTTTAAAGAGAATACGTCAGCAGCATTACAGTGGCTGGGGTTCACTGATGCAGGAGGTCCTTTCTGGATCCAGTTCTTACAGCTCATCTTTGAAGGGAGAGATATACCTTAGCTGAATTCCTGAGAAATTTCTTGAAAGCATGATTTGATTTTCTCAGGTGCTATCAGTCCAGTAACATCCCCAAGATACCGCATTTCAATAATTACATGTTTTTCTATCCTCAAAATGAGCAAAATACTACTAAAAGAAACACCAAAACCAGCTTTGGGGGTAATCAAGCTCTTGGTCCCACCAACACTGTCAACACTGAGACAGATTTCCATGCAGATGCAGCTATACTGTTTTTTTTGCAAAGTAAAACACTGTCTCCCCCATGACCAGATGCTACCAGAAACAGCTTGATGACGTCAGTGCCGTGCCATCAGGATTGCATCAGTTGTCTTGAGGGACGATGACTATTCCTAGCACACAAAATACTTCTCCAAATTATACACAGCACACCTGCTGGTCACAGAAGTATCCTGTTATGTGTGGCCTACTATATATGCAGGTATATAGCATGTCTTTTGTTTAAATGATGACACAATAAGCAATGATGGTACAATGAAATAATGCCAAACGTTCCATAAAGTCAATAGGCTTGAAAATGGAAAAAATATTACTGGAGTGAATGACTCTAAGGCACAGTAAATACATTCCTTTTATTAGCTGTTTACAGTTGTGGCAATAACATGGATGTGCTATAACACTGTATATGTTTATTTCCTGCATGGAAGATGTATTGCCACAAGCTATTTCCAAGCTGACAGTCTCAGCAAAACAACATTTGTAATGCGAAATCGGCATATAAAGGGGCTCATCCTCATTAAGTATGCAACAAGGCATGACAACTCAATAAAATATAGGGATGCTCTCAGCAAATGTCAGATCTGTCTGTCTCTTGACTGATTATGATCTGTACTCTTACATGCTTGTACACCTGTACTGGGTCATTGTTTGATGGTGTCAGTTTAAGACTCACGTTTTGCAGATGATTTGGCTCAGTGGGCTAAAGCCAAGAAGACAAGAAGGGACATAAAATTCTGACCTTATTTTATTTCTCCTTTACCACACTACGCAAGAGACATTTACTCCAAAGTACTGCATGCATCAGCTACACAAAGAAACTCAAAAAAATGTAACTGAACAACATACATCTTTCCACTTATACAGCAGTATGCTACTTAACAGGTGCTTTTTGACTTACTTTATAATCCCTAGACTGAGGTGAAGAGTGAGTGATTTGCATGGAGTGATTCATTAAGTCAGTGGTGAAACCAGAAGGAGAATAAAGCAATCCTAATTAATAAGTCACAATTACAATCACTACACACAGAAATGCAATAGGAACACTTTACAGTGTGTGTAGTGAAGGCAGTGGATCTAAATTCTAAGTTTGCTACAGTGCGAATACTTTGATAGTCCCATCTGAAAAGAAGGATTCACATATTTGGAGTACCAAGGACAAAAGTTTTCATGAAGATACTGATTCAGAATTGTCAGGTTTTGTTTAGACTGACTTGATTTCAGGTCATTATTCTCTTCAGCCACATGACAAGTTACGGTCATTTACAATGATTTGAAGTTATTTGCAGTACAACTTCCATTGCAGGCTTTACTCCCTGTTTTCACACTAGGTATCAGTTAGCATATCATGACTTCAGTGCATCTGTGAGACAGAGTCTGCAAAGAACGTAAGTCACACAGATATGGCCTTGGTCCTGAGGAATTCCCATCACATCTACTCTTTGGTTTTCACAAAAAAGCTGAGATGAACTCTGGTCTGACCAGATTCACTTACATATGCATTTCTATTTTTCTGAGAGAAATTTCAATTTAACTTCTGACAGAGTAAGTTGTGTTTTTCATTTTGAAACTATGCTGCTTTCATTGAACTACCCTGGACCTCAAGGATCATCTGGTCCAACCTTTCGTGGCAAAAGAATGGTCTAGACAAGTTGGCCCAGCACCCTGTCCAGGTGAATCTTAAAAGTGTCCAATGATGGGGAATCTACCACTGCCCTGGGGAGATTATTGCAATGGCTGATTTTCTCACTGTGAAATATTTTCCTCTTATGTCCAATCGGAATCTCCCCGGGAGTAACTTTTACCCATTAGCCCTTGTCTTTTCCATGTGACTCCTTATAAAGAGGGACTCTCCATCTTCTTTGTAGCCACCCCTTAAATACTGTAACACGATGATAAGGTCTCCCCTAGGCCTTCTTTTCTCAAGGTTGAGTAAATCCGATTCTCTCAGCCTTTCCTCATATGGCAGGTTTCACAGTCCTTCCCAGGTTGTCTTTGAGTCCCTTCTCTGGACCCTTTGCAGCCTGTTCACATCTGTTTTGTGAGATGGGGACCAAAATTGAACACAGTATTCCAGGTGTGGCCTGACAAGTGCTGAGTAGAATGGGATAATATCTCTGCTGGTGATGCCCTTGTTGATCCAACCCAGCATCATGTTGGCTTTCTTTGCCGCGGCAGCACGCTGTTCACTCATACTGAGCTTGTTGTCCGCCAGGACCCTCAAGTCCCTTTCCACAGAGCTGCTCTCCAGCTGGGTGGGGATCCCAGCCTTGTAGCCATTAAACTGATTGCAGCCCTGGGGAGTAAGACTTGGTGGATGAGAAGCTCAACATAAGCCCACAATGCGCACTTGCAGCCCAGAAAGCCAACCACGTCCTGGGCTGCATCACAAGAAGCGTGGCCAGTAGGTCGAGGGAGGTGATTCTGCCCCTCTGTTCTGCTCTGGTGAGACACCCACCCGGAGTACTGTGTCCAGCTTTGGAGTCCTCAGCACAGGAAGGAGATGGGTCCACAGGAGGGCCACGAAGATGATCTAAGGACTGGAGCACCTCTCCGATGAAGACAGGCTGAGAGAGTTGTTCAGCCTGGAGAAGAGAAGACTCCAAGGAGACCTTATAACCGCCTTCCAGTACCTGAAGGTGGCCTATAGGAGAGGTGGAGAGGAACTCTTTATCAGGGAGTGTTGTGATAGGACAAGGGGTAACAGTTTTAAACTGAAAGAGGGTAGATTTAGATTAGATATTAGGAATAAATTCTTTACTGTGAGGGTGGTGAGGCACTGGAACAGGTTGCCCAGAGAAGCTGTGGATGCCCCATCTCTGGAAGTGCTCAAGGCCAGGTTGGATGGGGCTTTGAGCAACCTGGTCTAGTGGGAGGTGTCCCTGTCCATGGAAGGAGGTATGAAACTAGATGATCTCTAAGGTCTCTTCCAACCCAAATCATTCTATTATTCTATTAAATTGGTGGTAGCCATTCCTTCATGTTTAGAGTTCCTATCTAACTCCAGGTAGCAAAAAGTTGTAATAAAATGGATATCCATCAGAGATAAATGGTCTCAACTAATTTTCAGACACACATAAAAGCTTGCAGTGTTCAATTCTCTAGCCAACAAGGGAAAAAATACTCAATAATGAATTCAATGATATGGTATAGCTCCCTTGATCCCAGGGTCTCTATTCAATGGATAAGAATAACAGGAACTAATTTAATGGCAAAAATCCTACTTCACAGTAGTAGGGAAAGGGATTTGGAGGAATATTGGAAATCACTACTTAGAAGTACCACATATATTCTTCAGCTGATCCTGCAGAGTGTCCAAATGGAGAGATCCGACAACAAAGATATGATCCTAGAGCTCAGATGCACAACTTCCATCACATAAAACATCCATCATGCATTTGGAATGATAAAATATGAAATTAGTTTTAAAGAATACTTACCAATTTTTGGTCCCTGATTAACTGATGGAATCATGTTTAAAATAATCACTTTACACAAGTAATTTAGAATGTAAGCTTTTGCTGAATAAAGTTCATGAATTAAGATTTCCAAAGGTTACCAAGATTTTTTTGTACTTACACACTCATGTGAGATTGAAGTTAACACTCTTATGCCTGGCCGTTAATTATTTTTATTATATATCTTGCACTTTAAAATATTTTCTGATGCATTTTTCTTTGTAAGGAGATATAGTTGTTAGAACATATTTTTCCTATCTCACTGCAATTTTCTTTTAATTATTAACACTGGGAACTCTATGGAATAGCCTGGCATTTATTATTTTTTTTTTGGTATGGGAAATTAAATTGCATATGAGATCACGTAAAAGCAAATATGAATTTTAGAAATAAGAGTACTACAATGACTACACAGAAAGTCATGTTTAGTTAATTAGGTAACTGGGAGTATCTCTATGGATTTAGAGGTACATTGAAAAGTGCTTCTATACACGTGTCTCTTCCACAGCACAGCGTAATTATCAATGGCAATACAAAACAGGGGTTTTGTGCATACAGAACCTAACAGGGACAACTTGTTAATCAAGAGTATATTCTCTCCCAAATATTAACACTCACTAAAAGTCCAACTGCGAAGATTTCTTCTTTGTACTTCAAAGGGATTAAACTTGCCTAGCATTGCAGCCAGACTAACACCCCAATCTAAAGGGACAAATAAGAATTCCCTTAATCAGTGGTTGGGCACAGATGTGAGGGATTGGGCACTGGTTTTTATGTGAGAGAACACACAAAAATTAGAGTGGTACAGACTGACCTTCTAAAACATGACATATATCACAGACCTCAAAAGGGCAGAACTCTCCTTCCTCTGGAGTGTAAAGCACGTCAGCTCCTCAGAGGGATGTCCCAGCTTGTCTCCCCAGACCTACTCAGAGCTACCTCTAGCGAGGCAGCAAACTAGAGCCCTGTTTCACGTACCAGGCTACAAGAGAGATGTGGATGACATGCTGGGGGCTGATCCTCAGCCCCGCTCACAGCCTCTGCTGCCACCGGAGGAGCAGAGCAGAGCATTGTACATGTGGGAGCTCTAGCAGCTACAGCAGCCACTTCTTCTTTCCTAGGGGAACAAGGTGCCCTGTATTTACAGCTTGTTCCTTTTCCCTCTTCCCAGGATGAGTCAACCAGGTGCTAAAGGATCTGCTGCAGAGGGGATTGTGTGCTTTTTGCTGGGCTGAGGTTAAAACTGCTTTGGGGTCAGTTAATAGAATGGAGGAAAAAGGTTGTTTCCCTTTATTTCAGCATCTTCTATAACTTTGCAGGTTTCTTCTCGAAAGCTAAGGCAATGCTTCTGCCTTACCTTAGGAAGGATACAACATCTCTAAGAGCTTACAAGGTGTGTTAAATAACAAAATTCTCTAGAAAATTAGACAAGTCAATAATCAATCTGTGTTACTCTGTTCAAGTAAAGAACAAGGTATGAAGGGTAGAACACATGAAGTACACCATTTTTTTTGGTGAAATGATTTAATATTTTTCATTTTTATTGTCATATCTTTCAATTAAAGTGGTATCTGTCCATGAGGAATTAGAATGATTAGATATTTGGCTTGCAGTCTTATTTCTAACTCTTTTTTCAGTGAGTATTACACTTATAAAATTATATGACATGGATCCTACCATTCCATTACTTCAGCGGAACAGAACCTGTGCCAGCCCTGTTACAGCCAAAAGTAAGAAGAAATGGCTTTCACATTTAATTCATTAAACTGGTGTGACAAGCACCTATTTAACCAACTATAGTGTCTGACTGTAGTGTAAAAGCCTTTAAAATAGATAAGCTAAATGAGTCATATTTTATAGAGACTGGTGCGTGGCTAAAATTACCTGTAACATAGAATTTGGAAAATGCTATACTCTGCTGCATCAGCACTAATTTGAAAGACCCTCATAGCTAACACTCAAGATTTGTGTCTGTGAATACGTGTGAATGCTGATATATTAAAATGAGATCAGGTCAGCTTCATTTTTGCAGAAGGGCTTATAGAAGGGCTTCACAGCACAGAGAGAAGAACAACCATGTCAGGACTGCTCTCAAACAGCCACTGACCACTGCTCCCACATAAAAAGGACTGACAAGGATCATAAATTGGGACCAAAAGTATTTCAGTCACATTGAAATACACCTGGCTTTTAAAATTGAAGTTAAGAAAATGCTAGTGGGACGGAACTTACATGGTTGAAAGCTATATCCAGGCTCTCCTAACCCTGGGAGGTCAAAATGCACTGCTGTTTTCAACTCTTCCTGCAGTTAGGACACAGCTTCGCTTTACCAGCTGAATAAGAGAAAGAGGTTTAAAAAGATCTTGTCTTCTGCCATGCCAAGCTACTCATTTTTGTCTTTAGAGAGAAGCTGAGATAATCTGTGATAATCTGACTATTTGTGGGCTTCACTGCAAACACGAGGTGTGAAATGACCCATGTTAAAAAAACCCCAAACAAACAAAAAGAAAAAAAGGCAAGCCTTCAAACAGCCCTTTGGTTCTTAACTTTTACCTGCATATATCTGCCACTTCACTAGCTGTCAAATAATTATATACACACATCACTGCCCAGCAGTCTCTGAAGAGATTTAACCTAAATCGGTAATGCCTGTCCTTCACACAAAAGACAATAAGAACATTTTACTAAGGAAAACTGTCTAAAAACCTGCTAGCTGCCTTCTCCCCTACTTTTAGGGCAGCTGATTACTTGCACAGTCAATAGTCCTTCCACCTATGTTAGCTCCTTGTTTATGTAGTAATTAACTGAGGAGAAGAGAGCAGCAGTTAGCAAACACCCATTTTGTAACAGTACATTTTTCAGATACTAGTAAACGATTAGCAACGCTCACAGCAATATCTGCAGACTCCTGACTCTCAGAGCAGACAGCTGGGGCTACAAAGGGAAGACATGAAGCCCGCGTCACTGAACTGGAGCTTTGACCTTGATCACACATGAATAAATTTGAAGTTCTGCTTTCAACACATTGATTCTTTGGGGGAACCTGCTGCTAAAACATTTGAAATATATAGAGAAACTCAAGGCAGAGCAACGTAGATGAATTACACATTAAAATATGAACATGCTAAATTCTGCATCTTCTAAAATTACGGATTAAATGATCTGATACAGTGGATGAGTGTTTTTGGAGAAACAATCCTGCTATTTTCTGAGGATCTAGGAACAGTATGCATTGAAAAATATCTGTGGTTCCACTGATAGTTTAGAAAGATGCTGAGATCAACAAAACTTCACGACATTTTTTATGACTATGCAGTGAGTATTAATGTTCCCAGATGTGCCAGGAACAGGCACCAAATCAAGGCAGTCAAAGTTTATTGTTTTATCTTGAGTTGCAAAAAAGGGACAACTTCTGGTATAGAAAATATATGCAACTGGCAAGGCAAAGTGTTAATCTCCTTGATCTTTTCTCCATAAATGGGTATGGCCCATGGAATACTAATCATTGGATAACTTCTAGCACTCATTTTAAGCCATCGCAGTCAGACATTACTTACTCACTTTGAACTTCAAAAACTGTTACAGCTACTGACCTGCTTTGATTGCTTGTTCCAGTGCGCGCTACCCAAGCAGGAGCCACAAATAGTGCACAACACCCCATTATTCTGTGCATCTCCTGTAGACCATGTCAGTAAGAGAGAAGGAGGAAAGGACACCAGGTTACACAGAAGAAATAGCTTCATCTGTAACAATCAGAAATATTACTGGGGGAGTCAAGGGATGCTTAAAAGTGAGAAAAAAAGAAAAAGAAACCTGCAGCATAGAGGCCATGATCTAACATGGGTCAATAATACCAAGCCTATTGAAATCTTCCAACATAGGGACACGGTCTCATGGGATGCATAGAAAAATAAGAGTAGTCTGATGAAAAAGAACTGGTAGAACAGAAAGGGGTGGAGATGAGGAAAACCTAAACTCCACAGGGAACAGATCCGGGGAATGAAAGAGAAAAGCAAAATCTCAGACTGTTGCACAGTGCTGAGAGATCAGAGATAAAGAAAAAAGTGATGTGCAGAGGGTTCAGTGAGATGTAGAAAGAGAGAGTCAAGAAAGCAGAGAAATACAACTGTGAAAGATGTACCATAAGTTTGTGTGAGAAATGAGGGAAAAATAAAAGAAAAAAGACCCCTGAAAGATTAAGGATTGAGAAGGTATTATTAAGACAATGAGATGGGGGATGGCAGGCAGGGGGAGATAACGAAGAGCCCTACTGATCATCCAGAAAGACAACAGAAGCGAGGCAGGCAGTGAAAACAAACTGTGCTGGGAAGAATCAGGGTGGCTATACAGTTTACTTTGTGAAACCTCTAACTGTTGCCACCCTATTTAATTTCTCTTCTCTCTTTCTGTTTTAGCAGACTCCAGAACCACTTGAAATTAAAGTTTTAAAGTACATATATGCTTATAATTCAAATTTTAAAACTAATTTTTGTAAGTGCCATGATTATTTCCACAGTATTTTGTTGAATGAACTGTTGTTTCTACAGCAATCGATAGGCAGAACTTGAAAGAGTCATCCCAGACACTTGGCTGCACTGTATGGAGCATACCCTGCACCTCCGGTGCTGGAGGAGAAAGGACAGCTCTGTGCCTGCCAGTCCTGGAGCTACAATAAATTATGCTGGCCCACGTGTGGCTCCAGGGCCAAGCTTTACTGAAAGAAATTAATGATAAGCTGCAGGTTTTGATTCTCAACGTAGTCTTTAAGAATATACATATGGCCAGAAAGCTAGGAAAGCAGAAACAAAGCAACAACACATAGGTGATGCTACTGGGTTGATACTGGTTACAAAAAGTTCAAAATAAAGAAAAGAAATCATAAAGAATTTTAGGAAATAAGCATTGATGTTACAAGATACTAAAACCCTAAGGGAAGAAGCAGAGAGGAGAGAAGAAAAGCTGCAGGAGATGGATTAGCCCCTTCCAGGAGGCCACAGGTTCCAATGGCCCTTCCCCATTGGGCTGAAGACTGCATGGCCAGCAGGGATTCACCAAATGATAGCACCAAGAGTATGACCATATTAACTCCCAACAGGACAGCTGATGTGGTTCAGGCCATAACTCTGTACTGTAGATAAATAATTGCACATTCAAAGGCTTTGTGTGCATATGGTCTTGCTCTGAAATCCCCAAGCCTGGAAAAAGATTCCCAAATAGAATGAGACAAAGATTTGAGGGCAACTCATGGGAGATATGCACCAATCTGGGATTTTCTCAAATTTACTGATTATTTTAAAAAATAATACCTCTATTTATTTATTTAAATAGCTAAAAAAAAAGCAGTGATTTTTTATATTCAATTGAATTTTTTTAAAATGAATCCTTTGTATCAAAAAACAAAAAAAAAAAAAAAAACAAAAAAAAACCTCGGCCAAAAATTATTTCCTCTGAAATTTTAGAAAGTAAATGTTGATTGTTCTTTCATTTAAATGATTTAAATGTATCCATTATGTTTAGCCAGAAGTCTTCAGCACACAGAATAAATTTTTCCATGAAAGTCCTCAAATTGAAGATCATTGCTGTATTCCAATATGTACATGTTCTTCCTCACATTTAATTCTCCTTCTTTCCAGTACCTATTCTATATCTAACCTATGCCTGTCATAGCCTAGAAATCTAAAGACATTTTACTTCCCAGATGGACCCAGTAGGGCAACAGATTTTGTTGCCTCCTGTTCTCCTGTGATCACAGAAATGGTAGCTGGAGATCAAGAAACATAACTGCCAACTGCACACTCGACTCAGTGCTGTAGAACTCTAAGAGGCACTAGCATATTTGGTAAATGGCTCAAGTTTGAACAGAAAAACTAGAATACAATTCCCTCGCCCAAGAGTTCAGCCTTACATTTGTATAAGGATAGGCAGAAAATGTTTCAGCACTCTTTTCTATCTATAGAATAAAAAAAATTTGCTTTACAGCAAAATATTTGTGTATATTGATGGTGTCTGATTTCTGATGATGCTTTTGCATTTTCATCAGGAAGGCTAAATGTCCACTGTAACACTACAAGATATAACATCAGCGAGCTGGATGTGATGTCAGAATTCATGGGCAAACTGAAATTTATGAGGCAACAAGTCAGGAACTTTTTAAATCGCATGCCAGTCATTTGCTTACCAAGCAGATAGTTGTGATCTCACAGAAAAAGAGCAGTCACACACAGATAAATGCAACTCTGTGTTGCATTTATACTCTGTGTTGGATTTTCAACTACAAGAGTTAAATTGAATCATGATAGTTCTCTTTTGGTCCTACAATTCATATGAAAGCTTGTTTATAAATACTAGGCAAAAGGCAAATAGTCTGCCAACAATAACATTCAAGAACAGTTTGAGTGAGATAACTTAGCCCAAGACAAAGGGCTGTAACATTGCTGGGATTATGCCATCCAGTACTTTTTTAAAAAGCAGAGGTACATCGTGGCAAAGACTGATATTCTGTCTCAGTGAATAGTTTTGGGAGGGGAAGCTGGTTTGGTGTTTAAATGAAAACATGGCCTCAAGTGCGTAACTTCATTGTGCTTATTGGTACATTGTTAGAGAAGAAATAGAATTGCTGAGCAGAAGTGGATTACCTCATCTCATACAACAGTGACATCAATAGGAGCTTTGCCATTGACTTTAAAGGGCGAAGGACAAGCACGTTTTTTGAAAGGCAATGTCAGTCTTGGTTCAAATCACCTGTTTACTAGAGATTGGTTTTAGCAAACTAGAGGAGGCATGCACTTTTCCTCTTTATAAGAACTTTCCTCGATTGGGTGATCTACTACTTAAAGATTCATCACAATTTTAGCGACACAAACTCATACTTCTCATTAACTGAGATCTTGAACTATAGCTGGTATGAGAACTGGGAGAGAAACAGCAAGTTAGAAGCAAAGGTGAATGGAGAAGTCTCAGGAAATATAAACTTTCCAGAACACAATGAGTCACTGAAAGAAGTTCAAGCAAGAATGTTATATAAAGGAAAACTGAGGTCCTGAAATGAAAGATGAGAAAAAATATACCAGTTTATTTTAATCTTGCAAGTTAGGGGCACTAACTTTACTTTGAACAATCTATATTAAAAAAGATAAGTGAGAAACATCAGTATCAGTTAAAGATTGAGTTATCAGTTACAGAAATTTATAGGATGTTACACTCCTAAAAATAATACTAAAAATTTTGGAAGTTATCTGCTTCATATGAAAAACCAAGAACAGAGAGATTTAATAGATTTGATTATGCCGAGGCAAACATGTAGTTTTAAGCCATTCGTGGAATTGCTCATCCAAGGCCAGATGGTAAAGGGGATCAAAGACTCATAACTGAAAAAGATCACTAGACAGCTTAAACTTATAGAAAGCTATTAAAATGTTTGTGCGGGGGGTGGGGGAACAAACAACAAACAAAACCAAACCAGAATGAAACTGGACCAGATTGTAAATTTGGAAAACTAAACAACAGAATGTGACATTAATCTGGGTTAGCAAAAAACAGAAACACAGGGCAACACAGAAGGAAAAAAAAAAGTAGTAAAAAGACTGTGGAGAACTCTGCATAATGAAACCTGACTGAATCTGAGGCAAGACCAATAGAGGCAAATGAAGATCTAAGCAGTGTCCTGCCTTTGGACACTTGCTGTAGCTGCAAGCAGCAAATCAGTTTTGCAAAAGCCTGCAAGAGAAACAGAACTTTTTAAAAAGAAAGGGATATATGCCTTCAGTCCAAAAGATTTTTTTCCATCAGCTCTGAAGCCTGCTGTGATATTTTCTGCTCCCTGTTCTTAACAGTTTCCAAACCTTTGCTTGTGCTGCAGATGAGCTCCTTTCTCTCCTCCTCCAACCTAGTCTGCAAAAGCCTCTCCTGGCTGAGCTTTCCCTTTGCTGAAAGCAACCGAGCACTCCCTCCAGAAGGTCTGCATGACCCAGCGCAACAGCCAGAACTAGGCAAACAGTTGGCTTCCTTCTTTGCTATGCAGTCACGTACTTTGAGAAACATAACAGACTGTAACACACAATAGGACGTGTGCACTATCCACAAAAATAAGAGAAGGGGAAGAACAAAATTCCCAAAGAGTTAATATACATTGTAAAAATAATAGTATTATTGACTTCAGATACGTGTACAAAAACAGAACTGAGAAAAAGAATCATGACTAGTGTCCAATATGGTGCTTTAAAATATACTTGAAGAAACTTCAGCTTGAAGACCCAAATTAATGCAGTTTTAGATTTATATACTAGGAAACAAGTTGAATTTTAATTTCAAATTACCAGTTCCGATGTCTATTATTACAATTTTATTAGGGAATAAAGATGCTGAACATTTAATTTCAGATATAAAATCTTTTTTTGAAAGATATGACATATCGTTGTAGATAAAGGCAGACAATATATCATAATTTGACTGTTAAGAATGTAAAATGTTAGCAAGCGAGCATGATTTTTAAGGTTATCTTAAGTCCAGGGTATCCACAGTGCTTTGGCCTATGGAAAATAATGGTTAAAAATCATTGAAAAATGCTTTTAAAAACTTGGATAATCAATGATGGATGTCTGTGTGACATGATTGTAAATGAGAGCATCACCCTCAGAACCAGAGTTGTCAGGCATGGAATCTTTTTTTAACAGTAAGTTTACAATTTTTTACTCAAGAATTGTGTGTTTTTCTCAACTATAGAACCACTGAGGCAAATACAGCAGTCTAGAAATTTCTGTAAATTCTTTACAAAAATCACCAACCTTGCAGCCTTGTGACAATTAATGTACAAACAACTGCAGAAAAAGGGGTGAAATGGCTATGTTGCCACAGCCACTTAATTGAGATGATTATTAATCAAAGACACGCCTGTAAAAAGTTAGGAGACACCAATTTCTTTCCACTTTTGTGAAATAAAAACCTGAGAAAGATTCTGAACTTCCAAGATCCAAAACAAAACAGACAGCTGAAAAGCAGCTACACTGGAAAATACCAAGGGAATGGAGGAACGCAGGACTAACTTGAAAAGTGTGACAGCTTTTGATACATATGTGTATTGTCAGGGTTTTCATTTTTTTTTTCCATGAGAAGGAAAGAATTACAGGCCTTTTAAGAAGCCTGCAACATCCTTTGCACAGTCTAGTTCAAACCAGTTGCTACATATTGGCATTATTGTAAAGGGAGAGAGAACTCCCCTTTCTCACACATTTTTGTTTAAGAGTTTGTTATCCAACTTGTTATATGAAAGACTCTGAGCTGTACACTCTGATCTCTCACTGATAGTCTCACATTTACATTACATTTTGAAGAATGTAGAAAGCATTACACAACACAGCCAGAGAAATAAAAATACCTTTTTGTAGGACAGCATTACTATTAAAAAAACAGATTTTCACAAAGGCAAACTGGAAGGAGACAATTTCTTTCTTGGAATACAAGAAAAAAAGAAAAATTTATATTTTTTCTATAGATAAAACTTCTGAATGCTCAAGGAATCTTGATAACCACTCCTGTTTTAGTAGCCGACCTTCTGAGTCGCTAAATCTGATTGACCTCTATTCTTGGCCACAAATGAATAATTTACTTCAGGTTCATAGCCTTGGTCAATTTGTAGGAATAATTTCTGTACTTGGATTTATGTTTTAAGAAGATTTTTGAGTGTTGCCATAGCTAATGATAATTAACGCTCTGGAGAAGAGATAAAGCTCCTATGCCATGATTTTCACTGAAGTGTGGCAAAAGAGATCAGGATGAGGTGATTTATCTGGAGCTATCTTCTGTAAAATGGCAGTTCTTATGGTCACAACTTCCTACAAAAATAAATATGTCTGAACAAGAGTGCATTCTAAAGTAAAGGGCAATAAGCATGCTGAAGATGTTTCTTCCTTATTCCTCAGGCTTTGGGATTATCTATGCAGTGTGTATACCAATAAAGCTTGTTTCTTGTGCTCTTCTTTCCTAATGAAGCTATAATTTGGGGACTTTTAACAATGGGTTTTAAAAAAAATTAAAATTCGCTTTCATGTTTCTATTACATCTTCCTCAGGAGGTAAGCATGGTTTGGCCACACAGTATAAGACGACTTTTAATTTTTAATTGCTTCCTAATTTTTGGAAGATTTACAGTCCCTTTTCCTTTCTTTGCTAGGACCTTTTCTTCTGTCTTTCTAATAGTTCTTGCTTGTTTTGAACTTTGGTCTTTCTTCTCCTTTTCTCCCCTTTCCTCATATTTTTTTTTAATATTGACAATAAGGATAACATTCAACTAGGACTTAAAAGGAGAGAAAAGCATCCCAATCACTTAACTTGAACTCGTCCAAAGCCTATTAATTTGCTCAAAAAATGTTACAGGACAAAGGAGAGCCTTTAGAAGGAAATCCAGGGCTTCTGAATGTTTTACTTCAATAGTTATCTCTACCCACTTATTGTTACATTTCTGTAAATACTGTAATGTAACCTTTTGAAATGTTTAAGATAATTTCAATTTCCTAAGCAAATAGTTCAAATTATTTCAGGAATGTTAGTGAAATCATACATCTGAAATAATCACCAGAGCTTCTTGATTCAATTAAATGACGCCTAAATCATACGTAAGAGTACTTTCTTAAAAGTAATTTAAGAGTAATTTCTGACATGTATTCATACGTTACCTTCACAGCATATAAATTCTGAAAAAGGCAATAATCAACAATATTATTCTTTATCAGAGAACCTCAGAATACAAATATACAAATATTTTCTCTCTTTAAGCTTAACAACATTCTAAAATGCGACATTGAAGCATCCATTAACAAACGGAACATTAGCAGCTCAACCCGGCACAGGACTGTAATAAGACTTGCTCACACATGGAGTCAGCCAGTGCTTCACAATATGCTACTTCCTAGAGTTTATTACAAGCATAACTACTTGTTCTATATCTCAACACAACTCAGAAGATATTCCCAGTATCCTTGATAACTCACCCCTGTTTTTCCAAGGGCCCTGTAAGAGCTTTATTTCAGAGCTTTTCAACTGTTGTTTCCCAGCTTCCATTATTTCATTGCCGTTATTGTCATAATCACTGAGAGATACAGACCTTTTTGAAACAATCTGAATGACCTCTATCTTCAATTCTTCTTCAGAACATTATGTATTCATTTCACTTTTTAACATCTTTTCAGTTTTTCGCAAAGTATTCATTTAAAATGCGTGTACTGTCTGGAAGTAAATTATAAGGGTAAAAGGGCATTTCAAGATGACTGAAAATGTACCTCTCGAGCTGTTTCTTTTTCTATTTCCAAGCTAATTTTGCTGAAAAGGTGGTTAGGAGATCTTATTTTAAAGGCAAACGTTTTTTTTCTATTTCAGTGTAGTTCTTTGTCTGTGATGTTGCACTCAGAGATCTCTTGATGAAATTCAGAGCTGCACTTATAAACATGAGATCTGGTCATATAACAGACAGAATTGTCTATATGTTTATTTGTACTTTTACTGATTTTTTTATAGTGGGTACACCTTGTGCTATAGCATACAGCTACAGTGACCACAGACAAAAAAACCAAGTTTCATTGTGGAGAACATGATCAGGATTCCTATGGGAGGAAGCCAAACCAGAAGATGTGCTCCAGCCACTGGTGGCTATTCAGCACAAGAGACCAGGCTAGACCTCAAACAACTTGTTAGCAAGCACTGTAGAACAACAGAGGACCTGTAGAATGAAACTGATGATGAGGACTCAATATCTGCGTAATGAAAGTTTCAGTGATTTTTATTCTGGAATAGATAACCTAATCTAAACTAATGGTATCTATGGAGCATCGCACAAGCATCGCATTTTGACAGAAATCCAAAGCAGGCTGATTTTTCTAGTAATTTCCTAAGCCTTCTCTACTATACCATTGTTTACCCTTTGGAAAACAAGAGTTATTATTCTGAGAGCACATCAGCATGCGGCTGCTCCCCAGGGGACTTCACCTTTGCATCCAGCGTTACTTGGGAGTTTTACTTACATCTTTGCACTTTTGCGGTGTTGTCAAACATAACATTAGCATCAGGGTAGATTAGGTGCGGAATAACGTTAGAACAATTTCATTGTAGAAAACAGGACTAAAAGGAGGGATTTAATTTGCCTATAGATACTGTAAAGCACAATTTCTGCTGCAGCGCTGAAGCGCTGTGGCTACAAAGCAAGCAGTGCTCCCAAGGTACCATTCCATGACACATTTGGAAAGCTTTTGCTGAAATATCCTATTCCATCAAAGCCAAAGTATTTTCACTTTCATAAATCTCTTCACAAAAGGTAATATGAATACGACTTTCTTGACTTGCAGCAATCCATGATGACACATTATGCCCTGGATCAGGCAAGAATTTCAACATCTCCCAGAGCTCAAGTCAGTATCTAAGACTCCGGGTTATAATCACACACACATACTTCCATTTCTCTTGAGCACTGTTCTTCACATGGAAACACTATCATCTTCAGCAGGCTCTGGAGATAAGTCAGCTCCATCGAGTAGGGACTGACGTCTCAGCAATACACTAATTATAACAAAGTTTTGCATGTTATATTTAAGAGACATTTTTATATAATCATTTACTAGTTGAGACAATAAGGAATATAATTAATAGTTAAATGGCAAGATTTCTGCAATTTGTAATTCCCTAATTGCTATTTTGGATTTCTAACTGAACATCAAAATGTCATAATCTAGTGGCACCACACACAGAACACTTAAAATGTCAGTGAGCGAAGAAAATTACTTTAGCAAAAGGGGTTCAAGAAGTACAGATCTATGATTTAAAAGGTACAATACCTGATGGCATGAATTGCATTATGCAGAAACAGCTCTTTTCAGTGCTGTATACTCAAGATTAGAGACTGCAAAGCACCTATTTCAGAATCACAGCTCTCCACTTCCCCTGCTGAGATGTCAGATAGACTTGGGCTAAATTTGATCACAAATGTTCCAGGTCCTGTCTGTCAGGTTCTCCTGTGCCTAATGAGCAGCATACTCTTTGACGAAAATACTGTGTAAACAATGAAACAGCCCATTGAAGAGGTGTAAATGAACTTGCTTCTGCAGTATTTTCAGTCAGAGCAGGAAGTAGGACTTCTAGGCAAGCCTGCAATACCCTGCTGTGTCCCTAGAACATAATTGGCTCCTGAGAGCAACAGCATACATTAGGCACAGTAAAGCAGTTTAGGAAGGTCTTTCAGTAAGTTTTCTATAAATGCAACTCACTCATTTTTATACGAAGCCTGTGGTTCCAGTGGGTGGACTGTAAGAAAGAGATGCCTAAAACCTCACTCGTTTTTATTTCCTACAACTAACACCATCTCACTGTAGGTACAGTGCTCAACTACTTTGGGCAAAAGAACACACAAAGATCATCAAATATTCTTTTGTGCATGGATATACAGTCATCTTCTAAATCACCATTCCTAAAAATCACCACTTTGAAGGATAGCTGTAGCACAAATGTTTCCAAGCACCAAAGGAGGGAACCCCACATCTATTGGAAAGGTTATATTTTGAAGAATGCTAACAGGTTGATCAACTAGGAGTGTGCATGGGAGCATCTCTCCTGGCCTCCGTGACTTAACATATATAACAAGTTATGGATTTTAAGTTATTTTGCAGCTTTAGAGTGTCTGGGTTAGTCCCTGGCTTCCCAGCCGAGGTTACAGAAACCACAGAAAATAATAGCAACTTGTGATACAGGCAGTCAGTGCTCATTCCTATCTCCCCCCATCTTCCCAAAACACCCATGCATATCACTGTAACATTAAGCCTTCTCAGATAGCCCTATTTGCATGAAGTGGCCTAATTTACATTGTTTACAGTGATGAAGTAGGTTTTAATTGACACCACTACAGCCTGAGCATTTTTTTGTTACTATACCTACTTATATTAGCCTAAGGTAAAGGGCATTGAATTTACTGTGTGATATGCATAGTGTAGCACATGATTTTAATGCTGAAGAGGTTCGCCACGTATTCCGGAGAACTGCCCTCTAGATTATTGAGGAATAGGTCAATGTGCTGGCCAGATTAATTGTTTTAAAAACAGTGTTCAAAAAGAAGCTACAGAAAAAGCATTTACTTTGGGGGGAGGGGGAAAAAAAAGAGTAAATACCACAGATCTATTTCCAGCTAATGTCTTCAGTTAAATTAGCAAAGCATTAACATCAGAATCATGGATAAGTAGCAGAAAGATTAAGCTCTGGAATGATAGACCGGTCGATCAAAATTAACTGAAAAGAAAACAAAATTTTCTCAGGAAATAAACACATCACATCATGAGAGTATGTTACCACTTCAAAGAATACAGATGTTTCTGGCAAGACAATCAGCACAGCTGTTTTCCTATTCAAATCACTGCCCTTTTCTGCGGCTATCCACATTGCAAGTGGTCAGAGGGAATCCCTGGGGATCTGCTCTGCAGCTATTTCTGATTGTTTCAGTCCCATCCATAAGCAGGAGATTCAGTCTCATCATAGTCCTTTTCTGTTTGAAAGGATCGGCTTTCACTGCGAGGTAAAAAATCTCTCTTGTTGAATAAGAACATCCATCATAGTTTAAACAGAATTTCAGGAATGACAGGTACCTTATTTAGATAAGGTGACACATTACTGCTTCCTTTTTCCTCCTTTTTCTTATACAGTAAGATCTATATGGCGAGTAAATTACTCTATCACACCAAGTAAGTATCAAAGTCAAGCTCCATTTTCTGAGTTTCCTATTCCATATCCCCTTGAATTCCTCATCTAGCTGTTTGAAGGACATCTGAAGTGGATTTCTGGTTCCACTGCTCTTAGTATCAAATATTTCTGTTGGCTACGCTAAGCGATAAAGCTTACTGAAATCCTTTTTCCTAGGAGAAGGTTACTGGCAGAAACTGTATTGGAACTGAATTGCTGTTACTGTTTGTTAAGAATAGGGACTTTAAAAAAAATGAAGCAGCTATAAATATCACTGATTTAAAACACTCTTTACATGCCTTCCAGATTGTCTTAAATTGTTTTCTTTAAAACTGAAAAAGATTAATGCACTGAATAGAAATTAAGAACTCTCTAAAGCTATTATTGCCATGCCTGTGTCAGAGCACGACAGTCCTTGCTTTGAGCACTGACCAGGGCACTGCGAAGCAAGGGGCATGTGCGCCTCGACCACGGTCACAAAGTAGGGCAATGCAGCACTAGCTACACATGTCCTCATTCTCAAATCTGACATGTATTTATAATTTTTCTATTTTTTCTATTTTAATAGCTTTTTTGCAGATGAACTCCTAAATATGACACAGATGGGCAATGCTGGAAACCACACAGAGAGATACTTTTACTGATTCCAGGAATACAAACTTTTAAATTGGGCCAGTTACATGGCATACATCCTTACATATGGGGAAGCTGGGAATTAAATGCATCCTGGTAGAAAAGACTACCTTGCCTGACAGGCTTCACAGACACTGTGAATGAGATCCTCTGTGCAACTTGACCCTTATTTACTATAATAAGTACTAGCATGTGACTCATTATGCTTGAAAATCTAAACAGGAAAGGCATAGTAAAATTAACTTTACTAAAATTACTAAAAATGGACTCATCATTATATGCATCCATAAAAATATGAAGAGTTACACTCATTGCCCCACTACTAAAAGCGAAGTCATTACTCTATGCAAAGGGTGGGTTGATATAAAAATACATCTTTGTTCCATGAAGCTTTGGTAAAAGAATCACTCAGGGTCCCTGAAGGTAATTTATGGAGGATGGCTAGGAATGGGGAGAAGACTAAGAATTAAGCACTACCTCAAACAAGGTTTTAGCTGCAGACTAAGCACACCTCTGTTAGCACCATAGCAGCTTAAAGAAGTACCACACTGATGTGAAGTCCCTGAGTCCCTATTAATGACGTCCACAGCACCTTCTCATCTGGCTTATCTTCGGCAAACCTATATGAAAGCCTTCAGAGCTATGAAAAATACCTCTCAATGGTCCTCTGCTGCTTTCCACAAAAATCCTTCATACATCCTATAGGAGCAATTCCTTTCATCTGATTACAATTTACTCACAGGACAAAAATCAATTTTTATCAATACTCTGCAAACAGGCACATGGACTGGAAAGGCGGTAATACAGATACACAAAAGATCCAGGTAACCAGAAGCAGGAGAAAAATTTAGATGAAAAATAAAGGCACCACATCTCATTGACAGTGCCTGAAATACAGAGGCAGGCAGCGCAGTCACGCTGAATGCACATGCCATTATGTATAAGGAACAGATACTCATCATGGACAGGGTGAAAAACTGTATGGATCCAAAAAGCTAGACTGACAGACAGCACAAGTCAGCAAGTTTTGGAGAAGGAAAGATGAGGTACCTGACTAACAATTTCAGCTGTTGAATGAATCCTGACTTGTAATAAAGAATCTGACGGGACTGAGTGAGTTTGCAAGAGCTCAGGGAATGAGCAGAGGTAGGCATCTCTTTTGTTTTCTGGCTGCCAAAATTATTTTCTCATATGCCTGTTGTGCCCATCCTGCATTCGTGTAACCTGCAAAAGATGAGCAATATAAACATGACTATCTAAGGACTGTGGATGAAGGTACATTTGAAGTTGTATTTAAACAGAAGGAAAAGCGGTCAATTATGAGCCCTCTGTATCTGTTGCAAAGTACCTGCACACATTTTTATTTGCTCACATGTGCACCTCAGGCTTTACTGGAATGGGTCCTAAAGCAGCCAGCATCCCTCTTGGCATGATTTAGTTTCTGCTTTACGAAATGAATAACGCACGGTATGTCAGAGGCTCGCTGAGCCTTTGGCCAAAGCAGGACATGCTGGGCAGGTGAAGAGGATGGTTACGGTCTATGGGCAGGACTCAGAGAACTGGGGAAGATGACAGCCAGCAGCAGGGGGAACCAAAAGGGTTAAACTTTATAGAAAAGATGAGAAGGATATCAATGGATACAGAAGCACAAACTTTTCTTGGGAAGCCTTTAGCGCAGCAATTATAGCTGACAGTTAACACCCCTACTCAGTCAGCCAACCTACAGTAATTTCACAAGCTGCCTCCACCTGTGGCAGGATAAAAGGAAGAGAGAAATAAAGGAAGCGGCATTGAATTATTTTTGCACCTTGTTGCTGCTGGCCTTTCCTTGCACAGTTTATCATCAGTCCTAACAGAGAAAAAGAAACTGCTGGAAGAATCATAATTCCAACAAATAAATAATTTTTAACCCCCCCCCAACATTTAATTCCTGTTATCCTCCATCCTTCCTAACTGGAAAGCTTTGAGGGCTGTCTTCAGGACAACTCTAACATGAACTCCATAAGATTTTTCTGTAAATGACCTTTCTATAAATCCTACTCAAGAGCTGAGAGAGGCAATAAACAGTTAAGGAGCCTGTTTTACAGGGCACCTTCTATTTTTCACTCCCTGCAAATACTCACCATTAAAATGTTTTAGCTGAGATTTTCAAAGCAGTGTGGGCAAATCCTCTGCACATCTCACATTAATTAACAGCAAGTGTGTGGGTAATTCCCTGTAGTACTTTGATAATGTCAGCTTTTTTTTTTATCCATTTAGCATATCCATGCAGAATACGATGGGGGAAATGTGTATAGTCGTTTAAACTGCACCTAAAAAAAAATATCCAGTTTTGTTCTGACCTTATGAGCCTCTGATTGTTCTGACAGAGAGGTTCTGATCAGCTATTATGGGCAGATCCAGAAATGCAAAATAAATGCATGTTGGAGACCGGAGTCTAGTCAAGTATCTCATCTAAATTATCTTTTTCTCTTTAGAGGGCTTGGGGGGAGGGGCGGGGGAATAAACCTTTCTGTTTACTCTTAGCTTTTGAAAAATCCACTGGGAGGGACCGCACAATTAACATATTAATGAAGGCTGGCCTCAGATGTGATGCCTGAAAGCAATTATGGGCAAATTAAGAATATAAATGCAAGATAAAAAACTCATGCCTGTTTGGGACAGAAGCAACATGAGTCGTTCAGCACTGAAACAGGAATTTATTTTTTTTTTACTTGTTCTAGGGGTAGTAATCCCATTTTACTCTGCTTGGATAAGGCGGCATTTCTAATGCTCGCCTTATCAACTGCAAAAGACCAGTAACACTGTGGTACCTATGCCAGTTTGTGTAACTGGTTGCTCAGCTGTTTGGCGGAGTTTAGACAGTTAAAACCTGGAAGTGTGAATAGCCTGAAGGGCTCTAGTCAGCTAAAGTAGAGGAAACACATAATTTTCACCACATTGATCTCTGTACATTAACATGATTAGGTTGAATCTTCTGGTCATCATTTTTCTGTGGGGTTTTCTTGGTAGATACCAGTCACAAAAATTAATGACTATTTGCATTAAGTCTAAAATGCGTTAATGGTGATGAAACTTGAACTGGCCTTCTAGGAAATCAAATAGAAGCAGGTGTAAACTGCCTCCAGCACAAAAGGCAGTTTCTTTTCCTCATTAGCACCAAGTGAGGGCTACAGAAGAGCTGGCTAGAAAGCAGGCTTTCCATTCATGGGTGGTTTTTGTTTTACTCTTCTAAGTTACCGTCCAAATCAGACCAAAATCTAACATGTGCTAAATTCCCCAGGCCCTGCAGCCACTTAGTGATATTGATGTTCCTGTCAGCTTTCATGACCAGAGCAAAGATGACAATTTCACTGAGGAGCAACAGGAAATGCTGGCTCTCAGGCTCAGGCAGCAGAAGACTGACCAAAGTCTGAAGCCTTGGCAGCTCCCTACATCCATGCCCCCTAGGACAACCCGTCTGGAATCCAGGCACTCCTCACCTGGCACCCTGCTCTGGGCTTGGCAAGCACTCAGACCGGACACATTATGAATGAAACATCTGGGGCTCAACAAAATGGCATTTTTATATGAAAGTTCTTTTTTTTTTTCTTTTTTTTTCTTTTTTTTTTTTNNNNTTTTTTTTTTTTTGCCTGAAACTATTCAGCCAGCTCTATTATCAAAAGCCTTCACAACTAAAGAAAAAGCCAATAACCGGAAAACCTGGAGGCAGGGAAAGCACATTTTTGAATGCTTTAGACTTCTCTCCAGGAAATTTCAACACACATGAATGAAGCTCATCAAACAATGCTACAGAAGCTACGTTATTAGAAAGCAAAAGGAGTTGAAAGTTATTTCCCCACTCCAGAAAAATAAAAGAAGGCAGTATGAAATGAACTGGCTTAATTATTAACCAAATCGCTAATATTTAACTGACTAAATGTGGAAGGCTTGTCTATTATTGGTTTCTGCTGAATATGTGAAGCAGCAAGCTACAAAAGCCTTATTCCTTGATATCAACTCTTAGAACACTCACCGAAAAGATGAGCCTCTAGATTTATGTGTTTATTTTAAACTCCCTTGAACTAATCTATCTTAAAGGCCAGTTAAATGTGGTACCTTTTATCCCTTAATCTGTTTTGCCAAACCTTAAAGCTGCAAGCCCAGAAACTCCTTTGGCGAGCTTTGGTCGCCTCGGCACTGTTCCTCAAAGGAGCCTTTGGAAAACCATCAGATGCATGACCATCTCTGGAACAGGTTCCCAGCAGAATGCTCCTGGTCAACCCCAGAACTGCTTGTCAACAAATGCCCCCTTGGCTCCAGCAACTTTATGTCTTATTACAGCTAACAAAAGACAACGCTTTCAGCATCCATTTCTGCCAGTGAAGGCTCGAGGTCTTTGTTGCCAGAATGCAACAAAACTGTCTACGATTTTCCACTCAGAAGGAAAACCTTGTTTTCAAGTACACCTGTTCTTGACACTAGCAAGTCAAATGTATTCTTTTCTATGCAGGGTCACTGAGACATCTTCTTTTAACTTACTACATCTTTTTTTTTTGTCAGTGGAGATTTCAGCATTCCTCTTCCTAGAGCCATACAGCCGGTGAATCAGAATTGCCAACAGGGTCTCTGCTCCCTACTGATCTGCTCAAAGATCTCAACAGCCATGAAAAAGCCCCTGACGATGAAGTCATTTTGTATGTAACTGTAATACAACCTCCTACTGGATGGCTGCCGGGGTGCCTGGCAGTGCAACATCAAGGAGCTAAAGCGTATATCTAACTTTAAGATCCAATTGCAGACAGCTCAGTCAAAAATCTTGTTACCTCTAGCAGATTGCAGAACTGTTTGATTCATTTGTTCAGAGTTAATGGCAAATACTGCATGTACGGCTTTAATATAGAGAAAGGTACAGCCAGGCAGTAGAGGAGGCAGCTGCCTGTTTACCTTGGACACTCGGGGTCAGGCAGTGACTTCCAGAGGGAAGAGACTTTGGCTCTCCTGAGAACAGCACGGGAACACCGTGGGAAAAGCCAGGCAGGGATGAGCCAACTGACTCATGGTGAGAGTGCAGAATGGGTTTGCTCTAAGGAGAGCCAGAAACATACCAAAACACTCCTAAGAAGCAATGGGAAGACACTTCCTTAGTGTCCAGAAAATTGTAACCTTCCCTGCAGGGGTTCAGCTGCACGTGATACAACATGCAACTTGCACACAAAAAACCAGTTGAAGGATGACGATCCACTGATGCTGAAGATCAACAACCCCTTACAGGGAGCCTTGGAGGTTGAGGTTTCTTGCCTGACAACCACGTGGCAACAAAACACTCCTAAAGTGGTGAGCAAGTTAATGCCCACATACTAGCTGCCTGTTGTGTATAATAGCCAATAAATGTTTCTTTTGTATTTTTAACTACTACATTGCTTAGCTTTGTTCATGGTAAAAGTTGCCTAAAGAGATTCAAAGAATTAGAAAGCTGCTCGGTTAGAAAACAGGGCTAGAGAAACTAGCTCTGATACAATAAGGATAGAACATGTTCATTTTTAAAACGTTTAATCTGCAAAGTGTATAGATTTTCTCTATTTAATTGCCCCCTTTTAGCAATATTGTTCAATTTTATATTTTTTTAATTACTAAATTTTATAATTACTAAAACTTAGTTTTATTAATTGAAGGAATCTGATGTCTTTTGGTTTGCTCCCTTCAAGAGAAGGGAGGTGGGATAATTTTATGTCTGGGATCTGGCAACCTGAATTTTCTGTTGCACAGCCACAAACTATTTGCCACCCTGCCCCCTCCCTGTATACATGGGTACAAGGACTTAATCCTTCTCACAGATCTGTTGCCAATTAATTTTGTGATCAAACAGCAATTAAAAGAAGACACAGTGCCAGGACCTGCAAGGGTAAAATTTGACTGTTGACTTGCATGTGCACTGGCAAAAACATCATGTGAAATTCCATGCATTAGGAGAGCAGGATTAGAGCTATAAGTTTTTCACATTGAAAATGCTCCTACGTGTCAAATGCATCACTGGAATTGTGAAAGAAAAGCAAGAATACATTTGCAATGGTAGATATAAAATATTTATATAAATTGAGCAGAAAAATGGAAATAACCTTAGCAAGCAGGAATATTCAAAATTTGTATACAAAGCACTGTGTACTGAGGGGCTTTGGAGCTGTAAAAAACCTGTTTTGCTATGAAATTTTCTGCAACAGTGAAGCATAGTCGGGCATTATGAGTTACTAGTATCAGCCAACAAGGTTTCTATTCCCTTTATTTAGCATCTGGTGGAAATGAACAATTGCACGATTTGTTAACAATTTAGGAACAGTAGGTAAGTAATTATATCTCAGCAGTCTATTGATTCACCCTTTGGGGACACACAGAGAAGACTTTAGGCCTGGCATCTGTCAGAATGAGCTTTCAGAAAGCACCGCCTGAACCCCTTTTTCAGAGAAACCCAAGGACATGTGACACAACACATCCCTCACTGTTCCCTTTATGTCATCTCCCCTGTGTCAACAATGTGTTCACACAGTAACATGGCCCAGGGAAAACATACCATACAAGTGAATCAGTTATTGTGGAACTGCCCCTTAAATTGTGCATCTCCCTTTCCACGGACAGTATAAGAACCTAAGTACAAGTCTTTTACCTTAGGCACCTTGGCTTTTTATATAAAGCCGATTTTTTAAAACCACTTTCTCAACCCCATGTAATCTCATCCCTTCTGTTTCTTCTGCTGCAGCAGAATCCTACAGGGAGAATAGCCCAACAGTAAGACTGCACAGGGATGCATGCCCCATCTCCTTCACAGCCAAAGCTTATTTACAAAAAAAGTTGGAAGAAAATTTTTGAAAAAAAAAAGTTCACAGGAGGCCTAAATTTTTCCTAGTACATACCTACGGGACACAGAGTGTGTTGCCATTGATGTGTCGCCATTGATGTGTCATTAACGTAGTTTCCAGCAGCAGTAACTCTGGAGTAGATTAGAGCTTGGAGATAAACTCTTTGCCTGTTGCAAGAAATATATCTATTTATTAAAAAAAAGAAAAGTAATATACTGTTAATCTCTCCTTTAAATTAGTTAAAAGCATTTGAAATGCCACCATGCAGAAACCCTGGATGGCAAAAGACAATGCTGTGGGAAGTCCTGCTCCTACTAAGTCTTAAGCAAACGTTGCGTTTGGGAAATCATGCGTTGATCTGTGAAGTGCTGCCAGTCATAACAGTTGTCATAACAGATGGGACATTCCAAGGGATGGTCCCAAGAAGAGCTCTAGGACTGTCAGACAGAGAACCTTTGGACTCAGAGTGCCCTGTAGCTCTCAGTGCCTGAATGTCCCCCAGCTTCCCAAAGAATGTGTTCCCTGCACTGTGTAGAGAAATAAAGGGTTTAATGACAAAATCATCTCTCTCTAGATATAATCATCCATTTGAAGTGGCAAATTACTACAGTACACAAATAAAAACTTAAGCAAACTAGTAAGTTTTTGTAGCATCAAACATAACTATTATAAAGAATCGCCTCACTGATGCCATCATTTTCTTAACCCTGCATATTTTCCTCCCAGCACAAATCTTTGAGAGGGTAAATGATGTCAGAGGTGTTTGCAGTAAAATAAATAATAGAGTGATAACTAATACTACAGCACTGGATCAAACGAAAACCCAATTGATTTTAATGTGACGAGTTCAAAATCGATTATAAGTTTAGAGTTACTATCTAGTATTTAAAATATTTCAGAAGTTGGAGAACATGAATAACATTCCAGTAAACTTGAGCATTCTGTGTCTTCTCCAGGACAGTTTTTCACTGAAATGTTGATTATTCACATTAAAAGAAAAGGTGAAGTTCCTTAGAGTCAGTTCTGGATTTATTCTGAAATCTCAGATCAAGGTAGGAAATTTTACATGCATTTAAAATGTCTTTTTCATCCTCAAGTCTTGTGTTGAAATGACTGCATTGATTTATGTATGGTATGGATGAAAGTTATTTCATATTTGTTTATGTATTTTTAATTTTCAGCTGGTAGCAGTACCTTCAATAGAAAAATACAAAGAAAACACAAAGGGTTATTGATGAAAAAGGTGATTGTGTGAATCACAGCCGTCATGAGAAAGGTGAAGAGATCTGTTGCTGTCTGTAGCTTCTTGCTACAAGAGACAGCAGAAGATTGTACAAATACATGTTCCCAACTGTCTATCATCTGGATTCCCTTGCAGTGGCGAAGAAAGCAAATCAGTGCTTTGGGGCATCATTTGTCATGAACTGTTATTTAAAGAAGCATTTCCTGCTTCAGGAGCATCTTAATACAAAGTAAAGATCTTTAAAAGAATAAACAAACCCCCAAATTGAGAGCAATGCCTTTGAAAAGCAAATTGAAGCAAAAAGCAAAAACCAGCTGTTGCTCGCATTATTAAAAAGCTCTTTGAAGCAACTTATAAGTAAGCTTGATATTGTTGAAATTGCCAAGGCTAACAAATTTGAAGAGCTGCACAAAAGGACACCATGTTGGCAGCTCCTTAGACATAGTTGCTATTCCTTAAATTATTTGTTACATTATTCCTTAAACTATTCATCAAGGAGAGACCAAAATGTAGCTTCTCAAGTGAAGTCACATGGGTCACACGAAACAGAGAAACTACTCATAGTGATGTACAAATACTGATATCACTAATTTTCTGCCTCTTGTAGATGTAGTCAGAGACTTTCTGATTTTTGAAGGCATATCAAGATGTACAGTGGCAGGGGGAGGGGAAGCAAAATTCATACGTTTGCTGGTGTAGTTGGTGAATGGCATAGATGGATAGGTGCCTCCTGTCACAGAGCATGAGCAGTGCTTGGGCAATGTAGTGAATCTCTGACAAAAATTCAACTGGCAGTGCCAGTGCTAAGTTCACTCCTTCTCCATAGCATCCTTCAGAAACTGCAGGTTGCACCGAATTGCCCATCAATCTGAAAGTCATTCTAGATCAGGGTGAAAAGGTGGAAAATGTAATTAAACCACAAGTGACACACTCACTTTTATTTTCAGTTTTGTTCAGTGAAATGGGAAGTGATCACAGTCTTCTCCAAGCATGAGTAAGATAGCTCTCATGTGGAAAGGTGTTGACTTGTCTCTGACAGGTCTCCTTTATCTTTTTCCAAGGTAAAGCTTTTCATGGTGATTTCACTTTTGAACGTGCAGATTGCTTTGAGAATGAAGACTACCCTATTAACTTGCTTGCACATCTCAATGAACTGAGTATGCCAGAAATCCGAAGTGAAAGCTACACCTTTTAATGTCTGTGACAAAACAAGGACAGCATTAAAGACACTGTAATTTATAAAACTCAAAGGAAATGGGGGAAAATATGCCAAATACTAAATCCCTCTCTAAAAGTAAAATAAAAGTTCATCCCAACATAACTATTGATCTAGATATATTAGATATATACATAGGTGTGCCAACAAATAAAAGTACTACCTGAATTCAGGCACAGAATTTAATGAATACTCTACAATCAGTGAAAAATCAGAGTTGGATCAGGGGTCAAATTTTCACAGAAGACATTTTTCCACCTGGCTTCACAACAAAGGGAAAAAAGCTTTTGATTGAACTGTCATGCGATGATGAACTCAAGTTCAAATCCAACAAAGCGTAGCTTAGCAACTTTTTGTGGTGAAGGAATGAGTTAAGTCCGATGTCTGACTGAACCTTTAAGCTCTACATTTCTCTTCAAGACTGGCTTTCTCTATCCTATTCACCACTGAAAATAAGTAAACCAGACTTTCAACTGAAGCTTACCAATATCTCAACTGACAAAAAGCAGCTGTGGAGCAAGCACAAGGCTTTCTGCTAGTACAAGGCTTTGATTTCCCCAGGTGCTCCTTTAAATCATTGTTTTTATCTTCATTTTAATTTTGACAAGAGTAAGCAAGGTAAGCTCTGATGTCCATTCACTGATACTGTACTGAAAAATGGGCAGGGAGCTCAAATTAAATAACTTAAAAAGAAAAACTATTGTCATAGCTCAGCATCATAATGCAGGAGAGCAAGTAATTTATGATATTTTGATTTTTCTTATAATTTAAGCAACGTGGAGAACATTAATAATAGCACCTGCTTCTTTGCGTTTCCCTTTGATATATTGTCTTTCTATGCGCAATGTTTAAAAAGGATGTTATAAATTGAACAGTTTAGGCTTTTTCCAGCTTTTACTTTGGTAGAGAGCATGGAAACACAAGTCTGCTAAAGATAAAAGTGGAAGAAAACGAGAGACTAGTTTTAAGAATTGAGAACAAAGCCAGGAAGTTTGGGAATTGCTTCTTTAGAACATATTCCTTGTCCTTTATGACTCACTTCAGCTCTTTCATCGCACATTTAATACTAGGAGGGAAAAAGGCTGAATACCTAATTTTATCTTGTATTTCCACCTGTGGTTGGCTAAAAGTGTTGGATTCTAATAATGTACATGCACAAGGGGTGTCAAAATAGCAGGATGTTTACCTAGTCAGGAACATGCAATTATACCTGTAATGAGGAAACCACGTGCCAAGCTTTCCTGCAAAAACTGCCTTAATTAAGGATACAAAGCAGGTATTTATGCTAAAGAAGGGGCAGGTAGCTGTATGACTGGCCATTTGCAAGTGCAGTTCCCATCCCAACAGTCTGCGTGCCATTTAAGAAGCACCTGCCCAGCCTGAGCATAGAGCAAAGAACTGCAAGCTCAAGCTACAGAACTCAATTCAGACAGCGATCCTTGTTGGGAAGGACAATCGGGGTACATGTTGAAGTATCTTCCTTGAGGAAGCGTTTTAAAACATTATAGAATAACCCTGTATACAATTAGTACCTGCTGGCAGCTGCAGCAAGAAATGTTGTGGAGGTAAGCAAAATGATCCCTTCCTACTGCTTTTGGCGTGCAGAGGCGTGATAAGTCTTCTTCCTCAGGCTTTTAAAGCAATTTCAGATCTGAAGACAGACACTGTGGATAACCAAATTGGAACCTGGATTTTCTTTCAGGTTTGTTGTCCATTTTTGGCCAGATGCTGTTTTAGAACTGGAAAACAGTGAATAGAAAAAAGAAACCAGAAAGGTATTAATTGTTTTTATGGGAAAAAATTCTGTCAGCTGTTGAAGAGGTAAGGAAGCCCTTTAAAACTAGGTCTGCCAAAACAGAAGTAGAGTTCAGCACAGAAGAGTGTACGGAAAATTTTCTCATGGGGAAAAAGAAAGAAAAGAAAGACAGGAAAGACCTAATTAAAAGTGAAGGTCTTGCAGTAAATAAATGATTAAACCTGCTTCAAAAATGCGTAGAAATATTATTCCCTGAGAAGAATACTAAGTTACAGTATAGGAAAAATCCCCAGTAAAATTAGTGAGAGCTTTTTTTTTTTTTTTTAATAGAGAGTAGCACTGAATTCCTACTGTTTTATAAACACAGCATCAAAGCACAGATATGCCTGCCTAATCAGTTACGTTAGGATCCCCATGGCTTTTAGGTGACACATATATTAGTTTGGATACAAAAAAACCCTCAATAAAAGTAAGTTTATTATTTCCATTTTGGGGATCTCTCCTCTCTCTCCAGTAAAACTCCATCTCTTTCATTTCAGAAGTAATTTTACATACAACCACAGTCTCAAATCAGTATCATATTAAAGAACACGAATAAACGTACCACTGGGAAACAAAATTAAGTCAGTACTTAAATGCTTTCTTGAATTATAATTCCCGTTGCAATTTCCTCAGTCCACTAAGTTCACTGAAAAACTTCGGACAAGCATGCATTCTGTAGGGTGCCCAACTAAACCGAATAAAAACCTTGAGTATTTTGATGTTAACTCTTCAGAAGCTTAGGAGTGACAGGAGAAAGGATGGAATGGGAAACTACAAAAACACAATTGCAAGAATACATCAGAGAGAAAAAAAAAAAAGAGATGAAATCATACACTGATATGTAGTCATCGTAAGAAAACAGTTACAATTAGCTAAGGAGGAAAGAGCAAAGAACCACCACATTTTTCTTTTATTTTGTGTATTTTTTTAAGGTTTACAATTATATGAAAAGTATAGTTGATATTTAATGAGTTGCAACCAGTTGCATTATTTTAATTAGTTTATGGTGATAAGGATGAATCCAAAGCAAACAGCTGTGAAGATTTGTTATTTTAATTAGGTAAGTAAGCGGACAGGAAAATCAAGAACAGTCCTGATCCACCACAGCAGACTCTTCAGCAGGGCCACGAGGGAAAAGAACCTCAACACCAACACATCATGACTTCTGTATTAAAAAAGGGATTTGCTGGCTGCTTTAGATAGGTAAAACACTCCAAATAAATAGCATCCACTTCACAAGAGCAAAGCATTTTTGAGAGACCAAAACAATACGCACGACAAAGACGTGAAAGACCAGAGCTATCAAGCTTATTACAGCACTGTAACTACTTGAACATGCTTGCAATGTGTGTTATGTACACATTTAGAACCCTAAAGATAGAGCATAATTATTGATTACAGCTTTAACTGATCTGGTTTGGGGCTTAGGGATAAAATAGGTATTCTTCAGTCAAAAAAGTTCAGGGCTCCTGAGAAGTAAATGGGATTAGAGGTAAAAATAACTCGCTCCTGCTTAAAAGCTGCTGAGTATTTCCACACCAGACATATGGACAGAGCAATGAAACAACTTTATGTCAGAATTCAGAATTTTAGGAAGCATGAGTACAGTTGTTGGTATCACTGGCAACAGAATTAAACATATATAAAAAAAAAATGTTTCCTTTACAGTGTCCATCACCTTGTCTCTATTTTTGACTGTATCTGCTGGCAGCAAGACATCTGGATTTATCTTATCCTAAGTATTAACCTCAAAATTCGCTTCCCAGCTGCTGCTGCTACTACAGAGGTAGTAACAGCCTCAGTGTGTCCATGACTGGCAGAGCGCCCTTCAGGTCGGCAAAAGTCCGAGCTCTCCTGTTAAGCCCAGCTTCACTATTTGTCCCCCTGTTTGAAAATAACCAATTATTTCTGACTCGATTCATGTTATCCATACACATTTTCAATCCTACTTAAATATAAGTTATTACTATACACAAATTACAACACATAGACTTATGAGTTAATAATTTACTTGTCTAGCTGGGGAATTTTCCTTTTAGTGCATTATAGATGAACCACAGACAAATTCAGTACTTTCTTGAATTAAGATCATCTAGCCAATCTAATTCTGAATATATCAAGCACTGCTGTTCTCCGTGGGGACAATTTAGAATAAAGTGTGCTTCAGTATAAGGAAGAATGTCAAGTATTAGCCAAGAATGAATGGAAATCTATAAAAGATGTCAACACCATTAGTAGCACAGTTTGGATTACTAATCTCTGCTCTTCCACAGCAAACATTTTTTTTGGCCTCTACCAAAAAGGTCATTGGTCCTTCACAGATGTTAAGAAGGATCTGTAAGGTAAAATGTTTATATAAGAATCAACACAGGCAGATTTAAATTAAGCTGTTCTTTCCTTACTTTCAGATATTAGTCAAGGAACAATTAGATGACTTTTAAGGCTGACAATGGCACAAGGACCCTCTCGTTCCTGGAGAGTGTTTGCAATAGGTAATTTTAGGCACACCGCTGCCTTGTTATGATGTTATGTACCCAGTATTTTCTCCATCTTCATAAGTAAATTCTGGTGTGGACGTCTGGTTTTAAATGAATCATCATAGAATCATAGAATCATAGGGTTGGAAGGGACCTCGAAAGATCATCTAGTCCAACCCCCCTGCCAGAGCAGGGTCACCTAGAGCACATCACACAGGAACGCGTCCAGGCGGGTTTTGAATGTCTCCAGTGAAGGAGACTCCACAACCTCTCTGGGCAGCCTGTTCCAGTGCTCTGTCACTCTCACAGTAAAAAAATTCTTCCTGATATCCCTCTTGAATCTCCTATGCTCCAATTTACATCCATTACTCCTTGTCCTATCACTGGTCATCACTGAAAACTTCTCTCCATCTTCCTGACACTCCCCCTTTACGTATTTGAAGACATTGATGAGGTCACCCCTCAGTCTCCTTTTCTCCAGACTAAAGAGACCCAGCTCCCTCAGCCTTTCCTCACAAGGGAGATGTTCCACTCCCTTAATCATCTTTGTGGCTCTGCGCTGGACTCTCTCAAGCAGTTCCCTGTCCTTCTTGAACTGAGGGGCCCAGAACTGGACACAATACTCCAGATGTGGCCTCACCAATGCAGAATAGAGGGGGAGGAGAACCTCTCTTGACCGAGAGTGGTTTAAATACAGAATGGTTTAAATACAGCTGGTTCAAAGCAGCGGGGTATAAGTAAAGCCCACAGCTGTCAACAGGGCATGCTGAGTGGGTTTTGAATCAGCTATCAGATTGATAACAGACAACTAGAATGGGGCACTAGACTCTCACTACTACACTAACAGTAAACATCAGTAGAAAAATAGAAGCTTATGAAGTCATTTTCCCTCACCCTGGTACATCATGAGGTTGGCTGTTAAAGCCCACTGAATAAAAAGAGCTCAGTCACATGACATATTTTCCTCTGCACAGAGCACCCTCTGTAGCCTCTATAGCTTGATGCCACTGCTGTATCTTCCTTTCATTTTGGAATCCAAGCAGCACTGGATCCACTTGTTGTTAATTGTCCTTCATTAGTCACCTTGCAGTTTTGATTGGTTAGACTCTTTACCCTAATTGATTTGCTATTCTAATTTACTTTCTCCTCCACTGATTTGCCTTGTGTGTTTTATCATTTTAAAGTGTAGAAGAAACACAGAATGGAATTAAATTCCCAGTAATTGCTTATTACCGTCTTGTTGTGCTTTCATTTCCCTCCCCTAAAAAAAACTACACATGGCTTCAAGTCTGTGCTGTGCCATCTTGTTACCAGTATCCATTATGTTTCTGAAATATTTTTCTACTTCTTGATCTTTCTCTTTTCCTTTCCAGTTCTGACATTTCCAGATCTTACTGTACATTCCCCAACATTTTCCTGGAGCCCATCCCAAATTAATTAACAACCCTTTGCTCCAACCCTTCTACGTTTCCTTCCCCACTATGGAAGCAGTGAGACTTTAACAGGGTACTTAAGAATCCACACAATCAAAAAACCTGACAGCACTAAAAGACTGTGGATTCTCACAAGCTATAAAACCCCAGAACTTGTCCAAGTGCTTGTTGCAGTATTTTGATAGGTTGAATTGAGAAGACTCTTTCTCTGGTAGGGGTTTACCTTTAATCTGTAACCATATATTTCCAGAAACACACAGGCAGAAATACACTAATGGCCAAATTACATCTGATGCTCAAGAATAAACAGCATTATTAGGTAAGGCACCACCTTCATCTCATCTCACCCGTTCATGAATGAGTGGCAGCACTAGAGCTGAATGAGCGCAATGTCCTATGAAAGCAAGAGCAAGGGTAATCATTTAGTATGCTGTTCTCTTAGTCCTGTTTCATTCCCTCCTCTTGCTTCTCCATGAAAATCCTTTCTGTCTCACTCCTGCAATATATCACAGTCTCTCAAATTCCCTTGCACAACTGCTTTTCATCCACATTCAGTTTTATTGCCTTCTTTAACTGCAGCTCTTACACTTTCCCTTCATTTTCTTTTCCTCCTTTGATTCTACATCCAGATCAGAAGTGTCTCATTTTCCTGCCTGCTGACTCCTTAAATCTGCTCCCTTGTTCCCAGCTCTCCTAAACTCTTAGCAACCACTCTCCTCTTCCACATCCTTAGCTGATCTGGGTCTTTGTATCTATGCTTGTTATAAAACAATGATATTCCCTTGCCTTTTTTTTTTTTTTTAATCTAGATGATGTCGTTGAATCCCTCTCCTTTAATTTCCTTCTTCTGTGACTAAAGAATGGCTTTATTTTCATGTAGGTGTAGACTTTAAAACACCTTCTGAAGATGCAGAGGCAACATTCCTGCTCCCAAATCAACTTTAGAGATCACTTTCATTATATATGTATGTATATATAAAAATAAAAGAACTAAAACCGAGCTGGGGATAGCCACAGTCATAGGTATCAATGAACTGAAAAAAGGGGCATATTACTAACTATGTACGAAGAACCTGATGGAGCTGAACGTAAGTTAAATTGCGCATGGAGAGAAGGGAGCATAGAGAGTGAACAGCTGGAAAAAACACTGATTCAGACTGGATCTGGTCAGAAACAGCTCTCTAGTTATAAAAGTTTTAGTTTAGAAAGAAAAGAATCGATTCTGACCCAAATTGGGACACCCCTAAACTTTTTCAAAGGCTTTTTTCTTTGGCATGGAAGAGTTGGTTTTACTCTTTAATGAAGAGTCAGTGTTAGAAAGCTCTTCACTAGCCTAATTACTCATTTTATATACTCAGGGGAAATCACCTCTTTGCAGTAGAAGTTAATTTTTGCTGTCCTGTTAATATATGAATGACAACAAACCTGAGATACAGGCAGTTGTTACATAGGGCACCTTATTAATTGAGGGAGTTCAACCCATAAGGCCTTCCTAACATAATGCTGTTTATTGAAAATGGGGCATCTACAAGGAAAGGGCCTGAGGGAAACAGATCCTAAAATAAACAAGAAGCGATGATTAGCACACTAAGGAGGTGCACTGATTTCCAGGCTTCTTGTTTAATTCTAAAAGCATATATACCGAGTAAAGCATATATACTGAGTCTCCTGTTGTGGAGAAGCCTTCTTCAATTGTACCTCCTGCTAGAAATCTTGAGAATGATGAAGAGCTCATAGGAACATTTTTGGTCTTCTGCATCTTCCAATAATAAAAAAAAAAAGTTTAAAAAAATTGTGACTGCTTCCCCTTCAGATTCTCGACTGGTAAAATCCCAGCACCACTAATTAGATCTAGGCTAGTTTGTACTGCTCAAAGATCCCATAAAAGCTTAAAGCATTCTCTGTGAAAAAGTGTTCTTTCTTACAAAATGTACCAAATTATCTTCTTGGTTTGGCTAAGCTATATCCAGTCTCTCTTTGCTGAATATGATACCAGGCAACAGGGGACATCAGTAGGCTTGGTTAGCTAACTGAATTAGTAAAAAAGGAAATTCCATGAAACAGGGAGAATCCTACAGGTTTTTTTTTTACTAAATTGTATATAGTTATTTTATGACTAAGTCCCCAAATAGTTATTTTCTCAGTTTCTTACTTTAATTACATGTTCATAATTTTCTGGATAGGTTTTAGAATCTGTTTCTGGCATGCTGCATTTTTAGAGCTTCGTTTACGTTGTTCTGCTATGTTACAGAACTATATATATTATTTGAAAAGCTGAAAAGACATTTAGTTTATGGAGAGCCTCAATTTTAATTGCATTTTTTCCCCTTTTTCTTAATTAGAACACTTGTTAATCCACAGTTTTCAAAAGCAGAACCAAGACATGCTTATAATATTCAAAATCTAACAAATATTTCACTGTATTTATACCCTGGAGTTACGAAAACAGCAGAAGAGTAATAAGAAATATACTTCAGTTTATAGTAAATTTTCAGTAAGTGTGGTTTTTAGTAAGACATAATTAAAGTTATGATGTAAAATATGATAAATAAGAAATTACTCTGAAGCACGTAGCACCCAATGTAACATCTATTTGCATCTCAAGCACACTGTAAACAGTATTTCTATTGGCAGTATAGTAGGTACCTTTCTACTAATTGCTCTGCACAGTACCTAGATTTCCTATGGAAAAATGCACTTTGGATACTCACACTTACTTTGTTTCCATAGCTTGTTTCATTTGTTTCACAGTCTTCATGGAAGTAGGTAATAGTAGTGGGCAATTTTTTTTTTTTAATTCTCGAATTAGGTAATTTTCTCATGAGAAACATGGATTTGGGCTGTGTTTTCTGCAGAGTTCCAAGAATGTTTGCAGATTAACTTTTCAGGATATCTACCCAGTACACTATAGCACATGGTAGATTTTGCTGTAACACGATTAATATGCCATTAATTAACATGCTAAGCACTTGTTAAGTATGAAATGCTTTCCATAGTCAACACCACTGTTTCTCCACTGGCTCCTCTGGAAACTAACCTAGAGCTGGGTCATTTCAACATGAATTCCTTCCTGTGAAAACTAAAGGACATACCACAACATCCTTGTATATATAGAGAGATACATACATGTATCTAGGCACAGACACACACGCACATGAGATCCTGACACTAGTATTCCCTGTAAACACAGAACACCTAACAGGGGCTCTTGATTTTATACTGTGACTTGCCTGTTAGAGGGCAAGGAAAGGGTAGTTGTCTGTGCCTTGGTTTTCAACATGTAAACAGGATTCACGATGATTTCTTCTGGTGGTTTGACCTTTTATATGGTTTGAATTCAATTCCAGCCTTTGTAGCTTGGGCTGGTCTCTGCTTTATGAAGACTTCATATATGGACGTAAGACCTGCTACCCCCCAACATTGTGCAAGGTGGGGCCACCTCTGCAGGGATGCTAAGGCACATGATGCTTGATAGCAGACAGGTGGGCTGCAGAGTGATCAGCACTCATGTCTTCCAGCTGGCTTTGAAAACAAGGCACTCATTTGGCAGCTAAACCTGACTGCATTTACTACTTGCAAAAACCAGTGTTAATTGCTTGCTATTGAGAACAGTATTCTGCAATGACAGCTTATGACAGGGTCTGTCAAAAGGAAATGGCCAAGAGACTGAAAGCCATGAAGGAAACAGCCTAATAATAATCACTGGAAGACTATATTAAAGGAGATCTATAGTTTTGTTTAGAGCCCCACATAAGAAAGGCAGGAATAAAAAAACAGCAGGGGGTATTCTATATAAGCCTCTCATGTAAGAACATGTTTATCTCTCTGTTCCCAAATTTATGTCTCTGTTAAACTACCCCTGCTTAATTCTGACTCATGTGCATACTGTAAATAGCTATTGACATTGCACACATATCATGCACTCAGCAAAAATTTCGATCCAAAGGGATCATACTAAAACCTTTCATTTAAATCAAAGGTGTCATCAATCCCAACCTTTCACTGCCCATCAAGGTTTTGACCTGATCTTGAACATAAAGAAGAATAAACCTTTGAAGATTAAGTCAAATCTGGAAATGTATAGATCAGTAAGTTCGTTACCTAATAGCAGATACATGCTTGGGAAACGCCTGACTAGTTCTGATAATATTGACGCTACATTATCAAAGTGATCCTAACCCTGGCAGGCCACAAGCCTTCTCCCCCATCATTATATCATTATGATCGCTACCCAAAAGGAGGTTGTAGCAAGGTGAGGGTTGGTCTCTTCTCCCAAGCAACAGGCCAAGAGGAAATGGCCTCAAGTTGTGCCAGGGGAGGTTTAGGATGGATATTAGGAAAAATTCCTTCACAGAAAGTGTTGTCAGGCCTTGGAACAGGCTGCCCAGGGAAGCAGCTGAATTGCCATCCTCAGAGATATGTAAGAGGCAGGCAGATATGGTGCTTAGGGACATGGTTTATTGATGGTTTTGGCAGTGTTAGGTTAATGGTTGGACTCGATGACCTTAAAGGTCCCTTCCAACCCAGACGATTCTATGATTATTCACTTGAACTGCAGCCTGGCTCAAACAACTGATGTGATGCAAACTTTTAGATATAGAGGGAAAAACCTATTCCAGTGAGGAGCTATAGTTCATAGCAATATAAAGCACTGATGTAATGCATTGCTTTGACCCAGATGGGCTTGCGTACAAGCAAATAGCAAGTCTTTTTGGGTTTGGATTAATTTTTTTTCAATCTGCAATTAAGGAATCCTCCCCCCA